>CM031239.1:981213616-981416116 GCA_018340775.1 Taxus wallichiana var. yunnanensis
CCATGACACCCTGCCCTATTTCCACCTAAATATCTCATTTCTACCCATTTCCCCACCAATGCTTACCCAACACCTATCCCCACCCCTCCTTTACCTAAATCTACCATTCAAATTTTAATATTTTCCCCCCAAAAACCCACTTTCCTCCTACCCGATTTCTATCCTCCACCTACTCAAACACACAAAGATAGGAATTGACTCTTACCTCATCATACTACCATCTACGAGGTGGCACCTCGGGCCACTACACGGGTCCACCTGATCCCTCTCCTACCTCTGCCATCACCAACTACCCTCTGGCTCTCCACCCAATCAAATCGATCACACCGAGCTCATGGACCTACCTATCGACCAACGATCACTAGCTCTGTGGCTCGGAAAATCAGCTATCCATGTCACTTGGTCACTTTCCACCTCTTTCCCTCTCTCTTTGTCGTTTCCTCCTATGTGGAAAATGACAAATGATTTTCAAAACCCGTGGAACTTTTTCTTTTTATAACCTTCCCGACTTGACCGGTTATGGTTTCATCTAGACCAACATTGGTCTTATGCCCTAGTATGTCATGGTCGGTTCATGGTAACTGACATCAGTTAATTCTGACCGCTGTCGGTTATTCTATTCATCCTCATTACTACCCATTACCCCTAATCTAAATCCTGAATCCTTTCTACCTCACCCACACTTGACTTGGGCACTCCCCTTTATCCTCTTGACCTCATCCTTTATCACCTAACCTCATCATCATTTGGGGACTCGTTATTTTCCCCTACCCTAGCCTTACCTGTGTCATGACCTATACACCTAGACTTGGAACATTGTTCGTGACCTTTGAACCTGTGTGCTTGCTATACCTTGCGACACTATTACTGTGTTGTTTGACCTAATGACCTTACCTTTCCTATTGTCGTGATGTTTATCCTGACCCACCCTTGGTGCACTAGAACATACCTAAATTTTCTTGCACCTGACCTACGCCTTGTTTCTTGACCATATCCTATACCTTGGGTACCAGATTCACTTCAACCTTGTTTGGATAGCCCTATCGACCTTAGACATTGTAGAGTTTTCTTGCTCTTTAACCTGGTACCATGCTATAGTTTATACATGTGTGTGTGTTTGACTGTTACTACCTTTGACCTTGACCCATTACTTGGATTAGCTGATTGGACCTTTACGCCTTTATCCGCATTCTCCACCTTCCTCTTCATGAAATTCACCTTTTATCAAACTACTCACAGATTCTTCCTTTTGCCTCATCAGCCTTGTTTGAGGGGGATCACCTTCACCCACACATGGGGCAAACACATCTTATTTTTGTCAACGCGCTACGCATACAAGCTACGCAACAAAAAGGGGAAAAATATAGAAACCAAAATTGGGTCACACGCTCCTTAACCCTTCGTTAGATAATCAACTTAAATAGACTCACCTAATCATGGCCCCTCACACCCTAAACTAATATTAATTTAATCCATATCCTCACACTATTTATTATCTAATTATCCTAATTTCCACCTCACCTAGACATCTCATCCAACCACCTCACCCTAGACCTATTCTTGACATGTTTCCATAATTAACTAAGACCTAATCCTACTTGCCTTAATGGGCTAAGATTTGGAATAACCCTAAAAATAAATCCCTACAACTTCTCTAACCACATTCCCACCTGTTAGAAAAGAAGCTTCCATTCTAATGAACCGACACCGGTCAACCTAGAACCATCATTGGTTACGTTTTATTCCTTTTGGTAACCTTATTTCGAGGTTAGCGCATCCTTAGAGCAAAGAGAGAGTAATTAGATGTACATACAATCGAGAAAGCAGCCATTCACATCTAGACATCCACAACCATCCAAGCCAAGAGTTGATTCAGCCAAGCAAGGAGGAAATCCTAGGAAGCTCAAGCAAGAGTCTCCTATCAACCGGTGGCCCTTCACAGAAGAAATATCTCACCACCATCTCCACTCTTCACCCACAGTCAACTAGTAGCAAATTCCAAGTAAGTATACTTCTCTATTCAGTCTAGTTTTGTTTGAATACTTTCAGTATTTAGATTCTTCTATGTGTTATTGCTTTCCTAGCCACTCATAGGTCTTCTCTAGTAACTATCCCCCTATACTTCTTCCAAAACCCCTCAAAACCCTATCCTAGTAATCCAACACCCCATTCTGACCTACCCAACCCTTTGTGTAATCAAAAAGAAGATCCAAAATCCATTCTACAAAATCCTCCATCTTTCCAAAGTCACCGGCGTCTCCTGTCTACTTACCCGATACTCCCCTTTACTACCATTCACCAACTTACCCATAACTCCTCCCCCCTTCACCAAAACCCCACCAGACCTACCCATTGACCTGCATCCCTACCCACACCTCCTAGACACCTCACCCAGCCCCACATCAACTTGGAAAATAGACCCAGACTCTGTTTCGACCCCCGTCATTTCTTCAAATGGTAGTGACAAAGGTCATAATTAACCGGAATTAGTCTTTATGTCTACCAACATAGTATAGACTAGAAACTTACCTACTTACTCCAAAGTTACCTATAGTCAACTCGTGACCTTCATCAGAACTCTGTTAGACTTGTAGATACCCAAAACCATTTACCCGATCTCCGATCTGATCCTAACCTAGCCTATTAGATTATATTTTACTTATTGTGTTTATATGAGATGCCTAAATCATATTGACTACAGTAGGATAATATTTACCTTATTTCTCCCATTAATTTGTTTTCAAAATGGATTGATAGCCTTCTAGGGAGTATCGTACTTCCCGGATCTAGCATACGCTAGGAAGTCCACTACATATGTTGTTTAACTTCCATTTGGTGGTATTTTTGTTTATTTCAAGTAGTTCCTCCTAGCCAAAAGGAATCTCTCACAAGCAACCAGTGGATCAAGAAGTCATACACACACAACAACCTTCAAAAATCTTTAACAGTACTCCTTCTAGCCTTTTTTTCATCACATTCCAAGAAACATTCTAAGAATCAGGTGAAATAGATCAACTAATGGCTCCATATCCTTGATTTGAGAAAAGAGAGGTGCCAAATTGTTGCCGCTAAATGGGAAGGTTTTGCAAGGGTTTTCTCGTATGTCATGCTCATTTGATTTGATTGCCATCTTTTAAATTTTAGGCATTACTAGTAGACATTTGTATGCAGCTAACGTGACCCCTAAGTGTATGGTTTCTACAAGCCATTCAAGGTGATGTTTTAACTATACCATAGTGTATCCTAGATGCAGTGTTATGTAGTCATTTTTATCAAGGAACACTCATATGCACACCTAAATGTAATGATCATTAAATTTTGTTATTACTAAGCATATTTCCTAAAAAGATAGCGATAATATCGTATCAATATGTAGGTCAAGTTAGAATTCTAATAACGCCTAAATAATGACATGGTGTTGACGCAATCCCTCGACAAGGTATACTAAAACTAGTTTGAATGCTGATGAAATCCAAACCTTCTAAAAAATTAAAGTCACAACTAGATATAGTGTAACAATGCCATCGTGATACATTAACTGAGAAAGCAAAGTGTTAGTATCATGACAACATCATCATGATATATATAAGGTGTTATCAACACTTTTAAAAAGACTTAGATGATGTCAAAACTGAAACGAAGCGATAAGTATAACAAGGAGTTTTGAATTGTGTGAGGAGCGTAACTGCGTAATAAAGGGACTTATACAATTTTCTCATAATAAATGAGAACACAATGTAATTACCAAGATTATGCATCTAGAATGTGAATAAAACTATCAACTCAAGAAGAGATGAATGATGAACCGAACTCACAGCGGTGAAGATGATCTTGAAATCAAGAATGAAGGACTTTCATCAAAGCTATGAAAATGTACCTATGCACTTTAGACGTTTAACAACCCAGCCGCAAACATAGATGGGTGTAAACGGACAAAAAGTGGCGAACACTATCTCTCGATAAAAATGTGCAACGTAAGCACCTTTCTCACCCCAAAAATGGGTGATGATAATGCAAGGGTATAGATCAAAAGATGAAAACAAAATAAGAACCACTTGGGTAGAGTTTCACTTTGTTCAAGATGAGAATAAAACTGAGAAAAATTGGGACGTAGTTTAATTTCGTGATGAAACACACTTAGATCAAACTTGCAAAGATTTTTGCCTTGTTAAAAAAAAAAAAGGTTAAAATTCCAAATGAGTTGTCACTTCATGATGGCTTGACGCAAAAATGGACTAGCAAAGTGGGCTCTAAGATGTAATGACATCCTTAAATAAGTTCTCTCAACTAGGTGTTACAAAGTTGTTTTAAGCGAGTGTGATTTACCCAAATAGTCACCCCGAAAATCTTGGGAGTATCTCACTTTAATTTACACCCTTCAAGCATAGTGGGCAATAAATGCATCCACTTGTACTCTCACCAGGGTCATCATACGCATAACCTGGTAATGTTAACTTACAGGAAAAGTCTAGTCAAGTGGGTAAGCAGAGAACTTCTTGTTTCATACACGAGGTTACTCACCAAAGGATTACTTTAGGTTCCTAGAACCACCCCCATTATTTTAGCTTAAGCCATTATGCCAAAGGGGTTATGTTCCAGTTCGGTGGATATGGACATACCCTTTGTGAAACCCGCAATACAAAGTGTCATGAAAGTGGTGTGTTTTTATCTTTCTTAACTTAATGTGGTTTTAAGTAGCACACCATTTGGCAACCTGTATAAAACACGTGTATTAGAAGTTTTGTATTTTATTTTTGACATCTTTCTTCTATAAGCATTGGGTTCTAGACAACAAGTTTTAGTAATTTTCTAGTTCGCAGATTGATGTCAAGAAAGAGAACTTTACACCTTGCTTTTGATTCCTAAGATCACCAATAGGCACGAAGGAAGAGCATACGCAATGTGAAAAATCCTACTAAATCACATGAAAGTTTACTTTATCCTTTATAAAATAAGTGTTTTGAACATTCGATACAAGTTTTGTATAAGTTTTTTTGATCTCCAAGATCACTTTTGAAGGTGCGAGGAGAGAGCATACACACTTTTACAAACCTAGTTTAAGCTAAGAACCAAAAACACTTAACTATGAAAACTGAAATACCAAAGAAAACTCTGTATTTAATTTGTTAGTCCTAGAAACCTGTAGCAAAGATAAAAAAATAGATTTTATAGACTGTAGAAAAATTTCCAATTTTAACATAGATGCCTACATGCCCAAACCGACACCAGCATGCCCCAGCCGATGCATACGTGTCTAACTCAATGGATACGCTTGCAAAACAAAATTAATAAAATCCATAGTATACCCAAAAACACAGATGCACGTCTAGAAAGACAGAGATACTTGCAACTCAACGTGGATGCTTAGGGTTCAACGAGACACACCCAAGCATAAAATGATAGTTTCAAATTTTTACACAGTTGGGTTATTTACATAGATGCATCCAGAGAGATGGAGACGCCGACCCACCGACGGAGACACGTGTGCATTCCTCATGGAGAGAAAACTTGTCAATGATAAGTACATTCGTGAAGGTGCGTGCCTATTCCAATGGGAACGCTAGGGTTTCAATGTGGATGTGCCCCCTTACAACACCTACGCATACCTTGTGAAAAACCTACAAAACTCACTGATTCAATTTTTTTAAGAGAAAACAAGTTAGTTGTTAGTCAAAGTATCCTATTTCTAGTTCAAACCCACAAAACATATGCAAATAAGTGTGATTTAGCTAGTGTTAGAAATAGAAATGAGAAAATAACAAGTTGTTTTAACTAAAAAACTTGCAAATGAACTTTGAAGAACTCAAAAGACCTCCATTAATGGAGGATGGACATAAGTGTCCCACCGGCGTGCCAAATGTGTTCAATGAAATATTTTGCAACAGCTATTGAAATGGGGTAAGAAACACTCAAGAACCACAAAGATTTGTGCGTAATGCCCCTCAATGGACCATATGATAAGAAATGAGCAAGGAATCCTATTTTCATGCATTAACTCAAGTGAACAAGCAATTTAAATGAATGAAGTTAACCTCTATTCTTGAAAGCTTATAGTAAATTAACCTAAAAGGATCTAAGTAATCAGTTTATGCTTCAAGAGAATGGGATCTCACCATTAATGGCTTTAAGGCCAATCGTTCTTCCCATTTACTCAATATTATGTGATAGAAATGCAAAATGAAAGAAAATAGCTCAATAGACTGGAATGAACGCCTTAATCCTAGTAATAATACTATAGTTTAGGTTAGAGGGAAGAAGTGTTCTTAGAAATGAGAGGGGGTAGTAGGTTATTTATAGTTTTTCATTTGGGAGATGGGAGGATATTTGGTGCATGTGGGACTAAAAAGGAGTCAACAAGTAAATTAAGAAGTTAAAGTAACATTTGACTAGTTTTAGAGAGAGGTTGATCATGGTTAAGACTAGCTAACCATGTTTAGAGGTTAATTAATCCTATTTAGAGATAAATTAGGTTTCTAGGAGGGTTCTAAAAGGCCTAATAAATCCAATGAATTGGATTGATATTCCAGGAGCTAATAGAGGTGGTAAAGAAGAGAATACTTAGCCAAGAAGAGGTTATTATAACCTATTTAGTTACTTTACAAGAGGAAATACGACCAAAAGAGTGTCGTAAGAGGGGAGCTAGATAGATCTAATTGACAAGATGTCATAAATTTGTGAGGAAGAGAATAATAAGTACAATATTAGAAATAATAGTGCTTTGATCAAACTACAGGTGTCTACAACTAGTTTTAGGGGTGCTTTGGGAAATGTGCATTTAACTTTAGATGTTCTTTCGATTCGATTTACATATGGTAAAGGGGGTTGATATATATATATATATATATATATATATTCTTAGTGAAATTGTAGAGGATATTTCAAAATTTTCTAAGCAATTAATGAAGTTTTGTAATATTTTTAAGTTTCTAGTGTTTAATGGAAATCTTCATATAAACATGGGTGTTATTTGATTCCAAAATTGTATTGTAAAAGTTGGATAAATGTGTTAAATGAAATTGAATTTAATAGTTTATAGTGTAATTCTAGTGTGAAATTGATGATTAAATAATTGGTGTGTGGTTTTTCTTACTTTGAAAATGTAATAAATAAATCTAACCAAATAGTTAGCCCTAGTATAAAATTCATGCATAACTACCCTTCCTGTGTGTTTCCTTTCAACATAGAAAACTAAGACCTTAGAATGAAATTAATCCTTACAATGATAACACCTTATAGTTAAGTAAATAAAATCTGAGTTTGAGTTTATTTTCATTTCCTATATAATTAGTGATATCACAATGAGCTTGATAGTTAGGTACAACATGGTTAAAATTTGACTTAAGTAGGTGGTTCCCTCCTAGGATTGGTAATCGTGTGTGTAGTAAGAAGAATGTGTTATCTTAAGGTAGTACTCCATTGGAACCAAAATTAAACATAGTATAACATCCTCTTTGACCGACATATATGTTGAGTGGAAAAGATCACCAACTAACCTTGGAAGTCACCTTTAAGATTTGGGATCATAGATGAACTCAATACCCAATATCGATTGTCATTTGGGTTCTATGCTTTGAGATACGAAGAGTTAATTGTGAACTTAATAGCATTTTAGTGTATGATTATATTGTGAAAGCATAATCATAAGATGATGTTCTTAGAGAAATATGAATTTAGGTTGTTCTTCAATCGTGTTTAAACCATCTTGCAGTGAGAAATGAGACACAAGTTGTGTTAACTCCAATGTGGACCTTAACCCTTTTAATAATGGACTACTCCATTTTTCTATCCTACTTGTCCTAGTGTGTAATGGATGTATGAGGTGAAATCGTGTTATTATTCTCGACACTAATCCCTTAAGATAGGGACTAGTAGTCTCATGTGGGTACAAATTTCCCTGGTAGGAAATAGGTCAGACAATTTGTTACAAAAGTCATATGAATGTAGTTAGGGAAAACCCTCTTGAGTTCAAAAAAAAAATACTTAGGAAACCTAATCTTCAAAAATGTAACGAAGTACACTGCAATGATAAATTCCTTTGAATCCTTAACTACCTATCTCGAACATAGGTATAATAAAAATATATTTGACAATTTTCCTTGGGAAGTGTTATCATGAGATGTTATTCTATAGGTAATTTGGAGCATGATCTTCTTGGAAATGTGATGAAACCCTCTTGCGATGGATAAAGAACCTATCTCTTATAATACTTATTGTGTACTAACTCAATTTTAAATTTATAAATCAATGAAAGAAACTTGACCCTAAATGCTTAAATAAAAATATGAACTTCACATCCTTTGGACTTACACTTGTTTCATTGTGTAACTTAGGTTTGATATAAGATCAAGATGCATGCCTTAGGAGTGAATCCTAGGGATAATACCTAGTAGCCTATGTGTATGTAAATAGCCTTATGTGTAAATAAATATCCTTCTAACAAACGAGAAAATAAAACAAGTAATTAAAATAATGTTGATGATTGTATGCAATGAGATACACATTAAGTTAAATTTTGAATAGTATAAATGAAATTTAAGAAAAGGAAAACAAATGTATAATTCACATATTATTATCCTCTCTAGATCTTAAGTTAAAGATTGAGACATGAGCATAATAAATGTGTAATCCTAAAATTATTGTTCCATGGGAAGACCCTATCTATCAATTATACTATAGTTGATTCATTATGTTGTGCCATGTCATTTGAAATAGAAGGAAGTAGTTTGTTTTATATCACGTGTTTTGGAGTTATCTATCTGGGCTAGTGTTGTGTGAACATATCATGTATTGTGTGTTGTCCCAAGTGATCTCCTACTGTGTCGTGTAAACTACGATGTAATTCAAAAAACATATTATTATATTTTAGTGTTGTATTTGTGTGTGTAAAATGTGGGCGTTACAATATCAACCATTTAGCCCCTTCTCTTTAGATATTAACTAAATTTTTAGGGGGCAGGTAGTCCATTTCTTTTTCCAACTAGTAGTTTTCTAATCCTCTTCCGCATTTGGGTTTACATTTTCAATATTTTGGATTGGAATCATAACTTCTATATGTCCCATAAGGTCATGGGATCCTGATAAGATATCTATATCATTATTTCTAACTTGTTACACTTCATCCTCTTCCTGGATCAACCAGCTTTCCTTGAATACATGTTTGAATAAAAATCTAGTGTGTCATTCACAACCGAATAACTACAATTAGAGTTCTTCCACTAAGATATTTTTCCTTTATCATTTTTATCACCAAGCGAAAATATTATACTAAATGTTTTTTTCAAATTTCTCCTTTGTTAATCAAATTAATGTACTAGCTACTAACGAAATTAGCAACTCAAAAAAGATAGAAGGTTTATGTTACCTTGAATGCTTGATGTTTGATACGAGCGTGGAATGATGGATCCTCTCTCGCAAGTCCTACAAATTAGATGAAATATACCAATAAGAATCAAGAATATTTTGGATTAGATGATTGGGTGTGGGGTTTCCCAAAAAAGCGCTTATGAGAAGTGTTAACTTCCTTAGTGAATGTCAACCCCATTGTTAAACAAAAGATATGTAAGAAAAAGGATGTACTGATAATATGAAATGATTGAAATAATACAAAATCTAAAATTAATATTAGTTGATTTAGATACTGATATGATTAAATAAATTAAAGGTAAATGTACCTATTCGGATAGATGGAAACCCAGCACTATGTAGAGGCGGTTCAAAGTGACTTAGGAGGATGGATAAGAAAGATGAGAAAATATGTAGACTATGCAGATAAGAGTGTAATATGGAAACTACACATGTCCTGAAATACAGGAGTTAACCCGCAAAGAACATATAAAGATATAGAAACTAGGGAGACACTAGGAAACAAGGATTAAGGTAGGGGATTGAATCCAGACCTTGGTCAATGGTGATTAGGGTGTAAACAGTTGATTTTTACATTAAAGAGAGACTTGGATGAGAGCCTAGCAAAATGGAACATAGGGTAGGCACACGCAGAGACCGATTATGGATCTAAAAAAAAAAATCAAAGGCTACATATTTTTAATTAATGGTGACCCATCGTGGTTGACGATGATTGTACCAAAGATATATATATTCGAGGAAAGGCAAGGTTAATTGATAACTTGCAAGTGTAGATTTGTAGAAAGAGGTTGATGACAAAGCTACAAGCTCTACTACTAATTTACTAAAACTGTAAAAGGCCATATGTGAAAAATATAAGATGATATCATAAAGTGATTAAATTTATGTAAAACAATGACAATCTCACAAAAACTTGATGGCGATTGATGTTTTCATGCTACAAGGAGGTCTGGGAGGTTTGTAATGGCTTCTAGAATGTTTAAGCACAAAACTTTGTCTCAGTAAGATGTGAGAAAATCTTCTGGATTTATTCTTGCACTTGAATTTTCGATGATGAATAGAAAGAAAGAAGATAGTTTTATAGGGTTGATGGTGACCAAGCTAGGTCGCTTCCAATTCTAGGAAAGTTTCCCCAATGGGAATATTTTTCTATTTTTAGCATGATTTCCTATTTTTAGGAGTTGGATGAATGATTTAAATTATTAGGTAGGAAGGGGTTGTTTGGGGATGATATGTAGATGATCCGACATAGGAGATAGGTTAAAAATATATAGGGAAAAGCATACGTGTAGATTTAGGATAAAAACATTCCAAACTAGGAACTTACTTAGGGTATGATTAAATAATTAATTAGTTGATTAATTGATGTGGATTGAATAGGATTTAAAAGGTGATAGTCATTTAATTAATTAAGGAGGATGAACTAATTAAATAGAAAGAGGGCATTTGATTAAAAAAGGAGATAAATGGAATAATATATGCACATGTAGGTGATAAGGGTATAGATATCGAATTTAAGTGTCTACATTTTACCCCTTTTTTATTTAGTGACTTGGGCCAGCAAGGTATGAGATAAAAGTTAGAAGGGTTGGGTGAGGGTAAAGGATTTATTATGATCTCCCCCTCAAACATGGGATCGACGATGGCAAGGGAAATATTTGATGCGTTTGGAAAAGGTAGATGAGTAAGGACGGGTGGGTGCTGAAAATACAGTGAAAGCATAACCAAGGCAAGGTTCTACGTAAAAAAATATCAAAATAATGATGTAAAACTACGGCAAAGGTGACTCCAATATCATAGTAGTATGGGATAATTGCAGTCTTAATAGAGACAAAAATAATGTTCTACAAACTAGTGAGTGAGTAAAGATCACCGCATTATGGATGAAGGTCGAGATGACCAACGGGTCATGGGCAGTGGCATCAAAATATGTGAAACTATATGTCAAATGTATGAAAAATCTTTCATACACGAGGAATCAAGTGAAGAGGTGTCCATCCACAAGGGATGAGGATGAACGATATGGTGCCCAATGGGACATGAAAAATGCTAAGAAGGAAAAATGAAAAGTTAGTGATGAGGCAATATGATTCAAAAGGAGAAAGCATGAGCTAAACTCAAATATGACCCAAGTGGGGAAAGGCTATGGCCACGAAGTGGGATTTGCATGCGAGTTAAATGAGGTTATGAAATAAAATTCCAAAAGAGGGAAGAACTAAGGCCTAGTAGAACTTTGAGAGTAAAAATAATGGATTTGAATGTTTAATTAAATTCCTAGAAGATGAATGCACTTGATCACATATGTGGTTTTCCAAAAGTAGATTGAATAAAATGCCCCAAGGGAGAATATATATGGCCTCGAAGGAGGACCCAATGTTAAAAGGATGAAATAAAATCGATGAGTTGTGGTACAAGATACGACTTTAATAATATTGACCTATGGGTATGAATGACACTAGATCATATCAAGGAATCTTGCATAGAAAATATTCCTCCAACCTCATTGGAGGTGAACAAAAAGGGGATCTATGTGACACAAAGTACATGTGACCAAGATGGACTTAGTGAATAACCAAAATATTTAGTCATTCTAAATATCACAAGGAAAAAATGGATGAAATGATCTCATAAACCTAAATTTTACATAGAAAAGAGGTTTGGGATGTACCTTGTACAAAGGAAAGAGGGTTTTTCAAAAGTGGTATTCCCTAAACTATGCCCCAACTTTGGGAAGGGTAAATAAAAATTTGATCAATGCGGGAAGCTTTCTTAGGATGCTGATAAAATGGAAGGGTGAACAATGTGGAAATCCTTCAAATTCCACAAAGAGTATCCGTCCTTTGAGGGATTCATCTATTTCTTTTGATTTGCATGATTTATCTTTTCTTTGCATGAACAGTTGTCCTTCAAGAAATTAGTCTATTTTTTTATAACTCTAATTTTTGAATTAAGAATCCATGATTTTTTATTTTACATGGGGGAGAGCTCAGAATAGATAAGTAGACCACTTAGGAGGGGATAAAGATTGTACAAGAGACACCTCTAGACCTTTTGCATCATTCGAATAGGTGAATAAGAGGGCAACGGATGTAATGATCACAGATTTCTGACCAAAGGGGAGAACCTATCCATAAGGAATATGCTATTTGAAGATTTGTGGTTCTCGTATTTAAGGTCACATTTAGGAAGTGACGAAAGATCATATAGTTCCAAATCATCACAATAAGATATGGAAGAGGCTAAGATGGTGGAATGATTTGAAGATATGACTAAGGGTACATTAGTAAATGTGCTAACAATATAATGGTCATAGGTGAAATGTTTTAATTGGTTCCACTTATAGTTTACCGTCAAGGGCCAAATGATAGGTTTCGACCTATACTTGTGTGTAATAATGTATGGTCTAATCCAGTTAAGGGAAAACTTTCCACGTTGGATCCTTTCTAGAGTAGTGACATTATGATTTTATTTGAGAATGAGGTCACTAAAATTAAATTTATGTTCCTTAAGGTGCTTATTATAAGCACATTTAATGCGCTCCTGATAAACATGATGGTGTTCAAGAGTGAGAAGGCAACGCTCATCTAGTATCTCAAGTTATGCTAGTCAATCTTGAAGATTATCTTCATCATAGATGAAGTTGCGAATGGATACACTCAAAGATGAGATTTGGACTTCAAGAGGAAGAATTGCTTCAAAACCATAAAAAATATAAAATGGTGTGGCCTTAGTGGAGGTATGAATGCTAGTATGATACGCCAAAAGGTGAAAGGAAAATGGAGATGCCAATTATGACCTTCTTGATCAATGGTTTTGGAAAGAATGTTCCTAAAGGTTTTATAAGTAGCTTTGGCTAGGCCATTATCTTAGGGATGATATGGGAAGAGAAGATGAGTTATATGTTTAATGAATCATATATTTTCCTTAGATATTTTTTTATAGGAATTTCCCTTGTATGCAACAAAGTTTATGGAGAAAGCTGAAGTGAAAGATAATGTGTTGATAAATAAAATTAATGATAGGACCAAATTTAGTTGAGGTAAGTGGTATTTATTCCACCCATTTGGTGAAATATTCTATTGCAGTGATGATAGAGTGATGTTGTTGTGATGACCAAGGGTTAATAAGACCAATAAGATCAAGGACCCGTTGTGTAAAAGGACAAAGGTTTCATGGTAGCTTAAACTCTTGACTAGGAATACGAATAAGATTGGAATGTTGCTGACATTTTTCACATTTCTTAACATACTCACAACAATCATGATTGAGCAAAGGCCAGTAGTATCCAAGGTGGAGAATACACTTAGCAACAAGCAAAACCACTAAAGTGTCCATCAAAAATACCATTGCAGACTTCTTGGATGCCTCAAGAGGATTCATGGGATTTAAGACATCAAAAAGTAACGTCATCAAATCCAAATTTATAAAGGATGCCACTAAGGATCACATAAAGGTTAGTGCATTAAAGAAAAGACCTCTTAGCATTTTTAGATAGATCAGAGGAAGGATGGATTGGGATAGATAATTGAATATTTTAGAATACCAAAGATCTGATGAATCGATTCAATAAGGTTAACCTAAGGAAATTCATGGAAATATCTGTCACGGAAATGAATGATTATAGGTATTTTATACTCTCTCATTGTCCATTGGATGAGAGCTATAAGGGACACCATTGTATCGGTGAAACAATTGGTCGATCAAGAAACATATTGGATAGTATAGGAATAAAAATATTTCAGGATAAGGTGAATGATGTCATGATATTTTTGAAGAGTATCATTTTTACATTGATAATTACCTACAACTTTTTTTACTATAAGCTTGGAGTCCCCGTAGATTTCATGGATTTGGAAACATAAAAATATGGCAATTTCGAAACCCAGGATAAGGCCCCCATATTGTGCCATATTGTTTGTACATTGAAAATTGAGTTCACATGTGAGGGGAATGGGAGTTTCCCAAAGAGGAATAAGAACAATGCCATCACCTCCCCTTGCTGACACTTAGAGCCATCAAAGAAGAGAGTGAATTTGAGAGGATTATATTCATGATGAAATTGATTAATGGATTTTTTTGAAAGTTTCTCCTAGGTAAATGTGCAATGGGAAGAGGGTATTCCACCAATTAGTTAGTAATAACTTGTACCTTAATGTATTTTTGAGAAATAAACTCAAGGTAATACTCATTCATGAACATGAGCCATTGAGTAACGCAATCACTGTGATAAGGTTTGGATTGCAATGTCTTAAGAAGATGAAATCTAGTAATGACATAAGTCTTGTGATTGAGAAGATAATTGTAAAGATTGAATGTAGAAAAGAAAAGAGCACAACACAACCTTTTAACTTCAGTATAACAAGTCTCATAGTCATGAAGAGTATGACTGATGTAATAAATATCTTGTCCATTACCTTCATCATTGTGATGGGCTAACATGACTCCTAGAGCATGACTAGTGGCAGAGATGTATAAATAAAATGGATCCCACTTGCATAGTCATGTGAGCATGGGTGTAGATAGGAAATATTGTTTAAGATCAGTAAAATATTTTTGACAATCATGATCCCAATTGAATTCTATGTCTTTCAGAAGGATATGATGAAAAGGTTGACAATAATCACAAATATGTGAGATTAAACATTTGATATTTTGAACACACCTTGAAGGCTGTGAAGTTGCTTGAGATTGGAAGGAGGAGGAATTTTGATAATTTCCCTAATTTTTGTGGGGTCAACTTCAATACCCCTAATAGATACTATAAATATAAGGATCTTGTCAATTAAGAATCCAAATACACACTTGGATGGATTAAGATGAAGACAAAAGAAAATAAGGCACTCGAAAAGGACTTCAAGAATGGAAAGATGGTCGCGTCGATGTTTATATTTTCCTAAAATATCATAAACATAGTATTCTATAGTTTTTGGATGAGGTCATGAAATATATAAGTCATGGCATGCTGATAAGTAGTGTCAACATTCTTTAAACCAATTGGCATGATGCGATAGAAAAAGATCTCCAAAGGGGTGATGAAAAACATCTTCTGTATATATTTTTGAAAAATGAGGATCTTATTGTAACCATGGAAATCATCCATGAGAGAAATAATTTCATGGCATGCAATAAGATCCACAATTTGATCGATATTCGTAAGTGGAAGTCATCCTTGGGAAAAGTGAGATTGCGATCCCAAAATCTGTCCATATACACATTTTCCCGATACTTTAGCGATGAGGAAAATATTGGAAACCCAAAGGGGAATGATCAAATTATCTCAGTAAAAGGTGTTGCAGCTCCTCTTTGACAAAGAGGGCAGCACGAGGATGCATGTTGTGAAGCTTCTAGTTTACTTGGATTAGCATTGGGAGAGGTGACAATAATATAGATGATGATAGATGGTCAAGACCAAGAATTTCTAAATATGACCATGAAAATGTCTGGTTATAATGGGAGAGGAATGTGTTGAGAGATTCTAGCTCATGCAAGTCAAGATATTAGATCACTTTGAGGATGTGAGGCTCCTTCGAGTTCAAAAATTGAAATCTATGGTGCCTTCATTAAGAAGATTAGGTGAATCACACGGTAAGCTCTTCTCCGAAGATAAGAATCTTCTCCCCATGTGGGAAAGGATGGCATCATCATCAACACACTAAAGGATATCAATGGTAGAATAATCTTCTTCTATCATCTCCGGATGGTAAAGAGGAAGGGACCTAGTCTTCTTGTTCCATGTCCTCAAGAGTCAAGAAATATGAGGAAGGTAGTTTCATGTACTTGGTAGTCAAGGGAGATGGAGAAAGTAAAGGAGGTATGTCCATATATTCGAGAATGACATGATCCTCGAGGGTTGGAAAATATGGAGAAGGTAGAGAAGATATTCCCTCATCATTACTATAGGTTCAATACTAGATGATTCATCTCACGAAGGTAAAATAGTAGATGTTGGACTAGATGTGGAAGGAGGAGATTGATTCAGCTTTAAGGAAATTATTCCCTCTTCAATGATATTATAAATAATGGTTTGTAGTGTTATACCATTCTCTCTATCATGCCCAGAATATAATGAAAGGTGAACATACGGCTGGAATTAAACCATAAATAATTCTTTCCTTTTGGGTCAAAAGCCTTGATAGGAGGAAGTGTAATTTCTGAAGTTTGTAGTAAGTGTTGGAAAAAAATTATATGTTCCAAATAGAATGCTAAAGGATTCCTTCAGGGATAATTTGGATGTTTGGGGTAAATTTCAAGTGTATTGATGATTTGATGATCCAATTTTGATGATGATTTGTGTTTTAGCGCTAAACATCCTTGGATTATTGGGTTGAAATGTTTGTGGTTCTGGAACAAACAATTTCAGGTTGGAAAATGTTTCCTAAAAGGGATTGTAGATTTTGGAGATGCATCCTCGAGAGGAGTAATGTTTGATTTGGTACAACAAACAACATTTGTCTGAGGTGATCCATAGAAGGTAATGATTTATGGGATTATATTGATGACATGGAAGGAACATTCACAATAATGACAAGGTAAAATTATTTTAAGCATTATTAAAATGACTACATAGGGGTAAATGAAGAAGGTGGTGCAGATGTAACTACAGAGTTGATGTGGGTAAGGGAGTGAGATGAAGAAGCGGTATAGGTTTGACAGATGGTATCATGGGAAAGTGTGGAATAGACATGGGTGAGGTGGTCAAGCCTACTAGAATGGATGAATTTGATGATGGGGGTTGAGGAAGGACCAACATTGGATGTGGAATTAGGTTGAAATGGTTGCTTCAAAAATGTCTCTAAGGGTACAAATGATATATTTTGTAATGGGGTTCTGGTATTTGTAGATATATGAGTTGAATATGAGATGACGTAGGTATAACATATGTAGGGAGGATATCGAAGGGGATGGATCTGGTAAATGATGTAGTTTTAGATGGGATAGGTTCTTAATCATCGTATTCAAGGTGTTTATAGTGTGAGCATTAGGTTCTTGGTTCGTATTAGAAGTGGAAGATTGTCTTGTCGTGTATGATTTGGAAAAGGTTGTTTAAAAATGTTAAGCAGTTGATTGGGTGAAGTGTTAGGGTTATCAAATTGAAGATAACCATGATCAATGAGTATTTGGACACAAATCATTGAAAGTATGACATTTTTCTATGTCGTGAACACAAAATTGATGATACATGTAATGGTCTTCATGATACCATATAGGTTTCGGTCTTGACTCATCAACTAGTCAGATAAGAGGAAGTGTGACAAGGTTTGATGTCATTAATTTGTCAAATATTTTATTGTATGACTCCCCAAGGGGAGTATAGTTAGGCACTAGTTGAGTGATTCTTTTTGAGTCCATGTGCTAGATGTAGATGCAAGAGATGATTTAACAACTACAACATTGATTGTTTTTTATTTTTCATTTGGTGTGGATGGTTTAGTAAATTATTTTTGGGGATTATTTGATTTCAATTTTAAATGGCCATACTCGAGGGTACTTGTTTCGAGTTTCATAGGCTATGGTGAAGGCCTTTCCAAAGTTCTATAATGACTAGATTTGTAAATTCAAAGATATATTCTTTGCACATGAATGTGAGAAGAGTTCGATGAGATCAGCCTATGGGAGAGGAAAGGATAATTCACTTATAGTGATGTGTCATCGTGCGACAAAATCCATAATGGATTCATCTTCAAATTTTTGGATGACATATAGATCATTGATTGTTATTTTTCACGTAATGTTAATTTTAAAATGTTCTAGAAATAACTTCTCAAGTTGGGAGAAAGAGAATATAGAAAATTTGGGGATGTTATTGTACCCAAAGTGGGGACTAGAAAAGGATATGGGAAATGTACGAAGTGTCAAGTACGATCATGAGAAAAAGATAGCATGCATGTTTAAATGCACAAAGGTGTTGCTGCAAATCCTCTTTATTGTTAAACTTTGATTTTTTTTATAATTCCTCATATAGAGGATATGGTTTTATTGGTATGGATGGATGAATAGGTTTGTTATACATTTTATAATAGGATAATGAGACCTTGGTGCCTAGAGTAGTAGCCTTATTGTTGTATAACCTATTTACAAGGGCATGCATTAGATCATTTGAAAGATTCTCGTTAGGAAATGAGACATTGTGGGTCTGCATGTAAGAAGTGGTTAGATACATTTTAGATTAACTTGCAGATGTGGTTGTGTTTGAGGAATTTATTAGGAGTAAATCATGGGATATAATTGAAATGATGGTTTTTCAAGGAATCATTGTTGGATGATGAGAACGTGATAGGATTGTTGGGATTATATAGGTTGTCGGGGAAAGTTTTAAGCATGGATGTGGGTATTAATAGGCTGATATTTGTTTTGAAAAGGTTTAGATACCACATAATGTAAGGCACCCATGACAGGGGGGTTGAGAAGCATTGAATGACACGCTAGATGTGAGGAAATCATATTGTTTGGATAGGCATTATATTTTTTTGGGCATATTGATCGGGGATGCTGGTGGGAATAACAAATTAAGAGGTAAGTGGAAGAGTTTTGTTGATTATTGTGTTGATTAACATGAGGTTTTGAGGAATAGGTGCTACTATCTAGGTATTCTAATGGGTCAAGGAATTGGTGGAAGAGTAAGCGATATGGGATATAGAAAGCACATTAGCTCAAAGTTGGGTAGTTTGGGAATTGGTTTGATAGGGATAATTTTGTTGGAGTAGTGGTCCATCTGGGGGAATTTAGTTTTATCTCCTAAGGAGCCAATCTTAAAGTGTGACTAGATTGGCATACAAAATCTCTTGAAACATAGTATCACCAAGAGGGACCTTGGTTATTCCAGGGGATTTGATCAAAATGATGATGGGGTCGCTAGCCTAGAAGGGATAGATTGATGGTAAAAGAATGAGTTTTTCTCACCTAAAGTGGTAGTGGGAGAAAGAGGCTCCAGGTGAGAAAATTCAATGATTTGTTGAGTGCTTTGAAGGGTATGGATGAGGTGGTTGTTGAGAGATCATTCGTTGAGACAAGGGGTCATATGAAGAAAAATTTGTTCCATTTTCTTAGTTGATAAATGACTCGACTATGGGCATGAAAATTACTTTTACACAAAATAATAAAGCGTAAAATTATTTTTATGTTCTTATTTTATTTAAGAATGTATGAAAAAGAGGGATGTATAACCAGTACCTTTGAACAGTAAACTATGTCTAGTTTTGATTTGTTATGGTTGGTAAATAATCGAGGCGGTTTACTACTATTGTGTGACGAAATCCTATTAGAATACCAAGTATGAGGATGTTTTGATGTGTTAATTTGATTTTTGAGGTTTAAAGTTGTGTGTGAAAATATGTGTGATGCGAAGATTAAATCCTGCTTGAGCTATGTGGGAAAATAGGATATAAAAAGAATATTCTTTTTAAGCCCAAAATGAAATGTGATGTTTAATGTGGACATAGACAATGATGGAAATTACAATTAAAAAGGAGTAAATATAGAAAAAGTGGAATACCTGGATAACATTTTTCCTATTTATTTGCACTTCTCGAGTGATGAGCGATCCAAGCCACGAATCCCACATGAACAAATGGCAAAGTGGGGCCTCACGTTGCAGGTGTTAGTGAAAGACAAGAAACAATAGAATATAAAAATAAAAGAAAAAGACCATTGAATGGGCAAATTCGATGGGAACTCCTGGAATGTTGTCCAAATTTCTCATTCGTTAATAAAATTAATCCACTAACTACTAAATAAATTATCAATTAAAAAAATATAGAGGGTTAATGTTACCTCAGATGCTTAATTATTGATACGAGTTGAATGATCGATCCTTGTTGAGAGTCTTGTCCATTGGATGAAATATACAAATATGACTTAAAATGATTTAAGATTGGATGATTGGGGGTAAGGGTTGCAAAGACAAAGCGGACTTGAAAAGTGTTAACTTCCTCGGTGGATGTCAACCCACATTGTTAAACTAAATAGATGTAAGAAAAAGGATACACTCATAATATGGAGAGACTAAAATAATACAAAATTTGAGAGAATTATTAGTTTTCTTATATACTCATAAGATTAAATAACTAAAAGGTAAATGTACCTAGTCTAAGCCTCGACAAATGACCCGTAGACTTTGCAAAGGAAGTTTGACAAGGACCTAAGAGGTTAGATCCAAAATATTAGAATTATATGTAGACTATTCATGATCGAGTGCAAGTCTAGAAAATGTAGAAGTATGGAAATGCTAAAATCACCCTCCGTAAAATATATGAAGGAATAGATACGAGGGAGAAACTAGGAAACAAGGATTAAGTAGGGCATTGAAGCGGGCTTAACCCCGGTTGATGACTTCTAATTTGTAAAAAGGTTGATTCTTTCATGACAGAGAGACTTGGGTGAGATCTTAGCAAAATAGAAAAAGGGTAAGCACATGCGCAGAGACCGAGTGCATGGATTTGAATAAAAAAATTAAAGGCTACAGATGCTTTGATTCAATTATCACCGTCTAAAGATGATGATTGTACAATAGATAGATAACGTCGAGGAAATGAAATCTAAAGGGACAACCTACAAGTGTAGATTTGTAGAAATAGCTTGGTGACAAATTTGTAACCTCTATTAATGTTGTTCTAAACTTGCAAAAGGTTAGATGTAAAAATATAAGATGATATGATAAAAATGATTAAAATTATGTTAAAATATGGTAATCACACAACAAAAAGTCAATCTTGACTGATGCATGCATGCTACAAGGCGTTCTAGGAGGTCTGTAATGGCTTCGGAATTTTCGGGAAGGAAAGATTGTCCATGTTGTGAGAAAAGCTTATGGATTTCCTCTCGCACTCGATTTTCTGATTAGGAATACAAAGGAAGAAGAATGTTTTGTAGGGTTGGCGGTGATCGTGATGGGTCGTCCTCAATTTTGGGGAAAGTTTACCGAATAGGAATATTTTCCTACTTTTAGCGAGATTTCCTATTTTTAGGAGTTGGTCGAATGCTTTAAAGCATTACATAGGAAAGGGTTGTTTGGGGATGAGATGTAGATGAGTTGGCAGTGGAGATAGGTTGGAAAAAGCATAGGGAAAAGCATAGGTGTAGATTTAGAATAAAAACATTCCAAAATGGAAAGTTAGTTAGGGCATGATTAATTAATTAATTGATGTTGATTAAATAGGATTTTAAAGGTGATGGGCATTTAATTAATTAATGAGGATGAATTAATTAAATCTAAAGAGGGCATTTGATTAAATAAGGGAGATAAATGGAATCATATATGCACATGTAGGTGATAAGTATATAGATACCGAATTTAGGTGTCTAAAAAATGACCAAGAGAAAAGCAATTTCAGCATAAAGGGAAACCCTTCATAGTCATATTTTGAATTCAAGTTATATCCTCAAATTTAAGCTCGATAGTGGCAGGGGAACCAACATAAGTATCCATATTAAGCAATATTATCATAGGTTGTGTGCTAAAAATCATTTTCTTTTTGGTAAATAGCTAAACATTTGCCTAAAGTATTACCAATAGCGATTAAACAACCTGTTTCTAGCAAGAATTGTAGGGGCAAGTAAGGAAGACAAATCCATACCGACTTAAACATAGGGAACCACAAGCTTTCATCAATCGCATATTGGATTCTAATTCCTAAACTTTCCCAAAAATAAGATCCCTATCTAAAACATTAGTAAATGCAACAATGAAAAAACCACGAGAAGTAGGAAAGATATTAAGCCTACCTTCTAAGAAAGGTCCTCATTGCCCTTCATATCCCGATATGATATAAATAGAAATAACTAAATAATATAGAATACAAATGTATATTATTTTCCTTTAATTTGCATTGATATCCTCTAATTAATGTATTTAGACACCAATCAAAGTAAGAGAAAGTTTAAATCCATGTTTAACATTTTTGGCTCTTTTGATATCATTACTAAATTAAGTATGAGTTTAGACATGTCCAATAACCATCACATAAAATATCATTACAAGGAAAACAAATCTTTTGCATTTTCTAGATCTCGAGATACATGGGATCGTAAACTATAATGCGAGTAGTTTCAATTCCATCTTTATTAGTCAAGAGGATGTTATAAGTAATAATATTTTACATTGTGGTATAATAGTTTAAAATACCAAATATTGAATCTATAACCTTTAAAATATTATAATTATATAGACCAATTCTCTATAGGCTAAAAATTAACAAGGTCCTGGGAATATCATATCTATATAGATAAACCCTTCCGCAAACCTTGTACTATCTTATGCTTTCAAATTCATTCTTATTGTTGCTCACACTTATCTTCTCGACCTTTTCCTAAGAGGCATTACTAGATTTTTTTATGTTTATAAATCCAACCATACATTTGTGTTTTTCACACAAAAACCATAGTGTTAACTCACATGGTTCTGGATGTCTTGGAAATTTTTGTGGAACCTTTACTAACCATAACCTATAACGTGCAATAGAATTTAAAAACTTACATTATGTTATGGCGGTAATGCATCTATCACCTATATTTATTAATGGTTACATGACCTTTGACGTGATTTTTATTTATATCCCTCGAGTATGTTTATAATGGAATTCTCTTACTTGTTTATCCATCTCACTTACATTCCAACATACAATTGTCTTCTGTCATGTTGTTTTCCAAATCCACTTTATGTTTTTTTGTATTCACTTAGAGCATTAATAAAAACTTATGTCTTGTTTTTTTTTTATGAACTTCAAATTTAGAATTATCACCTCTTGAAACAAAATTATTAGGCATTTATTTAGATTGGAGTTAAGATAGTTTATTTTTGAAGTTCATATTTTGAGATTTTTTAATTTAATAGCCATTTCAAAACTTATTTTCCATCTTCCATATCGTATAAAACATTATATTTTATGGATTGGTGGAACACCATCATCTTTAGTGTTTATTGTTATTTACATGAAAAGGAAACGTTTTTGTTGAATAATATTAAAAGAGGAGAATATATTACAAATAAAGTGATTTCTCTTTGTCGCTTTTGAGTTACCAACAACAAATTTTTATGACTCTTGTATATCCTGCAAATAACTTTTCTTCTAATTGAACACTATTCCAACATTGTTAGAGTAGCTATTTACCTTAGTTCATGTTCACCTAGGTACTTTATTTACCTTTATTGTATTTATCCTCACCCACTTATGTATGTGGATATTTCCTTTATTTATTTAGATATTAGGGGGATATTATCTAATTGTTAGGTATAGTTCTTTCATTGATCTATGGTATTGACTAGATCCTTGATGTCTAGTTCTCTCATAAATATATGGACTTAACTAGTTCTTTGATGACTAGTTATTTACATGATTTATGGATTGATCAATGACTTCGATCGGTTCTTAGATTGTTATTCCTTGCCTATATAAGCAAGGCCCATTCTCATTGTATTTCATTGAGTTCCATAATAATATATGATATTGTTGCTCATTTTTTCAAAGGTTTTATGTAAAGTTATTTTGGTGAATTTCTTTCATCTTATAGATCGTGGTGTTTGATTAGATTTTGTGTTCGGGCTTGCTACAATCTGGTTATTGTTTAAGCATTAGATAAAAATGAAAATAATAGTCGGTATAAAAATGAGCTTGAAATTCAAATCAATTGTAGCCAATTTCTTCTTTGTGGAAAGATCTTGAAGTTTTTTTTTGTGATTATAAATTTGATTTACACTTGTATTGTTTTACTTTTTAGATATTTTGTAAAAAGAAAATACAAGTAGGCGATATTTACGCTTTAATTTTTTTTTTTGTATTTAACTAGATCCATTATTTAGGTTTAGTTGTATCTCGACATTAAAGATCAAATTTCAATTTTTTTGTAGATTACATAAAAATTATATTTTAAAGAGATCAAAACCCTATACAACTAAAATATAAGTGTTAAAACTCATAAGAGCAACATAGTTGATCGTGACATACAAGACCATAAAATAAATAAAGACAACCTAAATTCCGAAATGGAAGAAAACACCCAAAATAGAATGAAATTCCCCATAACAAAAAATTCAAATCCACTAGACTTCTTACTAAAAGAATTACATTCTTCCATGGGTCTTTGCCATTTAAGACATAAGGTTAATCTATAGAGAAGAATTAAAGGTTTTCCTTTCTTTTTCCTATTCATAACCATATGTCCTTCTCCTTACTTGGATCGACATTCTCATCTTGATGAATTGGTAGAAGAATTTCTAAAGTCTCCTTGTTTTATGGACTATGATTTCAATTTATTTTCACCGATTAGTTTCATTGAATTTAGATAGGTCATAAATAATTTATTTTCATAGCATGTATAAGTGAAAAGTAAACAAAAATCAATTTCCTATTGCATTTAAGTTTAGGGAAAAAGTTTTATTATTATATTTTCATTCATTTTCATGAAAGATAAGTCGATTTATTTCGCTTTCCTTCTCAAGCGGGTGAAACATGAAAACTTACTTCCAAGATTCACCACTTTTAAAATTGTCAATCAAAATATTTACAAGGCTATGAATATGGTGACACTAAATATTACAATCCATAATTATATGATAAATTAAAATAGTAATATATTAAAATTCGTAATAATTATTAATATTTTTTTGAACATGATTTCAAATATTATAGAATAAAATAAAATTTTACCCATTTGGATCCCTCTTGCACATGAAAGATGATAATTATTCTAAAGAATCATGTCAGATTTATATAATATTATTTTCAAGGCACATGAAAAGTTCTATATCAAAGGATAGAGTAGTACTCTATATCTCATGTTGAAGATGCATGAATATCGGTTCTACATCACCCCACACTATGAAAGATGGCTTGAAAAGAATATAAGACGTGATCAAAGTTTTTACTTAGAAAACCCTAAAACCTCCCTCGGGTCGTGATGGGAGTGGCGAAGAAGGGAATAAAAATGTCATAGTTGTTCAATTTAAAGAGGGAAGGATTTTCAGTGAGTGAGGCTAGCTTTGTTGATATTTCACCACCTCTGTCTTAAAGAAGTCATGGCATGCTAGTGGAACAAAGGCCCAAGGGCTCTGTAGTATTGATAAAATATGACAACTTCTCTAGGTATTCCTACTTAGGAAAATCTTTGGTCTTATTAGGGCTGAGGTGGGTCACATGTTCCCTATTCAAGACATTTCCTTACTTCCAAGAATTTGTGAGTTGAAGAAAACAATGGGACCATGACCCTTAGGAAGGGTCCAGGTTGTTATTCGCATGTGTTAGGACCCTATCCCTAATAGGTGGTGCTTATTTGAAGTGGCATAGGGTGGGGGTTTGGGTCACCATCCTAACAAGACTATGTGTAATACATTATAAATTCCGACTATTACATTTGGGGATGAAGTTGTTGCGATAGAAAATTACTACGATAAGTAATGGGATGATCTTTCATTTCTAGAGTATGAGACCTACCTTACATGTCCTACCCTAGATTTCCACACATTGTATTCAATTAATAGAGGTAAATTTGACATTTACCCTTATTCCATTGTTTTTTCATTTTATTTTTTAAATCATTATGTGATAGAGATGTTATATTTTAAAAAAATTATTGTTATTAACTTCACTTTTATGATCCTAAAATCATGGTTTCCTTTTTAAAATCTAATTAAAAAAATTTCATTCCAACCCATCGGGATTAGGATGCCCATGATTTTTCTACAATTTTTGGGGTAGAACTATCTAGCCTATATTGGTAATGCTTTAGGGATTTTTGTATTCTACATTCCTAAATATGTGGAATATACAAACAAAGAAATTTCCCATATCATCGTTGTCTTTTATACCTCATGGGATATTCTAGATTTAATTGGTCTCATTGTTTAGGATAGAAATGAGGTTCAAATATTTGATTATAAAGGTTTCCCTTCATATCCAGGAGTTTTCTACTTTTGGGAATATAGATTTTGTTATCTCAATTGTTACCCCCATCAAAATTGATCAAACATGACCCCACACGTAAGAAAATTGAAAGCGGTGGCTCACGTCGGGCGAGCCCATGTTTCAAATTCAACACTCAAGTCAGCACGTGGACTAGAAAATGGAGAAGTAGGGTCAGCAAAGGAGGAAAACAATGTCAAAGAAACTAGAGGCTCTCAGGAGAGAAACAGGGAAAGGCTCAAAGTCGTCGGGCTTCACAAATGATTCAGAGTAAGCCTAAATTGACTAAGTATGGAAGAGATGGTAGAAGCTTCCATGTGCCTCATCAGCACTTATCCAAAGGTTAAATTGAAAAGCCAGTCCCAAAAAATCGTAGAGCTTACATGTGTTCTAGGCCCGAAAAGGGATAAAGTCAATTGTTGAAAAGTCCAAACAAGCGAAAAGAACCACGTGTCACCTTAGCGCAATTTAAAATTGAAAACCTAAGGCAGAGACTCAAGCTAGTGCTAACCTCGACATGGTCGTGGTTCAACAGAAGTCAAATGGCAGCGGGCCTAAATCATTTAAGTATGAAGAACCGAAAAAAGTCTCCACGTGTCTCATCAACGCAAGTTCAAAGGCGTGACCCAAAGTGGAGACTCAAATGAGTTCGAGGATTCCACGTGTCTAGGGTTTGAGAATGGCATCAACCTAAATCAAGAAGTATTGAAGGCTAATGGAAGGCACCACATATCATCGTGACGTATGTTCGAAGGTAAATCTAAAATTGGGTCTCTCAAACTAGCGCTGGCCTTCCACATGTCCTAGGTCCGAAAAGGAAAGAGTCAATAGTTGCAAAGGCAAGATGTGGTAGAGTCGGCGGAGGATGCCACGTGCCTTAATGACATAAATTCAAAAGGGGCGGCCCAAGGGCTAGACTCAAAGAAGCACCAAGTATGCACGTGTCTCGGGTAAGACATATGGCCCCGCCAAAAAGGAATTATGCAAAACACAAAGAAATAGAGCAAATTGACGGAGGGTGTCACGTGTCTCTTTGGCGTAACTTCAAAAGGTAAATATAAAAGTGGTCCCAAAACATGCACCAACTCTACACGTGGCCATGTTTCAAGTCAAGGTGGGAATACGGGTCATCGGAGGCAAGTTGAAATTTTGGCTCGAAAGGGCATAAAGTATTAAAATGAGCCGTGCCTCCGCTAATCCGCAAGCATGCCACGTGTTAGGCCTAAATCAAAAGTGGGTCGATGGGCCTGCAGAAGACTTTTTTCCCAAATGGAAAATGCGGACCGACGGGCCCGCATATGGTTATTTGGCAAAAGTAAATTGCGGGGCTATGGGGCATTTTTGCATTTTGTAATTTTTGTGAAAAAGGTGCAAAGTGAATTTCGGGCCCATTAACCCATTCTAATAAACTAGTTTCCACCATTTTTGTATGGATCTAACTCAAACATTCAAATGGGCATATCTTTCAATCCAGTGATCAAAATTCAACAAATTTGGCACCATTAGAAAGGTCTCGACCTCCTACACCATGGAAGCCGAAACTTTAAATTGAATGAGGTTAGGTGAGTAAAAATATGAAATCATCTTCATGCCATTAACATGCAATCTGATTGCTCTAACAACCATATCAGATTTGATTTGATCGGTTGTTCTTCCTTCCTCGATGCGCCAATAAGACATAGAGTGGCAGACTTGATAGATTGTGGGTGGATTTGTAGGAGCATTGATGGCTAGTAGCTGATATTCCATATCAAGTTTCCCACACCTTTTCTTCCTCTCTCTTCACTCCACCTATAAAAATAGGATCTTGGTTCATTGTAAAGGGTAGGAAATTTTTTTTTGCACCCTCCCTTCTTCCCTTGCTTATAAGTGAATTTGTGGAGCTTTCCAAACCTCCCATTCAAGTTTTAATACAATTTTTTTCCTCTTAGCCACCGTAATGTACCGTATCAACTCGGGAAATAATATATTTTTGTGGATGATTCTCAACCCTCTAATGTGTTCATTATTGTCTTCCGATCTTTCATTACGCTTTGCTTATCTCAGTGCATGGTGGTTGTATTGCATTTCTATGGTATGTGTAAAATTGCAAAATGGGTGTTTAACATTCCTTTGGTGCATCACCTTGTTAGATTAGGTTTATTTTCTCACATTTTCTCAACCATGTCTCCTTGGCAAGATAGAGTAGGTTTTAGAATAAATCCTCTATAATTTATGTGTGCACCTGAACAGAGGAATAGGAACCGGCGTTCATCCAGAGAGCTATCTCATTTTTAAAGTCCCATGCTTTGAGAGATGCTCCATGTTGTCTAATCACACTGAGAGTCTCAACCCATATAGTTGCGTGACACTCGTGGATGTTGTGATTATGCACTAACATTTATGGCATGCCCGGTGGGACACCGAAGTTAGATTTTCTCATCTTTCCAAGGTGTCTCATTATCAATAGCAAATCATAAGCCACCATGTGACCACACTAACATTTTTGGCACACACAATGGGACACTAAAGTTAGATTTTATCATCTTTCCAAGGTGTCTCATTATCAATAGTAAATCATAAGCCACTATGCGACCACACTAGAAATTTTGGCATGCTCGTTGGGACATGTCCAAGCACCTTACCACTTCATCTTAGCAAGTTCATGTCTTCCTATTAAGATTCAGCCTTTGAAGCATATGCAAGCACATCCGGTGACTCCATCTAGTCAATGAACCATTCTCTCGAGTTGCGAGATCTTTTCATCCATTTCCACCCATCTTTATTCATCTTTCTTTCCACATATTTTATATTCTACCATTCATGAAGTTGTGCAATCATGAATTCATTCCCATCTTGGAATTCATGCTTATAGTAGCAGCAGTAATGCAAGTTCACCTCCAATTTATTTCCCAACTCCTCCAGATCAACATTATGATTAGATCCAGAACCATTATGCTTACCCATATGAGCAGTGGTCAAAACTAGTTTGGCCATGGAGCTTATCAAGAACAAGGGGACACATACAATGGTGACAGCTACATGGAAAATTTTGATCTACTGGAGAAGATTCAAGGGATGGAGGCATGCATGGTGTAGTCTAGGCTATGTCAAATATGAAGGCATTCAAAACTAGCTATAGGGCACCTTATCCATGGGCCGGCCCTATGCCAAGACATTACAACCCTCAAGAGAAGCTTGACTTCATGGTTGAAGTGTTTCCTCTAGTTGTACACTGGATTAAGGACATTGAGGAATATGAGAAAAGTGCGATACAACCTTGTCAATGGGTAAGTCAATCCCCACTCCTTGTCCTTCATTTTCTCTTTCTCAAAATCCATCATTTCAAGATGATCAAGAGTCAAGACCTCACTTGTTTCCCTAAAGGTTAATTTCCCTTCCCCATCTTCTAGTCTTCCATCCCATTTTTCCTCCTCTTCCCTTTTCCCTTCCAAATCCAAGTCCCCTCCATAAGAGCCAAAGGTAATACCTTCCCCTTCACCACAAAGAAAAAAGAAACTAGTGGAGACCCCACCCACCACTCCTCCTACTCTCCTAATTCCATGTCGTGAGAGAATACAAAAATATATTTAAGGAGATCAACAAGAAGAGGAACCCAACAGAGAAGAGATGATAGGAAATATGAAGATTTGGGCTACCAAATTTGGGTTTATGAAGACCCCCCTGTTTGTTAAGCCCATGAAGGAAGTCAGTCAAGCCACAAGTGTTGGAAGATTTGGTTACAACACAAACAAGGGAAGAAGGAGCTGCTCTAAATCCAAAAGAAGAGAAGTGCATTCAGTGTGTAGAGGAAGACCATGTAGTTTCGTAGGCTCCAAGTGTGAAGAAGGCTACAAAAGAACCTTTAGTTCTTCCTCCCATTTCATCCCCTTCAAGATCTAATGTCGAATAAGAGTTTGAGCTTTCAAATTTCATGTTTGAGGAAGAGGGGAACCATGGTGAGAAAGTTGCAGATCGGAGGACACCATGGAGGATGTCGAGCACATGCAGTAGGACAAAAAGGAGGTAGATTATCCATCTGAATTGGAAGATTGCTTTGATGGAGAGGGGCCCATGGAGATCACATAGTTTTCTCCTCCATCATCCACCTTCCAAGCACATGATACTGATGCCATGAAGGAGGACATTCAAGGAAAACATCCTGCACTTCATAGCAACCCTTTGGAACAAAGGTTGGAAGATATGAATCTTCCATGTTCTTCATAGGAGAAGGAAGGAAAAAGGAAAGAGGATGTCATCATATCTCTCATACCATCCACCCAGGAAGGTTAGAAGGAAGAATCCATTATTGGAGTTGAAATTTAGAGCAAGGGGCAATTTAAAGGACCGGACCTTTCCCAATCGATACTTGGCTTAATTGGAGACAAGGGAATCAAAACAATGCCCACTTCAGTGGCACAAGGATGAGTATCAAAGCACCAAGGGTCACTATCAACACCTCCAGGATTCCAATGAAAATCATCTTGAGGAGGTATTTTCCATTGATGTTGATACCTTGATGATATTGGTGGAGGATTGACCCCTTGTCAGTTTTTCACTCAAACAAGCAACCATATTCAACATCAAACCATTTGTATGGCTACCCTTTTTGAGAAAGGGAAGTATTTCTCCCTACCTATGGTAGGATATTTTTAGATTTTATTTGTTAGGGTTAGTGTAGGATTAGGAATAGGTTTTTTTCAACAGAATAAGTGCTTGTGCACACTCGCATGTCTTATTTGAGGCAGCTATGATTTCTGCTTTCTGCATAAGTTTTGTTTGTATTGCTTTGGAGGTGTAGAGACCAAACCCTTTAGTATTCATGATAAAGAGACCCATGGTTTCTGTAACAATTACAAATTCAAATAAAACACAAATACAGAACAAATAAAATTTGATTTGAGATAGTCCATTGTCGTGAATAGGTAAAGCCCCAAAGGATGAGTTTAGGGTTAGTAGGATGCAGAAATCATAGAAAAGTTTCAAAGAAAAAGGATCAATATTAGGATATCATTCTTGACTCCATTCCCACCGGATGCTTCAAGGCCACCTGGTATCTTCATCTAGTAAGCATATGTCCTCGTGAGTCACCAAATTGTCATCTCAATTTTTCCCCGATCGAAAATGATCAAACACGACCCCGTACAGAGAGGAAAATCGGAAGGGTTTGCTCATCGGATGAGCCAACATTTCAAATTCAAAATTCAGGTTGTAGGCAAACTTGAAAATGGAGAAGTAGGGTCGAGAAAAGGAGGCAAACAACGTCAAAGAAACCAGAGGCTCTTAGGAGAGAAGCGAGGAAATGCTCAAGTCTTAGGGCTTCAAAATGATTCAAAGCTAGCCTAAATCAACTAAGTATGGAATAGATGGTGGAAGCTTCTACGTGCCTCTCATCGGTACTTCTCCAAAGGTTAAACCCAAAAGGTAGTCCCTAAACAAGTGTAGAACTTCCACATGTCCTAAGCCCGAAAAGGGATAGATTCGGTTGTTGAAAATTCCAAACGAACAAAAAGAACCACATGTCATCTCGACACAATTTCAAAGTGAAAACCTAAGGTGGAGACTCAAACTAGCACCATGCCTCCACGTGGTCAGGGTTCAATAGAAGTCAAATGGTAGCAGCCCCAAGTCGGTTAAGTATGAACACCCTAAGAAGTCTCCAAGTGTCTCATTAGTGTAATTTCAAAGATACAAAACAAAGCAGAGACCTAAATGAGTGTGAGGCTTCCACGTGTTTAGGGTTTGAGAAAAGCATAAGCCCAAATCGCTAAGTATTACAAGCTAGCGGAAGGCACCACGTGTCAACTCAAAGACATGTTCAAAGGTAAATCTAAAAGTGGGTCTCTCAAACTAGTGCTGGCCTTCCACATGTCTCAGTCTTAAAAGGGACATATTCAACAGCTTGAAAATTCAAGATGGGGAAGAATTAGCGGAGGGTGCCACGTGTGTCAACCATGTAAATTCAAAAGGGACGCACCAAGGGCCGACTGCACAAGTTCCAAGTCTCCACATGTCTCGGGTCGACATATGGCCCCACCAAACAAAAGGACTTAGCCAAAATGCAAAGAAATAGAGAAAAGTTGCGGAGGGTGTCACATGTCTCTTCGGGGCAACTTGAAAAGGTAAATCTAAAAGTGGTCCCCAAACGCGCGCTAACTCTACAAGTGGCCATCTTTCAAGTCAAAGTGGGAATGTGGGTCATCGGAGGCAAGTCCAAATTTTGGCTTGAAAGGGCGTAAAGTATAAAAATGAACCACACCTCTGATGACGCCTGTGGACACCATGTTTTAGGCGTAAATCAAAAGTGGGTTGGGGGCCTAGGGAAGACATTTTGGCCCAAATGGAAAATGTAGACCGCGAGGCCGAGGATGGTTTTTTGGAAAAATTAAATTGCGGGGCTGCGGGGTGTTTTTGCATTTTGTAATTTTTGCACAAAAGGCATAAAGTTAATTTTTCGCCCGTGGACCCATTCTGCTAATCTAGTTTCCACCATTTTTATATGGATCTAACTCAAACATTCAAATGGGAATATCTTTAGAAAGAGCTTGACCTCGTCTACGCCATGTAATCCTTAAAATTTAAATTCAATGAGGTTTGGTGGGTTAAAAATAGGAAATCATCTTTATGCCATTAATATGCAATCTGATTTCTCCAACAACTAGATAATATTTGATTTGATCCACTGTTCTTCCTTCCTCAATGCACCACATAGACATAGAGCAATAGACTTGATAGATTTTGGGCGGATTTGCAGTAGCATTAATGGCTGGTAGCTAAGCTTCCATATCAAGTTTCCCACCTCTTTTCTTCCTCTCTCTTCACTACACCTTTAAAGATAGGAGCTTGGCTCATTGTAAAGGGTTGGACATTTTGTTTTGCACCCTCCCCTCTTCCCTTGCCTCGTAAGTGAATTAGTTGAGCTTTCCAAACCTCCCATTCAATTTGTAATACAATTTTTTTCCCCTTGCCACCGTAATATACTATATCAACTCTTGGGCAATAGAATATGTTTGTGGATGATTCTCAACCCTCTCATGTGTTCATTGTTATCTTCTATTATCTCATTGTAGTTTGGTTATCTATGCATGGTGGTTGTATTTCATTTCTATGGTCTGTGTTATAATGCAAAATGAGTGTTTAACATTCCTTTAGTGCATCACCTTGCTAGCTTAGGTTTATTTTCTAGCATTTTCTCAACCTTGTCTCCTTGGCAAGATAGAGTAGGTTTTAGATTAAATCCTCTGAAATTTATTTGTGTACACTTGAACAGAGGAATAGGAACCTACCTTCATCCGAAGAGCTCTCTTGTTTTAAAATTCCCACGCTTTGAGAGATGTTTCATGTTGTAGAATCACACCGAGAGTCTCAACCCATCTAGTTGCGAGACACTCAAGGGTGATGTGATTCTGCACTAACATATTTAGAATGTTAGATCTTAAAAAATTAAGATGAATATGATACTATATCATTGTGGAATTATGTCATCCCTCTTCATTTTGTGGTTAATGATAATTTGGAAAGTTAATCAAATTCAAGTTCGGTAGCGGATGAGGAAGAGTTTCTATGACCAAAATTTGTGTTTACTATCTTGGTGTGAAAGAGGATGAATTTAGGATCATTGAATAAAAGGTTAGATAAGGGGTTATAGATACATTATGGACATCCATGGATGCTCGAGAGAAGAATTAGGTATATTTTTTGTGTCTTTTGTCTAGACACCTATGGTGAACAAAAGGGTCATTATTTGTTTCCCATCAAAGAAATCCTCCGTTTATGGATTTATCATTAGTTATTATATTATATTCTAATGAAGGTAACATTGATTGGATGGTGGTGGGAAAAATAAAAAATAAGAAAAAATATTACTATGTGTACTAAAAAATAGTTTACAATGTTCATTCTCTACTACATTTTTGTTTTTCATAGGTAGTTTGTAAAAGGAACGATAACCAGATCATACCAAGCCAAGAACACATATTCTAATCAAACATCATGCGATCAATAATATGAAAGTAATTCACTAGAATAACTTTGCATAAACCTTTTCAAAAAAACGAGTAATATCATATATTATTATGGAACTCAATGAAATACAATGAGAATGAGCCTTGCTTATATAGGCAAGGAATAACAATATAAGAACCATTCAAGGTCACGATCAATCCATAAATCATGGAAAGAACTAATCATCAAAGAACTAGTCAAGTCCATAGACTTATGAGAGAACTAGACATCAACGATCTAGTCGGACCATAGATCTAAGAAAGAACTAGTCAATACCATAGATCAAGGAAAGAACTATATCTAACAACTAGATAATATCTACTAATATCTAAATAAGATAAAAGAAATATCCACACACATAAGTGGGTGAGGATAAATACAAAGAAAGGTAAATAAAGTACCTAGGTGAATATGAGCTAAGGTAAATATCTACTCTAATAGTTTGTTAGCATCTCTTGGGTTTTAAAGATATTTTTGTAGGAGGATTGTGATTTATGGGTTATATGGGGAATTATTAAGTGGAGAGGCTCTTGTATTTTTATTTGGAGTATGTAATATTTTTCTTCCAAAGTTGTCGTTGGATAATGGATTTTTGATAATTCCTCTTTCTTTTGTATTTAATTGGTGTTAACGCTTTATATTTAACTATTATGAATTTTTTTGCCACATGTTAGTAAAATTTAAAACTTTACAATCAAGGTATAAATTTTTGTTTGGGTTATATTTACCCTTGATACAAATTTTTCATTATGGAATTTAATTATAATTTTGGGTTTGATACTCCTTTTTCATAAAATCATCCTTTTGGGAATAGACTAAATAGTTCTCTAGTCCCTTATGTTATCTAATTTACCAACTTGTCTAACTTGGATTAGTTTCTCAAGAAAATCAAACTTTGACAAAACAAGTGTAATTTCACCATTTCACGATTTTTCGGATTTTCTCGATCTGTTGGATTTAGTCTTTTTAATTAGAAATGAAAAAAATGAGGAAACTATTCCACTATTCCATGAGTTCTCTAAATTATCTTCATAACTAACTTATAAGAAAAAAATGTTAATTTGGACACCGAGAGAACATTCAAAATATTTATCAAGTTCCTCCATTTCTATGATCTTCCACTTTAATACCTATCTATTGCATATAAGTATGAATTTGGAGGTATTTTCTCATTTTCATAGTTCACTTGATAGATTTAAAAGAAAATTTTTGCACCTATAACTTTAACGAAAATTACTAAGTATTTTTCCTACCTAGACTACACAATTTTTCAACCAAACTAAAAAAATCCCTTTTATTGGAAGCACATGGAAGGAATAAACATTTCAATCTAGCAAAAATAATTTTCATTAGTATTTTAACTCGTTTTAATTTGTTTTAATTTTTTTTTCTTAGAATGACAAATTTCACCTTGATTTTATAAGAAATATCTTATGAACGTAGTTTATCTCATGCTAGTGCTCCAACTTCGTTAAAATTCTTCCCTGGAGAATTATTTTCCAAAAATTAGAGATACTTTGACATAAATCACACGGATATGACATAATTTCACTAATAATGAATGACACAAAATAAGATCCATTATCCAATATAATCATAACGAGTGCCCTGCATAAATGTTAGAAGTTTTCCTTCTTCATTCCAATGCACCGACATTATCCTATTTTGACCATTAAACCGAGAAAGTGAATCATCCTAAAGTCCAAATTATTTGTCAATTGGATAAACACAACTTTAATTTTTCCTCGCGGTATTATTATTCAGGAAAATTTTAAATAACGCCCACAAAACAATTTGTAGAAATTGTGGCGAATGTCCTTGTAAAATTTTTTATTTTTTTGATGGATGTAGTAATGTCGGCCATCGATTTAGTAGTAGAAAAATAGTAAAACATAAAAATTTTACAAATGGAAGGAAAATTCCAGTGTTATTTATTTAATTCAAAAAAATAGATAGAAATATCATTTAATAGAAAATGGTCCACTAAAACCATAAAGACATGGAGAATTCTTATTGGCTCACCTTTCCCACTATTAAATGGTTATTACAAAGTAAAAGAACATGCGAGCGAACATGGAGATGTATTATTGGTTCGCTTTTGGCTATTTGAGACAAATCAAGTATTAGTAGAGATTTCTTATGCAAAAAGAAAAGTAGTGTGGAATATTATTATTGGTTAACAACTAAAAAGATTATCAAAGGACTAAAACGTGAATTGCATGAAGTAAATTGGATATTTTCTTTTAGTTTGTGCTTTGCATTAATGAAAGGACATACCAAGAAGGAAAATAATTAAATTCTAACATTTTGAAAACATTATAAGCGTTAAAATTTCTCATTGGTTTGTGATTTAGGGTTACTAACAGAGGATATGTATATTATAAGACTACAAAATATATACATATGTGGTGTTTTGTTATTGGTTTACACTTTGTAGTGAAACATACATGACAAAAAATATCATTTAATAGAAAACAATCCATTAAAACCATACATATGTGGAGCCTTCTTATTGGCTCACATTTCACACTATGACATGGTTCTTATAAAGGAAAACAACATGCGAAAGAATGTGGAGATGTATTTTTGTCTCACTTCGAATATTTCGAAAAAATCTTAACAAAAATTGGTAATGCAAAAATCAAAATACCATGTAATAATCTTATTGGTTAACAACCGACAAGGTTATCAAAGGACTGACATTGCAATTCGCAAAGTAAGTTAGGTAATTTATATATTCTTGTACTCTACTGATTCTTGATAGGACCTACGAAATGGAAAACAACTAAAGTCTCACATTCTAAAAATAGTATAAGATTGGAGATTTCTTTGTTTGTTTACACTTTAGGGTTACTAGAAGAGGATATGTAGAGTCTCACACTATAAAATTTGTACCTATGTGGTGTTTTGTTATGGGTTCACATTTCACATTGAAACATACATGACACAAAGATTATTTAATAGAAAATGGTCTCTTAAAACCGTATATAGTGAAGCCTTCTTACTAGGTCACCTTTCACACTCTGACATGGTTCTTATAATTGATAAATGCATGTAAAGAACATTGAGATTTCTTATTGGTTCTTTTATGAGTATTTATGAAAAGTTCTTAAGCGGAGATTAATTATATAAAAATAAAAATAACATGGAATATTATTAACGGTTAGCGACCAAAATGGTTATCAAAGGATTAACATTACAAATTATGAACTGATAAGGATATTTTCTATTTTTCGTGTGTGCTTTGAAATGACCGACAGGAGGATAGGTAGAGCATAGGATGTTTTGAAAATAACATAAACATGGATATTTCTTATTGTTTTTGACCCCAGCTTGACTAACAGAGGACATGTACAATATGAAATTTTAAAATCGTAACTCACATTGATGGCGAATCACAAAGACTCCTGGATATTTGCAACTCGATGGGTTGAGACTCTCGGTGTGATTGCATAACATGGAGCTATTCCTAAGTGTGGGGCCTTGTGAATCGGGAAAGCTCTCTCGGATGAAGGCCGGTTCTTATTCCTTTGTTCGAGATAAACACATAAAAATGCGAGGGTTTACTCAAAAACCTAATCTAACTTGCCAAGGATACAGGGGTAAGAAGATGGATTAAAAAAACCTAAACTAACAAAGGTGATGCACCGAGGAATGAAGAACACTTGTCTTTCCAATAAACACAAACCATTAAAATGCAATGCAAGATCATGCACAGATAACCAAATTTGCAGTGAAAGATCAGGAGGATGCAAATGAACAAAGAGAGGGTTGAGAATCATCCACAGACATGCATTGTTTTCTCCAGATATTGATACAATACATTACAAAATGCCAACAGGAAAAGTTACATTACAATTTTAGATGGGAGGTTTGAACTCAACAAATTTTCTTGCCAAAGAGAAGAAGGGAGGTGCAAAACAAGAATGTCCAACCTTTAGAAAGAAGCCCCTCCTTACAATTTATAGGAAGGAAAAGAGAGGGAGAAGAGAGGAATTTTAAATCTACCCCAACCACCTCCAAATTGCATTTAATTCATCTCATCATGGTGGTAGGTGAGAACCCTAGCAAACCCAAAAAACGGCGAGCTGTATTTTGAATTTTTGAAGAACTTGTTCTCAACCAAATAAAGATTTCCAAAAGTCCAACCTTGTGTGAATATGAGCTCCCTATGAAAAGTTAAGGACATTTGAATATTCCCCAAGTCAAGGTCTGTTTCCATTTGGGTCCGGGGTTCTCCTTTGCATTTGCATCGGGTTTGGAGGGTGCCTCAACATGTTTTTGCCCATGCTTTCCCAACTCCAAACCCCGATTTGCCTAGGTAGTGTTTCGGGTTTGCAGAACTCCCAAGCATTGGGACATGCCTTGTGATTTTCATGCTTCATGTCTCATGTTTCCCAAAACCCGAAACCTGAAATCCTTTGTGTCGGGTTTTTGAACCTCTCCGACATATTTCCTTTGTGTCGGGTTTTAGACCTCTCTCGACATATTTCCTTTGTGTTGGGTTTTGGACCTCTCCGACATATTTCCTTTGTGTCGGGTTTTTGACCTCTCCGACATATTTCCTTTGTGTCAAGTTTTCTATATTTACCCGGGGTAGATATATATAACAATTTGGTGACTCAATGGGATTACCTGCCTGCTAGGTAGAAGATCAATGGATTTTAACGATCCATTGAGCATGGAGTCATAAGCAATAACCTGAAACCAACCTGATATATGATCCCAAGCTTGATACCACAAATCCTTCTCTCGAGAGCACGACGATGAACTATAGAAATCCAACCCAGGAGTAATAAAACCTGTCTTTGAAGCACTTAGGGAAATTGAAACCTAACTACAACAAGAAAATGTCCATACACACTTAGAGGAATTGAAATCTAGGCTAATATTTACAAGGGTAAACCTTTTCCTATTAGTAGCAATGTTTAAGATAGATTTCGTTAACTCGGAATTGGGAGTTCTTCTCCATCCAATGTAGACAATTGGAAGGCATTACTACTTTTACATCCCTTGACCATGTAGGGGCCACTCCAAATGGCATCGAACTTGGAATGCCTTCTTGGTTTTGCTCGATCTACATCCCATTTTAGAACTAGGTCCCCTCCCTGAAGGTCCTTGCTCTTGCTTTCTTATCAAACCATCTTTTTACTAAGGCCTGATATTTCTCAATTGTTTGAACTGCATGTTCTCTAATTTCTTCCAATTCCATCAACTCTACATACCTGGCCTCCATTGGTTTGAACTTAGCCAACTCCAACTGCTTCATGAGCTCCAATGCAGGCAGTTCTAATGATATAGGCAATATTGCCTCTTTCCCATAGACCAGCTTATAAGGGGAATTACCTGTAGACCTCTTTGGCGTTATTGTGTCAGCCCATAACGCTGATTTTAGCTTGGTATGCCATGTCCTTTGGTTTTTATCCAGAGTCCTTCTGATGATTCTTAACAAATTCTTGTTCGTGGACTCTTTGTCCATTACCTCGAGGTAATAATTTGAAGAGGTGCTCAAGTAGATTCCATTCTTGACAGCCCATTCTGTAATCTTGGAACCTATGAATGCCAATGCATTGTCTGATATGATAGTGGCCGGCACACCGAACCTGGTCACTATTCCTTCATAAAAGTCTAGTATGTTAGACTCATTTTCTTCTTTGAGCACTACCGCCTCACCCACTTGGTGAAATAGTTTTTGCCGTGAGAATCCACTTGTGGCCTTGGCTTGAATTCAGGTTGATGACCCCGATGAAGTCCAATCCCCATTGCATAAATGGTTAGTCAACCAAAATTGGGTGCAATGGAAGTGCTGCTAGTCTTTCTTTGCCTGTGAAGAGTGCACATTTTTTGCACTTTTTTATCCATGTATAGCAGTCATTGAACACCGTGGGCCAATAATACCCTACCTTCATTATCTTGAGAGCTGTTACCCATGGGGCAAAATGTCCTCTGAATCTGCATCATGAAAATCTTGTAACACCCTCTCAATTTGATATGTGCCAATGCACCTCAATAGAACTCCATTGATGTCTTTCTTGAACAAAACACCATCAACAAGCACATATGGAATATATTATAATCTAAAGTATCTCTTGTTTGCTTTGCTCATTTCATGAGGGCATAGGCCTGTCTGTAGGAAGTGTATCATATTCTGAGTCCAACAAGGAGTGGGCACATCATCATTTTCCTGTTCTTGACCATCCTGTAGTACCAAGACAATCTCTTTTTCATCACCTGCTTCAACTTGCTGACTCAAGGCTAGCTATTCACATAGTCTTTTCCACGTACTAGTTTGGTGACCTTGATCTCGATGTCATATTCCATGACACAAGTGATCCATCCTGCATGCTTCTCATTCAGATCCTTGTTTAGAAGGAAGTCCTTGACTCCCGCATGAGAGACCAACAATTGGATCTTGTTGTTTGAGACTAGGTGCTTGAATTTCTTTAAGCTCTTGATCACTACAAGGACATGCTTTTCAATGAAAGAGTATCTAGTTTCATATTATTCCAAGCCCCGATCAAGAAAGCAACTGGTTGTTCTGATCCCTTTTTGTTTTATTGTACCAAGATTGCAGAAATTGTGTTCCCACCACCAAAGGCATATAACATGAAATCCTTGGAGAAATCTAGATTGACGAGAGTCGGAGCTTGAGATATAGCCTCTTTTATTGACTCAAAACTTGCCTTGCCTTCAGATGTCCACTTAAATTCCATGCTCTTCTTTAACATCAGCGTTATTGGCTTTACAAGAGCTACTAAGTTTGGAACAAACCTACGGACAAAATTGATCCTTCCTAAGAAGCCTTGAAGAGCCTTCTTGTGACTTGGCAATGGCAATGCTCTAATTGCTTCAAATCTCTCTGGGTCAATCATTAACCCCTCCTTTGAAACAATATGGCCTAGAAGTTTTCCTTTATGAGCCAAGAATATGCATTTTTTGGGATTCAATGATACCTAAAATCTCCTACATCTCTGAAATACCTATCTCAGATGAAAGAGGTGATCCACTACATTTTTGGAGAACACAGTGATGTCGTCAAGATATATTAGAACTATTTTATTGATCAAACCCTTGAATGCCATATCCATTGCCCTTTGGAAAGTGGCTCCATCATTTGATAGCCCAAATGGCATCTTCTTGTAGGCATAGGTGCCCCATTTGGTGGTGAAAGTCGTCTTAAACTGGTCATCATCTTTCATCATTATCTGTTTATACCCTAAGTAGCCATCTAGGAGAGAGAATCTCTCAACCGAATACCACTTACAATATTTGCTCCATTGAAAGAAGTGGGTAATGGTCTTTGAGAGATGCCCTATTGAGGTCTCGGAAGTCCATGCACAACCTGATCTCTCTGTTCTTCTTCCCGACCGTACTGTGTCTACAACCCAGCTTGAGTGCTTAATCGGGAATATAATGCTTGCCTCTATGAGCTTGTTTAGCTCTTTCTTAATTAGAGGCTCAATGTGAGGTTTGACTGGTCTTTGTTTCTTCCTGATGGGCTTAGCATCTGGATCTAGTTTTATTGTATGTTGTGCCAACTTCTGGTTGAATCCTCGCAAGTCCTCATAGCTTGAAGTGAAGACATCTAGAAATTCTTGGCAAAGTTGTATGAAATATGATTTCTCCTGTTCAGTGGCCACTTTACCAATTTGAAGTGTTTTTCCTTCCCCAACTAGAATTAGCTCTGAATCTTCTCTTTTGACCTGTATGTTAGCCTTTTCCTTACGGAATTGGTCATTAGGATTGAAGATAGACTCCAATGTTACCAAACCCTTGGGAAGCTTGTTTGTCTGTAGCTGTACTACTTGATCCCCGTACTATCTTTGCTCTAGTCTACCCCGATTCCTATCTCGAGAATTCAGCCTCTTCTTGCAAGAAATTGACGATCTGTTGATCATTCTCAAACACCTACCAACCCGTGTTATTATCCGCACCGCTGGCCTCACAATCACATGGATATGTGGCTATGTTTTTTCCCTTTTGATATTTTCAACCACATCGAATGGTGCTTCAACTACTCAGAGCCTATCCATGGCTTCATTTTTCTTCCGGTAGGGACATAATGTTAAAGCTTCAAATCCTCAATGAGGTCCCATACCCTGTTCTTGTAGCTCTTCAAAGAGGTCATTCTTTGAAGCATGTTGTCCCTTGACTTGGTTCACGATTAGCTCGCTATCCGAACACCTGCAAGTTCTTTATGCCCGATTCCTAGCCCAATGAAGTCCATGAATCAAGGCCTCGTATTCATCGTGTTGTTTGAACAGGAAAACTAGAAACAAAAAGCTAAATAATATTTGATGTCTTTTGGTGAAATCAACATTGCACCACCTCCAACACCTTGTCTGCTTCTTGAACCATTGAAAAATAGTTTCCAAACTTCATTTTCATCCTTTTGTTCAGGCTTAGTGATGTTAGGAATGGGTGAATTTTCTTCATGTACACAATACACGCCCAATTCAGATTCTTCAATTTCCTTATATGGGTCAAATCCATGACTTTTGTTTTCCCATTCATCCAAAGTCAAATAAGGAATTCCCTCGACCTTAGTACCTATTTCTAGATCATTTGAACACTCCTCCTAATCAAAGGCTGAGCAATTTACATTGATAGGACTTGGTACATGAGGCTCAATATGGAAATTGGCAATTGGTTCTGACCTGATTGTTGCTTTGGCCCCATACCTCATCCTGAAAATCATGTGTGACCAATCTGCAGATAGATATCCACCAATTTTTGTAGTGAAGTCTCTTGATAGACATAACGCAAAGAGTGGTGGAAGGTCAATTACAGACACATCCTGCAGAACTGTGACATTAGGACAGGAATGTAGTGTTAGGCTTAACCCTTTGATGACCCCAACTATTCCTGTTACCGTTCTATCTAGCTACACTACTCCTTTCAACACTAGCTCATACTTCAGACCCAGTTGATCCGCTATTTGCTTCGGCATCACTGAACTACTTGCCCTTGAATCTATCATGCAGTTGTGTACCAAGTGGTTCCCAACAATCAATGACACATAGAATGGTGGAGGATTCAAATTTTTACTTGTCTGGCCTCCATCATGTTGCACTGAATTAGTGAGAACTTTCTCATGTCCCCGGTTTGATACATTTTAGGTAGACCAATAAGCCATTGCAGCTTGCAATAAATCTCGTTGCCCTGGGATCGCCAGTGATTCCCACATGGAAATGTTCACATGTGTCTTCTTCATTTGATCAATGATTTTGAAATGGGATGAATTGTCCTTTTGTTGTCCCTTACTTGGCACAACCTTTTTTGGAGCTTGAACATGTGCATGTGTTGCTACAACAGTACCTTAGGCTGATTTTGCACATTTGGAGCTGAATTTCATCTACTGACCCCTTGTTGTGTAGGAGTGGGCTGAGAAACAACTGGATTAGATGGTTTTCCCTCTTCTATGCTTCTCTTCTTTAACCGTGTGTTGGCAGCCATGCCTTGAAAAGGTTGTTGGTTAACTCCACAAAATTCTTCCATTTGTCAATTGGCCAACGTGGTTTCTATTGGAGGTCCTTCTTGTTGTGTTTCTTACTATTGATTCCCTTCTTGGCTTGGTTCTTGAGGCACACCAATGGTTTGCACCATCAAGGCCTGATTTAGTGCGCCATTGAAACACGTTGATTGATTATGAGGTAAATTACAGGGGTAACACTAGTCGTACTCCTGTGCCATGTTATTTTGTGTTGGGACCAAGGCTCTTGAGGATGTTGTTGCATTTGGATCATATGGTCAAAATGGCCTGACAGCTTGAGGTTGTCCTTGGTTTTGGTTTTGATTTGTAGTCTGAGGTGGTGGTCTATTTTGTTGGTATGAGGGCCTAGCTTGGTACTGTGCTTGAGGTTGATACGGTCTAGAACTTTGAGCTTGTTGTCTTTTGATAGTCACTAGCTCATTTCTAAGGTTATGTAGTTGTTTCATAACCTCCTGTAATTCTTTTGAAGTATTTGAAGAAGTCGATGCCTCATTATTGCTTTGATTTCTAGGGGTTGGAATGGGATTTAGTTTTGGTGCTTGACTGGTTGTAGGATTTCCCATATCCAGATAGAGAGGAATTGGCAGCCTTGGTGCAAGCTTACCAGCTTGGATCAAATAGTTCTATGCTCTGATAGCTGTGTCATAGGCCTCTGGCAACGTTGTTCCTCTCATTGATTGGATCATCATGGCTATGTCTGAATTTATAGCCTTTAAGAAATAAAGGAATGCTCCTTCGGCGGTTGGCCTAATAGCTATTGGAATCATGTCCCATGTCCGTTGGAATCTGAAGTTGAAATCTATCATTTGTTTGTTAGGAGCCCTTTTGATTGTTGTCAGCTTCTCCAATAAAGACAAATTGTCCGCCCTCTCCCTGAACTGGTTGCAAAGGGATGAACAAAGTTGGTTCCAATTCGTAATAGACCCTGCTGCTAGGCTTCTAAACCATTTTAAGGCCTTACCTTTGAAAGATGAAGCCAACAATTTGACTGCAAAATCCATTTCATTTATTTCGTGGAATGCACATGCATTAGCAATATCATAGATGTGGTCAATAGGAGTAGTATGATTTTCTCCTCGTGAAATAGGGGATATTCTTTAGTGCTGCAATTGGAACTTGATTATGAGCATTTAGGGTAAGTTGACTACGCCCGTGAAAATGACAAAGGGATTCGGTGGTAGATGTGCCATTATGATTGGCCTAAGAATCCTGGTTGATGCGAGAAAAGGTCTACCAGGTGGAGGTGTAGACAAAGTCTTGTTAGGTGGAGATGGTGATCTTTGTGGTCCTCTTCCGGTGATAGTTGCAAGTAGACAAATAGCCCCTCTTCTCGAGTATCAGACCTGGTTTGAATTCTTCTCATGTGCCTGGGCAACTTGTGCTACTACACCGCTGAATTCTATCCCTTCGGAGTCGCCAGATGTGTTGGGGAATGAGCCTCAAAAGGCTAGATTTTGCCAAGTTACACACCAAACTTGACAATATTAAAAATAGAATTTAAAACTTCGAAGGACCCAGAGGATATAGTCTTCAATTCAGAATTCAGGTCTTGTTGTGTAGCTGCTAATCCCTAAAAGGTACAGGTGGAAACTCAGGTCATGCAATGCAACTTACAAAACCTGAATTTCCATGTGTCGAACTTGGGACATGCTCAACACCTAGGAAAACCCAAAACACTAAAAACCATGAAATTTTGAAAGTAAAAATCTTAAAAATCTAAGAATACCCTTTTGAAGATTACCCCCAGATCTACCAAATGGTGAAATTTTGACTTGATTTGAGTGAGTTAAGCCCTTGAAAATTGATTTCGGAGTTCATCCTGGAAGGTAAAAAAATCTGAAATTGTAAAACTTGCAATTTCTAAGTCCAAATTTCTTGAAAATTCCTTCAAATGTTGTTGAAAGACCTCTTGCTCCCACCGGGCATGCCAAAACTATTGATGGCGAATCACAAGACTTCGGATGTCCGCAACTCGATGGGTTGAGACTCTAAGTGCGATTGCATAACATGGATCTTTTCCCAAGTGTGGGGCCTTGTGAATCGGGAATGCTCTTCGGATGAAGGCCGGTTCCTATTCCTCTATTCAGATGCACACATAAAAATGCAGAGGGTTTACTCAAAAACCTAATCTAACTTGCCAAGGAGAAAGGGTAAGAAGATGCATAAAAATAAACCTAAACTAACAAAGGTGATGCATCGAGGAATGAAAAACCTCTATCTTGCCAATAAACACAAGCCATTAAAATGCAATGCAAGATCATGCAAAGATAACCAAATTTGCAGGTGAAAGATCGGGAGGATGTAAATGAACACAGAGATGGTTGAGAATCATCCACGACATGCATTATTTGCTCCAGTTGATTGATACAATACATTACAAAATGCCAAGAGGAAAAGTTACATTACGATTATAAATGGGAGGTTTGAACTCCACAAATTCACCTGACAAAGAGAAGAAGGGAGGGGCAAAACAAGAATGTCCAACCCTTAGAAAGAAGCCCCTCCTTTGAATTTATAAGAAGGAAAAGAGAAGGAGAAGAGAGGAATTCAAAATCTACCCCAACCACTTCCAAACTGCATTTAATTCATCTCATTATGGTAGTAGGTGAGAACCCTAGCAAACCCAAAAAATGGCGAGCTGTATTTTGAATTTTTAAAGAACTTGTTCTCACCTAAATAAAGATATCCGACCCCGAGAGCTTTCCGAAAAGTCCAACCTTGATTGAATCCGAGCTCCTGTGAAAAAGTTATGGCCATTTAAATATTCTCCAAGTTAAGGTCTGCTTTCCCAGTTGGGTTCGGGTTCTCCTTTGCATTTGCATCGGGTTTGGAGGGTGCCTCAACATGTTTTTACCCCATGCTTTCCCGACTCCAAAACCTGATTTTCCTAGGTAGTGTTTCGGTTTTGGAACTCCCAAGCATCGAGACATGCCTTGCGATTTTCATGCTTCATGTCTCATGTTTCCCGAAACCTGAAACCCGAAATCCTTTGTGTCGGGTTTTGGACCTCTCCGACATATTTCCTTTGTGTCGGGTTTTTGGACCTCTCCGACATATTTCCTTTGTGTTAGGTTTTTGACCTCTCCGACATATTTCCTTTGTGTCGGGTTTTGGACCTCTCTCGACATATTTCCTTTGTGTCGGGTTTTTGACCTCTCCGACATATTTCCTTTGTGTCGGGTTTTCTATATTTACCCGGGGGGTAGATATATATAACAAAACCTACATGGATGCTTTTTCTTCGTTGATAGTTAAAAATACATCACGAAAAGATAATTTAATAAAAAATGGTCTTGTTATTTGTAAAAAGTGCTCCTTGTGACGATTAACATCTTCTATTTTTATTTCCCTCACTTCTACTGATATATAATGGAAAGTATCCCAATGGTTGAGGTGAATATCCATATTTGAAGGGTTGGTTCCGTTAGTGTATCCCTACCTATTTTTTACCGTGGTAAGGATTAGAATTAAAGTTTGAAAGACAAGGGGTGATAGACCATAAATTTTAAGATCTGTTGAGATGGGAGTGTGCACAAACCGACAAAATTAACTAATCTTGCATGAAATAAAGGGATTTGAGTGAGATATTAAGGAAAAATAACATAACACTTTGTGAAGGGATGACTCAAAATACAAAATTTTCAGTTTTCATGCACGCTAAAAGGATACAAAAATATTACTTATTGCAATAAAGGAACATATCATAAACTATTAAGTTGAAAAATTCAAGGATAAACATCAAGAGAATAAACTTATTTATCATACAATATTTCTAATAAACTTAGGAAAGGCGAACACTTTATTACCCGTAGGGCACTTGTTGAAAAAATTCTACAGTAACTTATAACAACAGATGAATCTAATAGTACTTTTATAATCACTAGTATATACAAGAAAATGTGAGAAGAGATGAGAAGAAGTGGAGCTGAATTTCTAAACACTTTTAGTTACAACATCAGTTAACCTCTTACATGCCTAATTTTAATTTCCTTTAAAAAATAAAATAATAATAAAGCTGAAATCCAGTGCATGCTACTCCAATGGCAAAATATAGTCTCACATGACTCGTACTAATCTTTGGTCAAAGATGTTTTAACCCTCCAATTCTTCATTTTAAATGTGATAAGGTAAAAGTATGGACCCTTTTGCATGATTTAAGATAATTTAGAAATATTAAGGTAATTGAGCTTTGTCTTGATTGAAAAAATTTATTCTTGGCATTATGTGCATGTATAGGATAAGATAATCATGCTATTTTTGGACTGTAGTGACGTCACATTTGGCAAGGGTTAAGGCAAAAGGTATAACTTTTGTGGAGATTAAGGTAAAGAATTTACATCGTGTATTTTAATGACACAACATGATAATTAGCTATTTGTCTTGTGTGATCCCTTGGCCAATCATGTTTTAACAGTGATAATGTTTTTACCACTAAAGAAAAAAAAAAAAATTCTTGGAATATAATTCAATACCCTCATATATTAAATAATCACATGAATCAACAGAGGAAATAATATGCCTTGTCGGGCATGTTGAAAAAGATGCTTAAAACCCTATATTTGACAATAATTTTCACCATGATCAAATTTGACCATGGTTAAAATCATGGCTGCATATTTGGTATTATTACTCAAACCCTTAAACATATTTCTCATTGAAGGTTCATGAAGGTAAGGAGGTGCTGGAAAGATTTTGAATGCCAGTCATAGATGCATCTTTAAGCTCTGTATTATTTTTTTGGCACATGTTTAGCTTTTTGACAGACCCAAATATGTTTAATAATATGTTCTAGTCATATTACTGGAGTATTTTATTTGCAATGGAGTTCGCCAAGTTGGTTTTTAAGCTTGGCTTAATTTGGATCCTGTAGCTTAGTTTTTATTTTATTTTGGCCTGCTATTTTACTATTTCATTAACTCGGTTGCTCTTTTTGTACACCAAGCTTCCATTAATAGATATGGGTTGGTTTTATTGTGTTGGGATTTATTTCCAGCTTTCTTTATGTCAAATCTGTGCTCTTTATGAGATCACATGTGCTCTTGAAATAGAGGTCACAAGTTCAAATCCTGCAGGGGGTAGGGTATGTACGCCTCATTTGTAGCAAAGTTAGTTGCCTCCCGCATGTGAGTACGAGGTAGTCCCATATGCTATAAGCCGCTTGTAGACCCAAAAACAAGCTGCCCCACGGCATCGTGGACTGTAAAAACCTATTATTATTATTATTATTATTATCACCACGTTTTAGCATTAGATTTGGGTGAGTCATGTATTTGGTTGTCACATATTGTTGGGGCTTTGCTATTACTCGGGGAGATGGGTTTGTATTTATTTTCACTATTTTATTCTAAATTGATCTATATCTTAACTCTCCCTCTCAATTTAGATCTCGCATACCTCTACACGAGGGTTTTTGCTTTTGTTTTGCACCATTCTAGCATTGGCTTGGGTTGCTTAGGAGATTTGAATTTTTGTTTGGTTCAATTGGATCAGCCTCATCTTGGGTTTTTTTCCATTCATCTCTAACTATCTTAGCTTTAACATCTCAGCTACATTACTTCAGTTCAAGGCCGAGTTTCATTTCAAGCTGGGTTATTCCACTTCTGGGTCGCTATGTAAAATACCCAATTGATGTATTTCATTGACTCGGCCTTTACTGTATATCTTGGATCATTGCACAACTTGGTGCCTCATATTGGAGGGCTCATGAAGTGTTTTAAAATGACCTCAAATCTATTTTATTGTTCACCCATTTTGATGGCTTCCTTTAGAGCTCGTTATTTTACCTATACAACTCATTTTTCTACTCCGTCTTAGGGATTCACATTCTCATGAGCTCATGTTAGTGTGAACTCGATCATTCTTGAGTAGGGTTTCCGTATTCACAAGGTAAGTGAGATATTCTATTCATTCTTTTTTGTCTATTTTTTTGTCACCTCATTGTGATTATATCTAAACCCCTTTAACATTGCTTATCCTAAACTCTTCGTAACTAGGCCTAGAACTTGGTAAATGTTGATGGTCTTTTGAGTATCCTTGCAAGATTTAGTGAAAATCTTCCTTGATGTGGAACACATAACTGTCTGTGAGTCTTTTATTCAGCCTTGAAGCTTTGAATCATAGAAAATTATAAATATTTTAGCTGCTGTAACTAAATATGTAAGGATTCCTTTGCATCCTGGAGTTTTGATTCTGTACTTAGTTAATGAGAAACTTACCCCTTAGGCATATAGTTCATATTTTACTTGAATATTTGCAACTTGAAATTAATTCTATATATGCATTGAAGTTAATCTGTACTTGATGCTCTGTTTGTACTATGAAGAAATTTAATACAGTGCTTGATGGAGGAGTGTGGGATTTCTATGAAGTACAACTCAAAATGATACTTTGTAGTTGTAGTCTATAGTTTTATTTTTAAACATTCATTCCCTGCAGTAAAATATGATATCTAAAGTTTTATGAAAATCGTAAAGTGATTCTCATCTTTCTAAGACCCGGAATTCTTTTCTTGGTAAATTTAGAATGCTAACTTGACAATAAAATTTGAAAATTTGCATATTGTAGCTTAATAATAAGATTTTGGAGCTTGCAAAACTTACAAGATTGAAGGCTGAAAATATTTTTATTAATCATTCTAAGGAAAGATAGATACTAAAATATTCTTCATTCCAGAATTTGTAATTTGGAAACATTGTATTCTTTAATGATGCAATGAATATTTGAAATCATGTAGCTGTGAACGTATGATACTAAACTTTAAGATAATTATCTATATCTTGTCATTCTGCGTAGCACACAATGTCTTTGATAGAATTTTACATTTCTTGTGGAAACCATAACACCTGCTCTCTTCTTGAGTTAATGACATAAAACTTGTAGAAAGGCCCAAATTTTAATTCAAATGCTTATAATCATCAATATTTGTTGTTCCTGAAATGCATTTGAAGTATCTCCTTGATTACAGGTGTATATATTCTAATAAGATTTAAGACTATGCACATGAATTTTCATTCTTCAAGAACATTTATTTGAAAATCTAATACATCATGAATATTTATCAGTCAATCTGGTCAATTTTCTTCTAGCTCTTACCTTCTTAAAATTTGGAATATATATTATCTTTAAAATATTTGTGTGTCACTTTGCTTCCTTCCTTAGTTTAAAAATACTAATTACTATTCCATTTGAATTTTTATGCATTGGAAAAACTAAATTTTTGTATTCCATACTTGAGTTGCATTCTGTTAGTTTAATGGCTTTGAATTGATTCTTTAAATGCTGTAAATATGCACGTTAATAGGTCCATGGCTGATATAGTTTAATCTGTAAACTTTTACAAATATGATTTATTAGATTGAGAATATTTATTAGCAAGCATGTGTTCTTTTGATTTTGTCTTGTTTCCTTCCTGAGTACATGACTTGAATCACTCTAAGATACATTCCAAAAACGTTGTTCATGAGTACTTGATGAAGACTTGTAAACAGTACTCTGTTTTCATACTGTAGTTGACATGCATCCTTCTTCAGCTTTATGTGGTCCTGAAGAATGAACCAGATTTGTAATTGATCACTGAAGAAAATTTGAATGGTAAGATGACTATATATGATCAATATTTTTCATTGATCATGTTTAGATGTTATGGTACTCCAATTTCTATCATTTCAGATATGAATAATAATGAATAAAATGTTGTATTTACTTAGTTGTACCTGCACATTACAAGAAAATAGTTATAATAATATGGCAGATGTCATAGGCCTCTCTCCTTTTAGTTATTATTTGATTTTCCTTCATGATACAGTTTTCAAACTTCATCGCGAGTTCTTCTAGATAATGATAATTTGTTTCTTTTCTTAGTATTTTATTTACTTTATCATGCTTGAAGATAGAATACCATGCTGATTATGATCACTTTGCTTCTGATTTTATGTCATACATCTTGCACTTTCTGTTTTACTTGTACACTTGAAAGAATGCTGATATATTAAAAGCTATATAGTGCATAAGAATTAAGACAACCCAAAGCTCTAACAATATTTTCATTTCTATTTTCAGTTACTCTCGCATTAGAAAGAAAGAGGAAAAGAAATGAAGAAGCTACAAGAAAAGGAGCCACGAGTGAAGAAAATCCACCTCATTCTAGGAAATGATGGGTTTTCTTCCTTTCTTTCAATTTATAGTTTCATATGTATGTAATGTCCTTTGTATGTACTTAATAAGTTACTTCACATGGCTTGTGTGGAATTATTGTAATCTTCTTTATGAATAAATTAAACTTGCTTAATGGAATGAGCTATACATGTTTTCTTTGCATTTATTTTAATTAACATGATGTTAAATGAATATTTACAACTCAAGACTTTAAGTTAATTTAACATAATCATAAGGTAATTAATTAATTTTACCTTGAATAATCATGAAACCAAAATCAATAAAATAAAAGAATCCAACTCACTTTAATTTGCAGCATCTTGTTTGTCCCTCTACTTACTTTGGGATGTCCATCTTCAACTTTTCATGCCTTTACCGTCTCTATCAAGACCCCGCATCGATTCTTTAATAGATGATGAATTACCTTGATGAATAGTATTAATTTAGAAAGGCATTTCGGGGAGGATAGGCTTTCTAAAACTATCACAGTGACAACATGTGTTAAGTTTCCCTTTCTTCCTTAGTTATGTCCATCAACCAAATCCCTCCAATCTTAGAAAGAAATGTTTTGAGTTTACCTCTCACACATCATGGATGATGTGTATGAAATGTCAACATTTCTATAAATTATGTGGGGTTAGATTCTTGGTAGCTGAAATGATCTAATGCCTTAATACATCCATTGGGCATGGAGTCAAAGCCCCAAAATCCTTTCCTTAAAACATTGATATTCTTCCTTTCCCGTTAAAAAAATAAGAAAATATCTAGGAATAAGTTAGATCCTATTCATGAAATTCACTTATTGAAAAAAAAAAATGTTGCAAATGTGTGTAAGAACTTATTGAATTGAAATCTTACCTACCCTACTTTAGCCATATTAAGTGAGAGGATAAATAAAACCTAATATAGGCTGATAAAAGTAACTTCCTTTTGAAAAAAACAAGGTCATGAGACCAACTTTCCAGTCATATCACATGGAAAATATGGAAACATGATTTGTACTTTTATTTTGCTCAAAACATCAGTCCAAAAGAGGGAATATACCTCTATCTCATCTGCAATCTATTTTGGGTGGTATTGGGGCCAACTTTTGAGAATGTGAAGCTCATGTTTGTGCTCTAAATCAATCACAATTGCTAGTACTTCTGGTTTTAGTCCCAAATTAGCAAAGTATCTGATTGGACATCGTCTTATCATAGATGAAATGTTGGCGTTTCTAACCTGGCTTGTTTTCTTTATTTCCTCTCCATCCTTGAGCACATGCAGAAGTTGATAATAAAGTTGTTATGCTTCTTTATACTTCTCTATCCCATCCATGAAAACTCATTTTTAAATGATATCAAGCTCATTTTTTCTAATTTTGTTCCACCATATAGTAGGAAAAGTAAAACTCGTGCTTTTTGAAATCATCTTCCTCTCCTTCGTTAGTTCAATGCTTATGGATGTTCTTTGTGAATATTTAAAACCATGTAGGAGTGCAATAATAAGGATCATTGCATTCTATTGTATTTTCATGTTCATTTTGTAACTATTATCCCTCCTTCATATCATTAATCTCATCCTCATCCACAAGGAAAAAAATTAATATGAAAACATGTTGATCTTTGTCATATGGCAGCATTAGATCTTAAGATATTTCTTCCGATTAGATCTAAAAATCCTCATCTATTAAATTTGTTTCATGATAACTTATGGGCAGTTTTTCATTCATGGTTAGCAAAATTTTATTCTTAAAATTAGACACATACAAATCAAGAGTTGTTACTCCATCAAGATGGTTGATTTAAAAATCAAATTATTTTATATGCTTATACAAAACATTATTTACACCTTGTAACTCAATAGGATATAGAGAAGTTATCATAACCTTCACTTGATGATCATGATCCTTATTATTTTCATAAATCTCCCCTTCTTGTTGCATTGCAGTCTTTTTCCAATCAAGGAATCGATTAAACTCAAATTTTGAAACCGATCCTATAAATTTTGCATAAATTCTAGCCTACTATTTCTTGAATTGGTTGCCCCTACTTGACTAATTTTATAATAATCACCTTTTTGAATTGGGTTTGAGGATTAAGGAGGAGGGGTGGGATGGGTCTTAAACTGATTTGGAAATGTTTGGACAAAGGTTAAGGGTGTAAAATATGCATGTGAGAAAGAGGGAGTGGGAAAAAGGCCATCACGAAAGCTTGGAATATTAAAATTTTGGTCAGATGGTTGATAAGGAAGGTATGCGGAAACATCCCATTTTAGGGTTCCTCTAAATTTAGATTTTTTTCCTCTAATGGTTGTAATTGTTCAATTTGTTTATTGAGAGCTTGATATGTCTTCTCTAGTTTGTGAATTTTTTTGTCAAAATATTCCTCCCATGTATAATTTCCTCCATAATCTGCATAACCTCTATATTACTTGTGCGTAACCTTATTCCTAAAAATCATAATGATATTAGTGACGATTGTTTTGATTATCAAGGTTTAGGTCATGGGGATATTCATTTTGATAAGGGTTATAATACTGATTTGGAGGAGGATATTGGTAGAAAGGAGGTGGATTGGGATGGTTCAACTCTTGGAGAAAGTAATTCCAATAAGAAAATGACATCATGAATACATGACCTTATAAATGATTAAAAAGAACAAGAAAAGTCTACCGCTTATGAAAATAGGCTATTTGGACAAGCGAAATAACCATATCTATTTATAAAAATACCTCCAAAAGGCTCTATTCAAAGACCAAGTTGTCACCTTAGGCATGGAACATGTAGTACTGGTCTGAAATCTTCTTAGATTCTCCATATGTGTGCTAATTTGAATTTTTTATTTTTAAATGATCATCAATATTATTCCTCATCCTGTCGGTGTGCAAAATCTATTATCTCGGCACTAGTGCACCCTTGTAAGGATTAACAGCTTCTATTTTTATTTCTCCACACTTCGTAATTATAAAATGGAAACACCGCATGGGTTGTGGGTATCCCGATAGTATAGGTCAATCTCCAAATTTTAAGGGTTGGTTCCCTTTAGTGTATCCCTAACTAGTTTTGACCGAGGTAACAGATTAGAATGAAACATGGAAAAGACAACGAGTGATGCTCCATAAATTTTGAATACTTCTAAGATGGGAGTGTGCATGTAAGCTGACAAAAAGCACTAATTTTACAAAAATAAATGGGATTTGAGTAATGTTTTAAAGAAAAATAAAATAACAAAGTGTAAAGAGATGACTCATTAATACACAATTTTTAGTTTGCATGCACACTAAAAATACACGAGAAAATACTAATTATTGAAATAAATGTAGATAGCATAAATAATTAAGTTGTCAAATTCAAGGATAAATATCATGAGAATAAACTATCTTATTGCACAAGATTGCAAAGAAAATTAGGAAAGGAAGAACACTTTATTACTTGTAGGTAACTTACTGAAAAATTTCTACAACAACTTAATCCCCTAGTACCTTTAAAATCACTAGTATATATAAGAAAGTGTGTGAAGAGATGAGAAGAAGAAGTGGAGCTTAATTACTTAACACTTTTAGTTACAACATCGCTTAACCTCTTACATGCCTAATTTTAATTCCCTTTAAAAATACAATAATAATAAACTTGAAATATACTACATGTTACTCCAACAAAAAAAAAAAAAACAGCCTCACATTACGGGTACTCATCTTTGTTCAAATCTATTTTGACTCTCCAATCCTTCCTTTATCATGGGATAAGGTGAAAGTATGGACCCTTTTACATGAGTAAAAATAACTTGGAAATATTAATGTAATTCACATTTGTCTTATTTGGAAAAAATTATTCTTGGCATTATGTGCATGCATTGGTTAAGATAATCATGACTATTTTTTGAACTGTAGTGGATCGAACCATTTGCAAGTGTTAATATAAAAGGTATGGATTTTCTAGAGATAAAGGTTAATAATTTCCACCCTTTCTTTCTCGACACATGCATGATCATTAGTTATTTATCTTGTGTGATCCCTTTCCCACCATGTTTTAGCAATGATAGTTTATTTTTACCACTAAGGGATAAAAGGATTACCTTGGAATATAATTCAATATCCCCCATATGCAATAATCACATGAATAAACTAAAGCAATAATAGCCTTTATTCATCATGTGGGAAAAAGATAATTAAAACCCTTGATTTAAACATAATTTTAACCATGGTAAGAGTTGACCATGGTTAAAATCATGGCAACAGTTTTGTCTTATTACTAAAATCCTAAAACATAATGCCCATCAAAGGTTTGGCAAGGTAAGAAGGTGCCGGAAAAAAATTGAATGGTGGCCATAGATGCATCTATGAGCTTGGTATGCTTTTTTCACATGTTTAGATACATTACACACCCAAATCTATCTATGACCATGTTTTAGTCGATTCTGAAGTTTTTTGTTTACAATGGTGTTCTCCATGTCAATTTTCAATCTTGGATTACTTTGGATCTTGTAGCTCACCTTTATTTTTTTGGCCTCCTATTTGACTATTTCATTAGCTCAGATAGAGCTCTGTGCATATATTAAGTTATCATTAATAGATATGAGCTCTTTTTAAGGTGTCTCGTTTGATTCCCTATTTGGTTTGTGTCAAATCCAAGATCATTGGGAGATCACCACATTTTTTTATTGGATCCAGGTGATTCGTGTTTTTGGTTCCCACATATAGTTAGGGCTTTGTTATTTCTTGAGTGAGATGAGTCCAAAATTCTTTTAAATATTTAATTTTAGATTGAATGGCTTAACTCACCCTCACATTTTTTAGCTCTCCCTACCTCTACACGAGGGTTTCGCTTCTTTTGCCACATTTTAGAATTGGCGTGGGCTATTTAGGAGATCCTAATATTTCTATTGGTTTCATTGGCTCGTCCTAATCTCAGTTTTTCTCCATCCATTTTTAACTAGCTCAAAGTTAACATCTTTGCTAAGTTTCTTAAGTGTGGGGATGAGTTTCATTTTAACCTATGTTTTTGCACTGTAGGGTTGTTATACAAAATACCCACTTGATGTATTTTATTGACTCACCTTTTAGCACGTAGCTTAGATCATTTCATAGGTTTATGCCTCATATTGGATGGCTCATGATGTTTTTTTAAATAACCTTGGCTCTAATTTACTATTCAACCATTTCAATGGCTTTCTCGAGCTCGTGATTTGATCTATACAACTTGTTATGTTAATTCGTTGGAGAGATTTACATTCGAATGAGTTATTATTAGTGAGAACTCGTTCATTGTGGATGTGTGTAACCTTATTCAAAAGTTAAGTGAGATGTTATTTTCATTCGGTTATAGTTTTACTTTTTCCAACTCATTATGATTAGACCTCAATCTCTTTAACACTACTTATCTTGATCTCTTCGTAACAAGGATTGGAATTTGGTAATTCTTTATGGTCCTTCAAGTATCCTTTCAATATATAATGACACTCTTCCTCAATGTGAAAAACATAACTTTCTGTGAGTCTTATATTCATTCCTAAATCTTTACATCATAGAAAATTAGAAATATTTTAGGTGTTGTAATCGACTCGAATATTTGTAACTTGAAATTCATTCTATATATGTATTGAAGTAAATATGTACTTGATTCTATGTTTTTACTATGAAGAATTTGTATTCATTGTTTGATGGAAGAGTGTGGGATTTCTATGAAATACAACTCAAAATGATACTATTTAGTTGTATTTAGTAGTTTCATTTTTAAACCTTTATTCTATGCAATACAATAGAGATCTAAAATTTTATGTAAATTGTAAACTACTTCTCTACTTTGTGAGACCGAGATTGCTTTTCATGGAGAATATTAAACACTATCTTGACAATGAACTTGGAAAATATTGATATTTATACTTAATAATACCATTTTGGATCTTGCAAAACTTGTAAGATGGAATAATGAAAATTTGTTTCTTAATCATTCTATGGCAAGATACAGAATAAACTCTTCTTCATTATGGAATATGTAATTTGGAAACCTTGTATTATTTTAATGCTGAAATGAAGATTTGAAAGCTTGTAGCTATGAAAGTATGATAAGTTGTTTTGAGATAAATAGTTGTAGCTTTTCATTCTCCGTAACACATTATGTCTTTGAAAGAATTCTTCCTTTGTTTTAGAAAATATAATACCTGCACTCAACTTAACCCTTATAGAAAGGACAAGATTTTAATTAAAATTGCTATAATCATCATTATGTGTCATGCTTACAATGTATTTGAACTATCTTCTTTATTCGATGTTGATCTATTCTCATAATATCTATGACTATGCACTTGAATTTTCATTCTTATAGCACATTTTAGTTTGCTTGTAGCTCTTACCTTCTTTAAATTTGGAATACTAATGATAGTTAAAATCTTTATGTGCCACTCTGCTTCCTTTCTTAGTATGAAAACTTCTATTTACTTCTCCATTTGGATGGCTATGCATTGTCAAAACTGAACTTTATGTATTCTATACTTGAATTGCTTTTGTAAGACTAATGACCATAAATAGATTCTATAAATGGTGAAAATCTACACCTTAATAGGTGCATGGATGACATAAATTAATCTGGAAATTTTTATAGATATGATTTTATCAAATTGAGAATCTTTCTTAGCAAGCTTTGTGTTCTTTTGAATCTATCTCCTGTCTTTTTTGAGTACATGACTTGAAGTGCTCTAAGATACATTCCCAAAAAAATATTTCATGAGTACTTGATGTTCAAATTTCTAAAATGTACTATGTTTACAAACTCTAGTTGACTTTCATCCTTCTTGAGCTTGATGTGGTCTTGAAGAATGAACCATATTTTTAATTGATTAATGAAGAAATTATGAATGGTAAGATGACTATAGATGATCATTATTTTCATTGATCATGCTAACATATTGTGGTACTCCAATTTATATCGTTTAAAACATAAATAATCATGAATAAATGCAGTCTTTAATTACCTTTTCCTTCACATCAAAAGAAAATTGTTATAAAACTATGGTTGAGGCCATAAGCCTCTCTCCTTTAGTTCTTCATTGAGTTTACTTCATGATACAATTCTAAAAATTGCTCATGAATTATTTTGGATGATTGTAATTTGTTTCATTTCATAGTATGTTTTTACTTCATCATTCTTGAAGATATAATAACATGTTGATTATGATCACTTTACTTCTAATTCTATGTCATGCATCTTGCACTTTTTGATTTTCTTGTACACGGAAAGAAAGTTCATATATTTGAAGGTATATAGTGCATAATAGAAGACAACCTAGATTTATAACAATGAATTCATTTATATTTTTTTGGTGCTTACGAACTCAAAGGAAAGAGGACAAGAAACAAAGTAGCTACAAGAAAAGGATGCACGAGCAAAGAAAATCCACCTCAGTCTAGGCAATGATGGGTTTTCTTCCTTTAGTTAGTATTTATACTTTCATATGTATGGGTAAGTGCACCAAGTTGGGGGGCCAAAAGGGGGTCTTAAGTGAGGGGCCAAAAGGGGGTCTTAAGTGGATGCATTTTTCTGAAAAATAAAAAACTTCAACTTGTATGAGTTTTTCGAAATAGTTACACTCAAAATTGGAAGATGTTGTAGAAATATGAATCGTAGCATTTTGAGTCTAGTTTCTAAGCTACTAAATTTTATTGAAAACGGATAAGTTTAAGTGGGTCAAACAACTAAAATACCAACAGTGCTCCTATTTTTGTTAAAAAACATAATAGAGTGACTTTTGTGCCCCCACCATTTTTTGAGCACCATTGAGTATTTTTGAAAACCCTTTGGTAGAAAGATAGCTAGGAGCATCTAGTTTGTGTTAGAATTTTTTTTTAACAAGTATTTTTTTATTTATGATTTTTCTAGTACATAAATTTTATGTTTTGAAAAGTAATGGAGGTCCAACCATGCCCCCAACTACCTCAAACAATATCGAAAATTTTGGTTTTTTTTTTTTGAATATGTATAGAATTATTCCTAGTTTGTGCTAGTATATTTTTTTCAATTTTGATCACCCAAACAAAAGATACATGATGAAATATAGACATATTTGAGCTTCAAAAATGGCTATAAAAAGGCATAGTTAGAAAATAAATAATATGGACACCTTATATTAGTCGAAAAATTGAAAAAAGTATTTTTAGAAAGAAGAAACTCTGCTCTACGTTGTGGTATAATTTTTTTAAATGGATTGATTCTTTTATTTTGATTTATCATAGAGAAAGTCAATTTTTACATTTTCCTGCAAAAATGCGTTGTTTGTTGTGTTTGTGCAAGTCCATGCCTTAGGGTTGGGGATCCAAACCGAATCTCAAGCCTTGAGGAATGTGCTAAAAAGGTAAAATGCATAACATGTATGTGTTATAATGCGTACGCGTTATTCTTTGTTTATATATTATGGTCCCTCAGGCGTCCCTTTCATCTCTTTAATGTGGCCTCTTTTTTATTTATAGTAGACATAATGCGTACGTGTTATGATTTGGTAAATCCCAAACCTAAGAATTTAAAATGCGATTGTGTTATAATAGAATGCATACGCATTTTGTTTTTTTTCAGTGTTTTTGTTCACTTTTTGGCCCCCCAACTTCATGCACTTACCCATATGCAATTTCCTTTATATATACTTGATAATTTACTTCCCATGGCTTGTGTGGGATCTTTGTACTCTTTCTTATGAATAAATGAAAGTTTCTTAATGTGACGAGATGTACATGTTTCCTTTACATTTATTTTAATTAAGGTGAAGTTAAAAGAATCTTTACAACTAAACACGCTAGGTTAATTTCACATAATTATTAGGGAATTGATTAATTGTACCTTGATTAATCATGAACCCAAAATGAATCAAATCAAATAATCTAACTCACTTTAGCTTCCAACATGTTACTTTTCCCTCTACTTTCTTTGGGATGTCAATCTTCAACTTGTCATGACTTTCTCATCTCTATTAGGACCCTAGATCAATAATTGAAGGGATAATTCACGAACTTGATGAAGATAATGAATTTGGAAAGGAATTTTAGGTGGAAGATAGGAATTCTAAAACTATCATAGTGAGAAGATGTTCTCACTTTCCCTATCTTCCTTAGTTAGATCCATAGACCTAATCCCTCCAATCTGAGAAACAAAAGTAATGATTTGATCTCTCGAACATCATGGCTAATGTGTAATAAATGTAAACAGTCCATTAAAACCATAAATACATGGAGCCTTCTTACTCGCTAACCTTTCACACTCTAACATTATTCTTACGAAGGAAAACAACATCCAAAGGTGTCAAATATATCCACATGAAATTAAAGGGACTTAATCTTAAGGGTGAAAAACCCGAAAAATTCATGGGAAGAAAATATTTAGGTAAGTTGAAAACGTTTCTTACTCAAACACCTTATATTTAAGATATTACAAATATTTAAGATTCCAAACTCAATCAATTACGAAGGAAAAAAAAGTATGCCTTTAAGGGGTGGCATCCATTGTCATCATCATAAAAATAATATTCATCAAATCATTAATGAACTCATTAAGATTTTCATTTCAAATGAAATCGTTATCCCTTCATTATGTTGGTCCCGTGGGAGAAGGATGGGATTCTTAGACGGTTTCTCAAAAGAATATGCTATTTTTGAAGGCTAGTACTAGGAGGTGTACAAATTTACTTGTTTCTCCTTATCACCTTTTAAATTCTATTTTCTTAAATCCTGTAAGGATGATTTTTGAGTTGAAAATAATGGTATTAAAATAGAATAAGGAATTGTAGTGTCATGAAACTTGCAATACTATAAAATCAAAAAATTACTTGCAGAACTTACAAAAGTAGAATAAACAATAGGACATGATAGAAAATTAAATATTAAATCAACTCACCTGCACTAAGTAATTGTAGGATGTAAAATACAACGCAATATCTAGAAATAACTTTATTTATTTGATTTTTAAAAGAAAATTACAATATGTTGACTCACTAAAAAAATTCGAATACTTTACTAGTTTACAAATTGGAAAATCATACAAGACTAAAAAAACCTTTGAAATTTTCTTAGTGATTATATAATCTAGATTTATGTATACATATATGGAAAATTTAATAAAATTTCTATAAAAAAACCCAAGTATATCACCGAATGTGTCTAAAGGACCAAGAAGTTTCCATAGATTTTAATGGCAATGCAATAATGTTTTAAATTCCCACCCCTTCGATCACGTGGTGATTCAATAAAAATATACATTGGGATTGAATATCCATTGGATATTAACATGGAAAAAAATATATTTTGTGTAATTTTAAAGTGAAATGTGATCACTTCCATGGTCACAAAAATAGCCAAATTAATATTCCTTATGTCCTACTATTAGCCAAATTACAAGTATTCATTGTTAAAATTATCCCTTCTCTTATTCCTAATCATTTCAAGATGTTTACTACAAATGAATTCGAAAATCAATTTGATCTAAATTTTAATAAGTATCAAATTATGATCATAAAGTATTATATGAAAACAAAGAAGAAGGGAGATTCAAATGTTCCTAAGACATTGTATAGGAAAGATTTAATAAAATAATTATTAGATAATATCACTCTAGTAGCTGAGAGCAAACATGCAAAGCTTATTTAATATTCTGAACCAAAGAGGGGGAATTTATAAAAACTCAAGAGAAGATATATTGCAATTCCTTCTACAAATGATGCACTCGCCTAACACATGTTCTATCATGAACTCGAGTCCCTAATGTCTAGTTCTAACATGTCACTACTACGTTAACAAGAGTCCTAATTTGCTAACATTCTTTCCCTTATTACATTATTTTTACAAATGTACTCCCTAGAAGAAGTCAATTTTCATCTTTCTAATGGATTTGGTTACAATATCCACTACATGTGCATCTTCCGGGTAGTACTGTAACTACATGTGGTGTTTTAAAACTTACTCTCGAATGTAGTGACATTCGACCTAAATATGATTGGTACTTTCATGAAAAATAGGATTCTTCATAAGATTCAACACACCATTATAGTTACAATAAAGGATTGGTGACTTTTCTTAATAAATTATAGCATCAACCAAAACGGGATGTATCCATATCATCTCACACACATCTCCACATGTGGCATGATACTTTGCCTTAGTGGATAGAAGAGAAACAACCATTTCCTTATTACTTAAAAAAGATCATTCCAGGATCAAAGATAAAATATGTATCCCGACATTGAATTTCTATCAACAGATATATAACAAAGTCTTATTTAGTGTATTCTTGCAAGAATAACTTAGTGTTCTTGTTGTATTCTAAACCATATTAAAGTGTATCTCAAACATATTTCAAAACATGATTTTCTGAAACAAAGTGACACTTATTTTGTTTCTACATGATTCACGAGAGATCCTCATAACAAAACATATGTTTGGTCTAGTGTAGGTCAAGTATATGAGCTCCCAAAAATATTTCTATAGAGTGTTGCATCCACTTGAGGTGAGTCGTAGAATCGAGATAGTTTTAAACCTTTTTCTATTGGTGTTAAAAGAGGTTTATAATATGATATTTTGTATTTTTCAAGGAGTATCTTGGAAAATTTTATCTAGGAGATAAATATGTGATTCCATTTTTTCCATATCTCCATGCCAAGATTGTAATGGATTAGCCCTAATTCAGTCATGTCAAACGATATTTTGAGGAAATTCTTCATGATATAAACTTGATCTTCTCGAACTTCAAGTGATCAAAAGACTATCTACATAAAAAATAATAATAATGATTTATTTTTCCATCTTATTTATGTACAAGTTAGAATGGAAGAGGATACGATTGAGACCATGTTATAAAATTTTCTCATTTATCTTGATGTATCATGCACTAGGTGCTTGTTTCAGTCCATAAAATGATATGAAGAGATGACATGCCTATTCAGGATGTTTTTTTATGAAAAAATCCTTCGGTTGGGTCATGTCATGAAACTTCTTATTTGAGTTCTCCCTTAAGGAAAGCACTCTTCACATGCATTTTATGAAGTTTCCATCCATTTTGTACTTCTAGTGCTCATATAACCATGATGGTCTTGATCTTTGCAATAGATGCAAAGGTTTCTTCATAGTCAATGCCTTTTTTCTAAGGATATATCTTTTCTACAAGTCGTGGTTTGTGCTTTTGGCTGGATCGGTATCCCTTGTATTTAGTTTTGAAAACACAATTGGAGCCTATAGGTTGACTTAGTGCTTCTTGAACATACTCGAATTCATGGATTTCTCCCACTAAGGTTGACTTATTGCTTCTTGAACATTACCAGGTTTGGTGTTATGAAATACTATAATCATCGGAACAAATTTTGCCTCATTTCTTATCATACTCTTCTTTTGACCCTAGATTAAGTTCTTGGGAGAGATTATTATATCCACTTTAGATGGGAACTCTACTACTAATGTAAAGAACTTCCTAGATTGGAAAGCTTTTCTAATTTTCCTAGATCAACATAAAATCCCCTTGTAGCTTATCTTTTTGTAATAATTCTCCTCTTGTTCATCATTTGACTCAAAGAGTAATTAGTGAGAGGTGGTTAGTGTTGATTCATCATTCTTCATTATTTAGTCAAAGGATGACTTGTCATAATCTACATCTCAAATTTTGTAGGTTTTATTTGTCTCAAAGATCCATGAGACGATATGATTTTGAGGTAGTACTATATCCCAATAGGATACATGGGAGTGTTGTTTGTTCAACCTTATTCCTCTTTTGAGCTAGGATAAGCATATATGTTACGTTACGAAATAATCGTAGATGAGAATTTGATGGATTTATTGTTAGGAATTAGAGAATAAATATGACTTGGAGGAAATTATAGAGGAAAATAATTCCCTAAATATTCCAAGATAACTACAATAGGAAATATCACCTCTAGAGATTTCTCAAGACTATTTGAATGTAGGAAATAAAGTCTGTATGACGAAATGGTGGTCGGTCAAAGTTTAGGTCAACCTTAGGTAGAATTGGGTCAACAGGTCAACACATGGACCAATGGAAAGATGTCACATGCCCGTGGCCACAAGGTAAAATAGGATTCACGGTTTGGTTTGCAAACTTTGGTCTTCGCTCGCATAAAAGTTGTGTGTGGGAACAAGAGGCTCAACTGTTATAACGGAGGGGAGCCCGATCGCTGTGAGAACTATATTTATGCTACCAATGTGGTGGGCTCTCAAACCACCACATGGATGCTGAGTTAATGTAACGAGTTATTATTTATAGCTCTGTCGGGTTAAGATGAGGATAAAGGTGATAATCCTTATATACAAGTTTTGCGGACAGTGTTAGGCTATAAAATACAAATTGACCCTTCATTTGACATGAGCTTAGTATTTGTTTAAGCTTAGTGGTGGATTTAATATAGTATTTATACTATATTATAATCTTGAAATTTATTATTGGTGGCTTAGAGAATTAATATAGTATTGGGACTATATTAAATTTTATTATTTTATTAAGGCATATTTTGTATTATTGTTGGCCTATTATTTTTAGGTGACGATATATAAAATAATTGTGATTAGGAGTTATTATTACTACCCAAAGAGGCCCACTTTGAGCCAAATTTTTACTTGTGAAGCTTCGGAGTTTTGGATCGAAGAGCCATAGGGCATCTTTAGAACGTCTAAAGGTCAATTTAAAATCCATAGGATTATTGAGCACTAAGAAGGTGGAGGATGGACCGATTGATCATCAGTGTTCTTCAAAAGGATGGAGCACTTTATAGGAAAGTAAGAGTTCCATTAGGTTTTATTGTAAGAACCCTGGAGACGTAGGCTATTTTCGAACTCTGTAATCAATAGTTGTGTAAATTCTATTACATTTCTGCATTAATTTGGAGTTGATTACTTAAAATGAGTAATATTAGAAATTATTAAAAAGTCTATAAGGGTACATAAATTTTTGGGTATATTTTCGGATCAATTTTGGTATCGAGCTGGTATCACAGGATTGGATTGTAGAGATGGATATGTACCTATTCTTCCAGTTTCTGGTGATGTTTTCTTTACTGGGCACCATGGTTTGAGTGATGATCACTCGACATAGGGATCATGATCGCTAGATCATGGAGTTGCAAAACCACTTGAAATTGTTCGAGATCATAAATGCCAACATCATCAACGCATTTCGAGTTGAAGAGAAGCATAGATGCTCCAGCTAGGAAGGTAGATGAAGCAAGTTATATTTGAAACCATTGCTTGGAGAGATTATCTTTACAACACTTAGTCGAGTGCAGCCATTATGGAAAAGGGCATGATACCAAGCGATGTTGGGATCTCGTACTTCTAGAGAGGAGGCCTAAATTGATGCGAGAGGAAGGACAAGAGCATTGTAAGACCTAGTATTGGCCATTTTATTGCACCATTGGGATGAAGAGAACTAGTAGAATGTCCAGGACATTATACTTTGTGACATGCGAGTACCTAGAGCCGGTGGATTCTCGGTGGTTTCTCAAGGATAGTTAGTCACAACTATTTTTGATTAGACTATCAGAGTAGGATACATCACTATCAATTTGGTGCACCGACTGGGACTTCCCACTACACCACTTCCTTGTCCCAAGATAATTGGTACAGAGGATGGTACTTTGTATGGAGTGTCTACTAGCTATTGCATTCTAAGCTTCATAGTTGGGATACGAGTTTCTGAAAATATCACTCTCAACATCATCCATTTTGAGATGGATGAAATGGTATTCAAAAACTTTTACCTAACTATTAGGCAAGGCTATATGAATGATGGAAGGAGTGGAGTGGAGCTTCGCATTGGACACAACTAGATGATCGAGTTCACGATGGGACATGTTGTTCATCTTGCATGGGGAGATAACAACGAGACTTCGACTCATATGTATAAGGGGATGATGTAGATTGTAATGTAGAGTCAAAATCATGTGTCAAGTGATCACCCGATCATGAGGCCGAGGTTGGATAAATTCTAGCAGTTATCGTGATTAGTATGCGAGAGGAGCAAGAGCTTGAGGATCCACAAGACATCTATTGAGGTATCATATGCCCACAATGAGGATTGTACAGGCTGGAAATAAATCTAAGGTTAAAATAAAGTTTACTTTTGTTCACATAATGTATGGGTTTTAAGCATTATTTATTTCTCTTATTGTAATAAAAGCAACAAACTATTGTGTTAGGTAGATTTATTAATAAGATCCTTGTTTGGGAAATTTTTGTATACATCCAACTAGTTAGGGAACATTAGTAAAAGAACCAATTATGGGAAATATTTGTACTCATTTTAATACTCGCATTATAAATCCCTAAAAAGGTCTATTTTTAGTTGCTGATTTTACTAAACGAAAGAAATGCGGATATTATTTTCCTTGTTGAGTTAATTGTCCAACACGGATAAGACAAACATTTTTCCTATATTTCAACATGATGGTAGTTGACTAGCATTAGAATTCAACATTGGGTTGGATCTTCATTTTGTAATAAGGCCATTATGGTCATACCGCAGAGTGGTACCGATATTTCATGTCAATAAGGGGATCTTGAAAGCAATTAGCTCAAAACGTCATTCGGTGTTAGGGAATTACGACCATGCATCTGAATGGTAGTTGATCATCAGACTTAGCATCACGTAGCGGTAGCATTGAGGTCTTGAAATAGGCTTAGCACTGTAAAGCATAAGCATCGAGGTCTAGAAAGGGACATGACATTGGGTCGCATCTTCATTAGCTAGAGTCTCTTATGACCCTATAGTAGGATGGTACTTGACAAGTCATTGTCAATAACTGACATTAGATCACTCATAGATCTATGTAGTATGGAGTTCCTTAGAACCAATTTGGATTCTATAGAATCAACTTGAAGCTAGGAGTTGTACTTGAAGCTAGGAGTTGTACTTATGGAGTGAAAGGGGATCATTTTTGTCAGATATCTAGAAGCTTAGAATTGGACAAAGTGGAAGTGTTGAAGTTTCACTCTAAAAATTAGCACCATATGGTGGAAACATGGAGGTCTTCTTCAGATATCAAAAAGGCATAATAGGAGGGTGAGCCCGATTCCATATATCCTAGAGTTTGAACCATCATTTTTATTGTGGAGTTGGTAGAATACATGTAAATCTCTTCCCAACAACATGATATGGAATTTATAAGATTTTTTGGATAAAATGCATTTTCGATTGGGAGGTATGATCCAGAGGAAATTACAGAGAACAATAATTCCCTAAATCTTCAAAGATCACTATAGTAAAAAAGAGAAGTTTGAGAGATTTCTAGCAATGATTTGAATGCAGAAATAGAGTCTGTATGACAAAATGGTGGCCGGTCAATGTTTAGGTCAACCCTAGGTGGAACCTATTGGTGCTCAAATTAGTCTCGCCCTGTTTTTCCATGAAGTTCTCTAGTTTGCAGGCTCTGTCATTTTCTCTATCTCCCCATATTAATGCATAAAAACTCTATCCTCCATTTGGTTACCCTAATCAGTCTCTTCCTTGGTCGAGGATCACTTAAAAGTATAGAATTTGTTTTTCGTTCCTCTATCCATGTGAAAGAATTTGTAACTAAAGTAAAACTCGGTTTTTCCTTTCCTTCTCGATTTCCACAAATACGTTTTGTTGTCCCTGTCATTTTTGTCCCAAATACCTATGGAAACGTGATTGGATGTAGCTCATAGGATCATATTTGGGCCTTATAACATTTCTAAACTCTCTGCCCATGAAGAAAGATTCATTTTTAGGCTCAAATTGTGATTTTCCTACATTTTATGATTTGACAGTGTATTTTCTCACAAATCTACTTCTCAACATCAATTGAAATGTGGCCCTTTCGGTTGGATGTGGCTCGGTGGGGCACATTGAAAACTCTAAGTTTCGATTCAATTCAAAGATTGTCCACGTGGAGAGTTGGTGCTCATCTGAAAATTCACCTTTTGGTTTGGCCTTGGAGTTGCATCAGGGAGACACGTGGAGATTTCCACTACCTTGCTCAGATTTAGACAATTTTTTCATGTGGCCGGTATAGTTTTGGTAGACCATGGACATGTGGAGGGTCGGAATTCATTTGAGGATCCGTCTTAGGGTCCCACCTTAACAATTGCGATAGGGAGACATGTGGAGGCTTATGTCGGCTCCGATCTATACTTAAAATTTTCAAAGCAATTTGGAAAGGCCTTGGACATATGGAGCGACCACGCCTATTTGGGAACTAACCCCTAAGTTTTATTTGGAATAATTTCTAGAAGGAAACTTGGAGGCTTCCACTCACTCTGCCTTTTCTTTGACATGGACCCTAGACATATGGTGCCTTCCAATGATCTTTAAAATTTGCTAACAACTCTTCTCGGGCGAGACACATGGTGAGCCCACACTTTTTGGGGTCTCTACTTTTGGGGACCATCTCAAAGTGTGCCATTGAGACACGTGGAGGCTTCCGCTGGCTCCTTTTTACACTGAGACTTTTCAAAGGCCAAAAGGTGTTTTTCTTGGGCCCAGGGCATGTGGAAGGCCCGCGCTTGTTTGGAAACTTTCCTCTGTGTCTCACCTTTGTGGTTGCACTAAGGAAACACATGGATAGATCTGATCTAAAATTGAGAAGTGGCGAGAATCAACGGTTTTTATGCATTGCATCTATTTTTCCACCATTTTTCTTCCAAGACTCCTGGAGATGCGAATACACATTGTTTTACATCACTTTTTGATGAAATTCCTTGTCATATCTGTCTGTAAAGTGCCAATGAATGGATTTGAAACTTAAATGATGATTCCAAGGATTTTTAAGATCGATATTTTGAAGTTGGAGTTACTCGGGAACTTAAAAAAATGTGAATTACTAGATAATATGGATACGGGGTAGAATTGCATAAGAAAGAGAGGGAAAAGGATGAAATTATGAAAGTTGCAGTGCAAAATATGAAAAAGGTGTTGCCTCGAGGGAAAAAAAGGATCACTGTCAAATCCAAATTGTGCGAGCCTCCGAAAATGATTAAAAAGGGATTTCTCGCATGACAGATCAAAATGATTAGAAGAATTGCCAAAAAGTTGTGGTGTGACATCCTAGTGATTAATCAAGGGCCCAAGAAATGTGATCAATTCACAATTGGTCCACCTAGCAGCTTTCGGATGTGAATTTGTTAAATGTCTCTTTCTGAGGAAAATTGGTAACAAGCAAAGGTCCCTTGAATATTCTTCTCTTTTAGGGGGAAAATTGAATGAGTAAAATGTATAAATTCAATGAGAATACTCTTGCAAAGGGTCGGGGGTTAAATTCTTAAGAGAAAATTTGAGAAAGTCGTCTTCCTGAGAGACCAATCTAAGATACATGGTTAATTCCTTTTGTGTTAGATTTTTTATCATGTCAAGTTAGTTGCAGATGTATAGCCATTGACATGTGCTTGAGATTGCTATGAAAGCTTTCCCTTGTTGATGAATCTAAGAAATTTTGAAATTAATTTTTGTCAATCTTGGAGCAATTAGTGTCTCTTTGTTTTAGAATGTCTTGCAAGTAGTTTTACTCATTCTTATTGCAATCTTACTTTGAAATCTTTGTGAAATCACACAGGATCTCATCCCTATGACAGTTTATTGGTATTTGCAATTTCATTTCAAGAAGATCCTTCATCTTGTGATGAGATAAACAAATTTAAAATCAATTCACTATCATTTGTTGATAAAGATTGTTTGTAAGTCTTTGGGTGTACCTTAGGCGTGATTGATCAGAGATTTTGATGTTTAATTGAGTATTTTAACTCGAGCCTTCATGTTAGAGTCTCAAGATTGTGTTGAAACGTGTTGATCTAGTCCTCCAATGAATCACACCTTCTAGCCAAGGAACGCCTTAAGCTGTTCTAAAGTTTTCTGTTATTGAGTTGTCCATTGTTGTGAAGTTTCTCGAGATATGGTATTATCAACTTTATCCTAATTAATCTCCTACCAAAATCATTCAAAACTATGAATCCCTCCTAAAATACCCCTATTTTCCCTATATATCCACAAAGGAACAAAATCTATTTATTAAAATATGCAAAATAATTAAGATTTCTTAATGTCTTCAAGAACCTTATCCTTGTGTTGAAAGTATCTCCATCATTTAGAAGTGAAAACTCTTAAGAGTTAAATTATGGATTATTGATTTGTATTTTCCCAAGATTTTCTTTCTTAAAATTTGTGCAAAAGAAGGATATGTCCATCTCCTTTATCAAAAAGAGGTTACACTAAGGGTCCTCTCACCCTGGTCAAAAGGCACGGCCTAAAGAAGTGAGGATAGGTCAAATCCTCTTGAAGGTGCTATCCATCTCTCCACAAATCTGAGTGACAAAGGGACAGTTAGATCTCATCCCTGGCTACAAAATGACACACACTATGATCTATTTGTCTCTAAGCTCCATGTCCAATTTGTGTTGTTGCTCGACTTGAAAGGGAGAAAAATTTGGATACCAACACTAGTGGTGTCATTGCGAGGATTATTTAGCATTGTCGGAAATATTTGTTTATTTATTGCCAGTTCATATCCATTTTTCCCATCAATAACACTACTGTGCTGTTTTAAGGGATTATATAGCATAGCCGAGAAATATTTGTTGATTTGTTGCCAGTTAATATCCATTTGGCCCATCAACAACACTAGTGGTGTTGTTGCATGACTCTTTGAAGTTTTTGAACAAAGGTGTACACATGAAGACCCTAGTAATGTCTCTTACATTATCTAAGTGCTAATACATTATGAAACATCATTATCTATTCATATATGTAAGAATTGTTCAAAGTTGTGAGTTATGAGTGCAATATTTCTAGCTTATATAGTTATTGAACTAAATTTTGTATCATCATTGATAAATTTAGGTAAAAGAAGAGAAGATATTGTAATATTTACATGAATCTAGTATTGACAGAAATTTTATAGGTATTTCATAGTGCATTTTCACAAAATAAGGTGAAAATCCTCGGTGGCGACTTCATGTTGTTTAAATTATTTATAAATGTCAGGTTTCTTAACATATATCAAGTAAGATTTGTCATTAATATCTACAAAGATGTAAGTAAGAAGACCTTTCTTCACCAAGGACCCCGGTAGAAGGTTATTTCAAGAGCTAGGAAAGTCTAATTTAGAAGGAAGAAGAATTTGGAAGGATGTTGGAGACCAAGCATCAAGAAAAGATATCTTCACCGGTGAAACTGATCACTGTAATTGAAGATTGCAATAATTTCTCAAGTTCTTCTAAATCGGTAGTCTCTTTGTTGAATTGAATTCTCCATATGGAGAGGGTCCTTATTTTACATTTGAAAGATTTGCATCTTATTCTCTCCCCTGAATTTTCCAAATCTAATAGATTTTTCCAAGAAACAAAGCCTTTAGAGGGAAGTCATTCTAAAAATTACATCCCTGTACCACACAGACCCCTCACTCCTCATCATTATGTTTCTCCTGTAAGATCACCTCCTCAAAATAATATGGCTCAACCTCCACCCAAACCTCCATTTATTGTTAATACTTTTGCTCCATCATTTTTAGAGGTATGGTTGGCTATCCAAATGTTGTGCCATAAGATGTAAGAAATAGATTACCTAAGTTTCAAGGAAATAATGCAATCACTGGTGATCAGCACTTGAAGATCTTTGTCAATATGATGGAGGAATTTGAAATATAATTTGAGGATGTATACATTAAATTGTTTATCCATACTCTAGAAGAAGATGCAAGGGACTGGTATAAATCTCTGCCAAATAATTCCATTAACTCCTAGAAAGAGATGAAGAATGCTTGTAGAATGTAGTATGGTGATCGAACATACCCTAGGTTTCTTTTATCAGAGTTTGAAAATATAAAAAAATCCCGATCAATCGAGCATGATTTCAATACGATATTTAACAAAACATTGAGAAGACTAGTTGTTAATTTGAGGCCATCTAATGAATCATGTCTAATAAAGTATTCAAATACATTTGATAAGTAAGATGCTTACTATTTGAGGGATAAGAACCTGGAAATTTAAGGAAGGGCTTTACCATTGCCTGCAAATTTAGAACAACATTAAAGCAATTGGAAAACCTCCTAAGAGGGAGGGCATTAAAATGATCAACCCGTAAAATCCTCAAACAAGTAACGCTATGAATCTTGAGGAAGTTGTACGAGTTTGGTTGGGGCTATTAAAGAAATCTCTTACAAGCTAGCAAGGGAAGAGAAAGTAATTTGACAAGGTTCTCTCTGGGTCAGCATAGGTAATAAGGATAACATAGATTTACAAATCATCCAAGAAATGATCGAGAGATCGATGACAGAGTAAATAACAAAAAGGAGCTACAAAACCCAAAGCTAGGGAAAATATATAGTAGTTCATGAACCTTTAAATGCCGATTTGTTGTTGTTGAAGAGAAAAATCAAATGGATGTGTGTGACAAATGCTTCTTACCCCACCAACCATGTGAAGTAGATCAGCAAGCTGAAGAAGTTGATGATGATGACGACATCGATGATGATGATGCATGCATCGTGGATAGATCTACAATCTCACAACATGGAGAAACTTCAACTAAAGTAATAAGTGCAAGACCTACTACAAGTTTTGGGATCGCATTCACTGGTACCTCTTCTTCCTCACTCTCATGCTTTAGAAATAGATATGGTACAAGCATTTGAACTTTGTAATAATTATTTTGAGTACCTAAGGTCTCTAATGATTAATAATTACGATGGAGGAATCCCATCGAAGAGGATATAAATTTGTTAATGAATTTTTTTGTTGACCAGGGAAAAGAGTATAACACAAGAAGTAAAGATTTCAAAGGGACAGGGCCTCAAGCCAAACCAAAGACCCCAATTCTCACCAATGTTCCAAAAGAAAATCCAAAGAAAGATGCATCTGGAAAAGGCCTTGTTGTCTCAAGCACAACTGGTGTTCCCACCCATGCCCAAAATGTGAAAAATCTTGTGCCATCTGATGAGTTTGTCAATCTTTCTCCAAATGCTACTTTTCCCAAATACACTTCATATGACATTGCCAAATTATTGAGTCAGATCAAGATTTTTGTCCCCATTGTTGAACTTCTTATGATTCCCGAGAATAAGAAGAGGGCTTTTAAGTATTTGGGATTAGAGGAAGATCGAAGTGCCCAAGAAAGAAATATAAATAATTTAAGCACTCCTTCAACCATCAAACCTAGAGAAACCACCAACATTGGAGGAGATAGGTGAACCACCAAAATTTTACATGGGAGCATATTTGGTTGAGTCTCAATTAAATATTGATCCATTTTTTATAACACCGATTATTAAAGACAGACTACTACACAATTATATGTTTGATTCTGAGCATCATGTAATGTTATGCCCCTAGAATTCATAAATGAATTGAACATTAAAGTGACAACAACTTATGGAAACCGTATTGCAATGGATGCTAGAGAGGTTCCTTTTGTAGGATATGTAAATGGTTTGGTGCTACAACTTGTAGATTATCCGTAAGAACTTGAAACTTGATGTTGTTATTGTTGATTACCCTGTCAAATGAGGCATATTGTTATCAAGAAAGTGGGATGCAAGTTTTTGTGGAAGTGTTCGATGGATATGTCTTTTACCACCATTCCAATTGAATGCAACCTTGTAAAGATGTATGGAGAGAAGAAGATGTTGCACCACATTGAAGATCTCAATAATGCTTCTTATGAAGGAATATATGCTGATGTCGATGTTGATAAATTTGATGGGTTTAATGATTGGCAAAGAACATAAGATTGATCAATGTAAATTTCTTGAACAAGTAGGTTTACCTTGGACCTTGTTATTCGATGGAGCATGTTCCAAATTTGGAAATGGTGTTGGCATTGTTTTGATTTCTCCAGTGCCATGAAGATTTTTATTTTTCTTTCAAATTCAACTTTGAATGCACTAACAACATTGTTGAATATTAAGCACTGTGATTAGGCTTGAGAATTGCATGGAAATATGGTATAAAGAATATCATTGTCAAAGGGGATTCAAAATTGATTGTCAAGAAAATTAGAAAATTGCAAGCTACTAAAAGTTAGAGAATGAAACAATACAAGCATGCAATGGGGACTTAATTGAAATGTTTTAATTTTTTAATATTGTGTACCATGATAGAAAGTTTAATACTGCTGTTGCAGAAAAGTTAGCAGTGCCAGGATCTAGATTTGGGAATTGTACAGTGTCTCCATTTTGTGAGTATGATGTTGAAATACTAACAAGGCCATCTGTCTCTGATAACATTAAAAACTTGCAAGTGTTTGATGATAATGACCAGGTGAAATGGTTTCTACAGAACCAAGGTGAGTTTACTGATGGAAATATATATTGGGAACTAATGGTGTGTGTTGTTGAAGGAAAGGAAACTTTATTTGGCAAAGACATCATCCAACTAAAAACAAACACGATTCCCAGAGGTTTGGTGGCACTTGAGTCAAACTTTGATAATGTTGATTGCATTATTAAAAGGATTATGTTGGTTCCAAGAGATGTGGAAGAGCATGACCTGGGCATAAAGGAAAAATCACGTAAAATCTAGTTAAAAAGCTATCTCAGTAAGGAAGAGAAGTAGTCCTATGTTCGATTGTTAAAGAAATGTCAACATTGCCTAGCTTGGCCTTACTCTGAGTTGAAGGCATACAGGGAAGATTTGTTCCAACATGAAATTCCTCTTGAATCTAATGCCAAGCCTTTCAGGTAAAAATAGAGGCCCATCAATCCACTCCTTTCTTTGAATATGTAAGAAGAACTAAAGAAGTTGAGGGATGGAGGGATCATTCAGCCCATAAGGTACTCATCTTGGGTTGCAAACCTAGTGCCTATCAGAAAAGAATGGTGATATAAGGTTATACATAGACTTTAGGAACCTGAATAAAGCATCATTCAAAGATAATTACCCTCTACCAAATACAGATAATATGCTATAATTGGTAACTAGTTTTGAATTGTTATTGAGTCTAGATGGTTTCTCTAGCTATAATCAAGTTGTTGTGAAGGAGTCATAAAGAATAAATACTACCTTTACCACTCCTTGGGGAACTTATGTCTATGTCACGATGCCTTTTGGCTTAATGAATGCTAGAGAAACTTTCTAAAGAGTAGTGGATGTAGCATTTGTTGGTTATATTAATGAATTCATTCTTGTTTATCAAGATGATGTTACTATGTTTTCCAGAAAAAGAAATGATCACTTGCAAGACTTGGAGAGAATGTTGTTAAGGTGTAGAGAGTATGGCATATCATTTAATCCCAAGAAATTCCATTTTGGAGTGAAAAGGCAAAGCTACTTAGTCACATTGTATTAAAGTAAGGGGTGACGATTGATCTATAGAGATTTGAAGCCATCAACAAGGTTCCAATTCCGAGAACTAATAAGGGATTTCAATCATTTTTTAGATAAATAAACTTTATCGTAAGATTTATGTCTAACTTTACTAAGTTGACTATGAAGGGGCTAAGAGACAAATTTCCTTTTCAAGTAAGAAATTGCAAGGAGCTGAGTTGAAGTACACCATCATGGAGAAGAAAGCATTTTCCTTGGTGAAAGCAACAAAGGTTTTCAGGCCCTACATCTTGAGCTCTAAAGTTGTTGCTTATGTTCCCCACACAATGGTGAAATACATCTTATCAAAGATGGAGGTCTCAAGTAAAATATGCAGATGGGTAAACAAGTTGGAAGAATATGACATGGATATCCAAACCATGAAATTGGTAAGAGGTTTGGGCTTATCTAAGCTTATGGCTGAAAGCAACTTGAAAACTATTGAGTTGAATGAAGTAGAAGGAGAAAGGGTGGATGTCCTTGAAAATTTAGTAATATCTGAATGATAAAGATATAATCTTTTATCTCAGACATCTATGCTTCGCTGAACATTTGATTAAAAATAAAAAAAGAGCCCTTAAGTTAGCCTCTCAAAAATATGTCATTACTAATTTTGGGTTAGCTTGGAAGAACCTGGAGGGAGTGATCTTAATATGTATTGTTGAGGATGAATCCTGAAAGGTAATTTCAAATCTCCATGGATTTTGTGGGGACATTTTTTTGGAAGAGTTACAACACATAAAATCTTGAGGGCTACTTATTGGTGGCCAACTCTCTTCAAGGATACAACTCTATTAGTTAGGAAATGTAAAAGTTTCCAACTTTTTCTAGAAGAATAAAAGATTCAGGATCCCTTCCTTTATAGCAATTGTCATTTGAAGTCCCATTTAAGCAATGGGGAATGGATTTCATTGGTGAAATTTCTGATCCTTCTAGTGCTGGTCATAAATGGATTCTTGTAGCCATTGAATATTTCACTATGTGGGTGGAAGCAATCCCCACCAAGAAGGAAGAACACCAAGTTATCATGTACTTCATGTTGAATCAAATCATATGCCGATTTGGAGTGCCAACTAAAATTGGTGCTGATAATGCCATGAGTTTTAGAGCCAAACCTTTGGTGGCAATGTGCAAAGAATATGGAATCAAGTTGACATATGCTTCTAACTATAATCCCTAAGAAAATGGACAAGATAAGTCCAACAATAATTTTTTTAAGGATCATTAGAATAACCTTGGAGTTGAACAAAAGAAAGTGGGGTGAGAAACTAAAGTTTTATGTTTCAGTTGACAAATCACTTTCAAAAGAGCTACCGGTAAAAGCTCATTTAAGTTGGTATATGGAACTCAAGATTTGTTTCCCCTTCATTTGCAATTGTCTTCATTTCAGTTTGTTCAACAAATTGAAGCTCAAGAAGTTAGTCCATATGATGTTTGAATTATTCAATTATTGAGTTAGATGAAGAACCAAGCGCATCCCATCAATGACATGTGAAGTTCAGAGAAAAGTTGAAGAATTTATTTGACAAGAAGGTGGCTCTAAGAGCTTTCAGCGTTGGGGATCTTGTGCTATTATGGGATAGTTGGCATGAAGATAAGGGAAAGCATGGTAAATTTGATGCATTGTGGATGTGCACTTATTCAATTTATAATCAAATTGGTGAAAATAACTTCTTCGTAAAAGACTTAGATGTGGAACTGCTTGAATTGCTTATTAATGGCAGGCATTTGAAACATTTCCTTGGTTGATTTCTCAGAATCAATGTATACTCCATTGTAAAGTGTATAGTTCTTTTTTCATTCTTATTTTGTGTTTTTGTTCATTCTGGTCCTTGGTGACCTAGTTTTGCTAGTTTCTTGATTTGTTTTTTGGAGGATGGTTATGGTTTCTCTAGCTCTACAAGATTATTCTTTGACTTCATTGCCCAATGGTTTATTTTTGGCACTTGTTCTACTATTTTTTCTTGTGGCACTCACAAGGAGTGCCCATCCCCTAGTTGGAGGCAATGTTGGTGCTCAAATTAGTCTCACCCCATTTGTCCTTGAATTTCTCCAGTTTATGGGCTTTGTCACTTTCTCTATCTCCATGTATTAATGCATTAAGTATTTTCCTCCATTTGGTTTCCCCGATCAATCCCTTCCTTGGTCAAGGATCACTTAAAACTCTAGAATTTTTTTCATTCCTATGTGCACGTGAAAAAAATTGTAACTTAGGCGTAAAACTTGGGTTTTTCCTTTCCTTCCGTTTTCCACAGACACATTTTTTTGTCCCTATCATTTTTTTTCCAAATACCTATGGAGACATGATTGGATGTAGCTTGGAGGATCATATTTGGGCCTTATAACATTCTAAACTCTCTATACCTGAAGAAAGATTCATTTATGGGCTCAAATGGTGATTTTCCTACATTTTACGGTTTCACAGGTGTATTTTTCCCGGTCAATTTTACTTATGAGCATCAATCAAAGTGTGGCACTTTCTAGTTGGATGCGGCTCAGTGGGGCACTTTGAAGACTCTAAGGCCCGATTCAACTCAAATCTTGTTCACATAGAGGGCCAATCCTCATCTTAAAATTTGCCTTTTGGTTTGACCTTGGAGCTACACTGAGGAGACACGTGGAGGTTTCACCGCCTTGCTCGACTTAGACAATTTTTTTCATGCAATCAAGATAGTTTTGGTAGAACATGGACACGTGGAGGGTAGGTTCTCATTTGATGATCCGCCTTAGGGTACCACCTTAACAATTGCGATAGGGAGACATGTGGAGGCTTCCGTCAAATTTTCCCTATACTTAAAATTTTCAAAGCAATTTTGAAAGGCCTAGGACATGTGGCGGGACCGCTCTTGTTAAGGAACCGCCCCTAAGTTTTATTTTTAAGAAGTGCCAAGAGGATACTTGGAGGCTTCCACTCACTCTACCTTTTCTTGGACTTTTCAATAGCCAAGGAAAAATGTCATGGACCCTAGACACATGGCACCTTCCGCTAATCTTTCAAATTTCTTAACAGCTTACCTGGGATCGAGACACGTGGTGAGCCCACACTTGTTTCGAGTCTCTAATTTTTAAAACCATCTCAAAGTGTGCCATTGATACATGTGGAGGCTTCCACTGGCTCCTTTTACACTAAGACTTTTCAAAGGCCAAAAGTTGTTTTTCTTGGGTCCAGGGCACATGGAAGGCCTGTGCTTGTTTCAAAACTTGCCTCTGTGCCTCACCTTTATGGTTGCACTAAGGAAACACGTGGATGGATCTGATCTAAAATTGAGAAGGGGGAGAATCAATGGTTTTTGTGCATTGCATCTATTTTTCTTGCCATTTTTCCTCCAAGACTCCTAGAGAGTTGAATACACACTTTTTTCATCATTTTTGATGAAATTCCTTGTTATTTCTGTCTATAAAGTGCCATTAAATGGATTTGAAACTTAAATTGTGAGTCCAAGGATTTTTAAGATTGATATTTTGAATTTGGAGTTTCTCGGGCACTTGCAAAAATGTGAATTACTAGATAAGATGGATATGGGGTAGAATTGTAGAGGAAAGAGAGAGGAGGAAAACGATGAAATGATGAAAGTTGCAGTAGCAAAAGATGAAAAATGTGTTTTCTCGAGGGAATAAAGGATTACCTATCGAGATCCATCTATGCAGAGCCTCCGTAAAATGATTAGAAGGATTGTAAAAAGCAGTGGCATGGCATCCTAGAGATTAATCAAGGGCCCAAGAAACGTGGTCGATTTGGCGCTTTTCGGATGTGAATTTGTTAAATGTCACTTTCTAAGGAAAATTGGTAATAATCAAAGGTCCCTCGAATATTATTCTATTTTGGGGGGCAATTTAATGATTAAATGTATAAATGCAATGAGAAGACTATTGCAAAGGGTAGGGGCTTAAATTCTTAAGAGAGAATTTGAGAAATCCGTCTTTCCGAGAGACCTATCTCGAGATACCTATTTAATTCCTTCGTTTTATATTTTCTATCATGTTAAGTTGGTTGTAGATGTATAACCATTAATGAGCACCGATATTGCTATGGAATATTTCCCTGCTTGATGAATCTAAGCAATTTTGAAATTAATTTGTGTCAATATTGGAGCAATTAGATTTTGCTTTGTTTCATAATGTTTGCAAGTAGTTTTACTCATTCCTATTACAATCTTACTATGAAATCATTGTGAAATCACACAAGATCTCATCCCTGTGACATTTTAGTGGTATTTGCAATTTCATTTCAAGAAGATCCTTCATCTTGTGATGAGATAAACAATTTTTAAATCAATTCACTATCATTTGGTTATAAAGATTGTTTATAAGTATTTGGGTGTACCTTAGGCATGATTGATTAGAGATTTTGATGTTTAATTGAGTATTTTAACTCGATCCTTCATGTTAGAGTCTCAAATATTATGTGGAAACGTGTTGATATGGGCCACCATTGAAGCAAACCTTCTAGTTAAATGAACATCTTAACTGCTCAAGCTTTTGTTGTTGAGTTGTCCATTGTTGTGAAGTTTCTCGAGAGATCTGGAATTATCAACATTATCCTACTTAATCTCCCACCAAAATCATTCAAAACCATGAATTTATTTTAAACTACCCCTGCTTTTCCCCGTATATCCACAAAGGAACAAAATATATTTACTAAAATATGTAGAACAATTAGGATTTCTTAATGTCTTCAAGAACCTTAGCCTTTTGTTGAAAGTATCTCCATCTTTTAGAATTGACAACTCTTAAGAGTTAAATTATGGGGTATTGACCATATTTTCCCAAGGTTTTCTTCATAATTTTTTTGCAAAAAGAAGAATATCCGTATCTCCTTCATCAAACAGAGGTTACACTAAGGGTCCTCTCACCCCGGTCAAAAGGCACGACCTAAAGAAGTGAGGATAGGGAAAATACTCTTGAAGGTACTATACATATCTCCACAAATGTGAGTGACAAAGGGCCAGTTAGATCTCATCCCTGGCTATAAAATTACACACACTATGATCTATCTGTCTCTAAGATCCATGTCCAATCTATGTTGTTGTTCGGCTTGAAAGGGAGAACAAGTTTGGATACCAACACTACTGGCACCATTTTCAGGGATTATTTAGCATTGCCGAGAAATATTTGTTGATTTGTTTCTAGTTCATGTACATTTGGCCCATCAAAAACACTAGTGGTGTCATTTCTGGGGATTATTTAGCACTTTCGGGAAAGATTTGTTGATTTATTGCCAGTTCATATCCATTTGGCCCATCAACAACACTAGTGGCCCCATTACCAGGGACTCTTTGAAGTATTTGAACAAAAGTCTACACGTAAAGACCCCGTAATGTCTCTTACATTATCTAAGTGGTAATACATTGCAAAAACATCTTTATCTATTCAAATATGTGAGAATTGTTTAAAGTTGTGAGTTCTAAGTGCAATATTTTCAGATTAAATAGTTATTGCACTAAATTTTGTATCATCATACATAAATTTTCGGTAAAAGAAGAGAAAATATTGTAATCTTTGCATGAATCTGGTATTGGTAGGCTTTTGATAGGTCTTTCATAATGCATTTACACAAACTAAGGTGAAAATCCTTAGTGGCAACTCCGTGATGTTTAAATTCTTTATAAATACCACTTTGCCTTAACATATATCAAGTAAGATTTTTCATTAATACCTGCAAATCTGGAAGGAAGAAGATATTTATTCATCAAGGACCCTATTAGAAGTTTTTTTCAAGAGTTTGGAATGTCTAATTTAGAAGGAAGAAGAATTTGGAAGGATATTGGAGACCAAGCATCAAGAAAAGAGATCTCCATTGATTAAACTGATCAACTTGTGATTGAAGATTACAATAATTCCTCAAGTGCTTCTGAATTAGGTAGTCTCTTTGTTGAATTGAATTATCCATCTGGGGAGGGTCCTTATTTTGTATTTGAAATATTTTCATCTCATTCTGTCTCCCTGAATCTTCCAAATCTAATAGAGTTTTCCAATAAACAAAGCCTTTAGAGGGAAATCATTCTAAACATTACATCCATATACCACACATGCACTCCCTCACTCCTCACCATTTTTTTCTCCTATAAGATCACCTCCTCAAAATAATATGGCTCATCCTCAACCCAGCACTCCATTTATTGTTAATACTTTTGGTCCCATCAGTTTATGAGGTATGGTTGGCTATCCAAATGTTGTGCCACAAGATGTAAAAATAGATTGCCTAAGTTTCAAGGAAATAATGCAATCGCTGGTGATAAACACTTGAATCTCTTTGTCAATATGATGGAGGACATTGAAATAGAATTTGAGGATGTGTACATTAAATTGTTTATCCATAGTCTAGAATAAGATGCAAGGGACTAGTATAAATCTCTACCGTATAATTTCAATAACTCCTGAGACAGAGATGAAGTATGCTTTTAGAATGCGATGGTGATAAAATGACCCTAGGTTTCTTTTATCAAAGTCTAAAAATATGAAAAAGAATCCTAATGATTTAGTGCATGATTTCAATATGAGATTTAAGAAAACATTGAGAAGACTACCTGGTAATTTGAGGCCATGTGATGAATCATGTCTCATAAAGTATTCGAGATGCATTTGATAAGAAAGTTGATTAATATTTGAGGGATAAGAACCCTAGAACTTTAAGGAAGGCCTTTTCCATGGCCATGCAAATTGAGAACACCATTAAAGCGGTTGGAAAACCTCCTAAGAGGGAGGGTGTTAAAACTATCAACGCAGTAAAGCCTCAATCAAGTAAGGTTGTGGATATTGAGGAAGTTGTAAAGACTTTGGTCGGGGTTGTCAAGGAAATCTCTTACAAGCTAGCAAGGGCATAGAAAGTAATTGGACAAGGTTCTAAAGGTCAAGATAGGCAACAAGGAGAAGATAGATTTAAAAATCATCCAAGAAATGATCGAGATTTGATGATAGAGGTAAAGGACCCATGGGATCTAGACAACCCCAAGCTAGGGAAAATAGAGTAGATCATGATCCTCTAAATGCCAGAGTTGTCGTTAAAGAAACAAATCAAATGGATTGGTGTGATAAATTCTTCTTACCCCACCCACCATGTGAAATAGATAAGAAAGTTGAAGAATTTGATGATGATGACAACATTGATGATGATGCATGCATGGTGGACTGCTCTACAAGCTCACAACAAGTAGATAATTCAATTGAGCCACATTTATACTTGTGAATCTTGTATTTTTGCATCGAATATCCATAAGGTGTCTTGATAATGTCTCGAAGATTGAATTAAAATCCATAGGATTATTGAGCACTAGGAAGGTGGAGGAAGGACATGTTAGTGTAGAATCACAAAGACTTCCCTGAATGGCCTAGATGTGAATTGGGGAATTTTGTGTGATGGCACAACATGAAGCATCTCTCAAGGTGTGGGACCTTGTGAGTTGAGAGAGATCTCTAGATTGAGGCCGGTTCCTATCCCTTTTTTAGGTGTACACAAACAAATTACAAAGGATCTATTCTAAGTATATTCTATCTACCAAGGAGACAAGGTTAGAGAGATGCAAGAAAATAAACCTAAGATAACAAGGTGATACACCAAAGGAATGTTAGACACTCATTTGTAGTTTAACACAGACCATAGGAATGTAATACAAACAACATGCACAGATGACCAAATCACAATAAGAGATTAGAGAGACAATAACGAATACATGAGAGGGTTGAGAAACATCCACAGACATATATATTATTTCTCAGGAGTCGATACAGTATATTGTAGTAGCCAAGAGGAAAAAATTGCATTATAACCTGAAGGAGAGGTTAGAAAATCTCCACAAATCCTTCTATGAAAAAAAGAAGAAGGGAGGGCACAAAACAGAAATTTCCAACCTTTTACAATGAGTCCCAACCCTACTTTTATAGATTCAGCCCAGAGAGAAGAAGGAGAGAGAAGTGGGAAAACCCATTCAAGCTCAGCTACTATCATCAATGCCTCCTACAAAATCTTCCCCAAATCTATCTTGACTACATTAATTTCTTGTTCGGTGCCTCGAAGGAGGAGGAAACAACGGATCAGATTGAATCTGATCAGGTTGTTGGGAAAATAGATCATGTATTAATGGCCTAAAGATGTTTATTCATTTTTCCCCACCTAACCTCTCTAAACTTGAAGTTTCAGATCTCCATGGAGTAGACAAGGCTATGATCTTTCCAACGGTGCCAGATTTGCTGGATTTCAAGCCATGAGTCAAAAGATATGCCCATTTGAAATTTTAATCAGGTCCGTAAAAAATAGTGGGAAAACCAAATAAAATAGGACACCTTTTGAAACTAGACACGTGGAGGGATGGCGTATGTCTAAGGGAAGCCTCTATATTTTTCATTTGGATTGGCACGGGGCTAACACATGGTTTCCTCCGTGACTTTCTTTATTTTTATGTTTTTTGGCTAAGTCTTTTGCTCGGCAGGGTCATATATCTAACCAGTGGGACACACTGTGGCTCCGGCACTTGTTCGGGAAACCTCCCTTAATTATGCTCTTGAATTAGCACCATTTTGACACTTGGCACCCTCCACTGGCCTATCTCAATGCATTGAATATTCAACCCGACCATGTCCCTTTATGAAACTAGATGCATGGAGGCTCCGCACTCACTTAAAAGCCCACTCAAGATTTACCTTTGAAGGAGTGTCGGGTTAACACGTGGAAGCCTCCATAGGTTCTTTGGACTTTTCAATGGCCTCCCTTACCTTTTCAAACCCTAGACAACATGGCAAGACCATGCTCATTTGGGTCTCCACTTTTGGATTAACTTTTGGAGTTGAGCTGGCCGACACGTGGCGGCTTCCTCTAGCACTTCTATACTTAGTCTTTTTATGCCCACCCTGTCCACCTTTTGAGTTTTAGATTTGACTCTACCCCCGATTTGGGCTCCTGGACACATGGGGCCTAGTGCTTGTTCAATTCTACCTTTTGGATTCATCTTTGAAGTGCTGCACTGACACTTAGCGCGTCATTGTCTCCTCTATTTTTGGACTCATTCTAAACTGCTTTCAAAGCTCCGAAGACTTCAAACATTTGTCATTCCTTATCTTTTGAGATTTTTGCTTCATTTACACTATCTCGTCCTTCCCCGACCCTATCCCTTTATGAAACCGGGCCCTACTTGTAATCTGCTTGATGGATTTAAGGCACGAATTAAACGCCGAGAGAGCTGTTTCTTGAATTTCTTCTTGCACGGGGTCGTTTGATCTTCCACAGCCCCGCTAATCCATTTTAGAATCCCTCTACAACTTGTTTACAGGATTTGAACATGATTTCTCTAGTTCTTTCTATCCATGGTCGTGGCTGATCCAATATTTTTTCGGGGGCAAAATATGGATAACAATTTGGTGACTCACAGGGGTATTTGCCTGCTAAATGAAAGGACCAATTGCCTTGTTATATCCATTGGGCATGGAGTCAAGAATGATGGATTGATATTGATCCTTCCTCTGATCCATGAGCTTGACCATTTTTACTCTCAATTTTCATAAGAAATCACGAAACAATGGTTTTTGAGAGTAGAAAATTGCTTCACCCGGGGCTTGTATATGTCCCCGAATAGACTATTTCGAAAATAGATTTTTAAATGCTTTGCATTTGTTTTATTTTGAAGATAACAAATATTATAGGAAACTATGAGTTTCCCTATCGTGAATACTTAAAGGGATAGAGCATCCATTTTGACACATGTTGGGATGTGTAATGACATAGCCTGGAGCAACAAAGAACCTATGCTACAACACTTAGGGAAAGAAAAACTACACTACAAAAAAACAACATGCATATGAACTTAGGGAATTTAAAATACGATGTTAGTATTTACAGTGGTGTAAAATTCCCATTTAGTAGCAATGTTTGAGATGGATCCCGTTCAATAGGATCTGCAATTCTTCTCCATACAATTTAGCTAGCTGGAAGGCATTGCCACTCTTGCACTCTGTGATCATGTAAGGGCCACTCCAGATAGCATCAAATTTGAAGTGTTTTCCTTGCTTTTCATGATCTGCATCCCTCTTTAGGACTAAGTCTCCTTCTTGAAAGTTCCTCGTCCTTTCCTTCTTATCAAAACTCTTTTTATCAACACCTAATCCTTTTCCATGACTCCGCATTACATGATCCCTTGCCTCTCCTACCTCCATCAGCTCTACATACCTGATTGTCATGGGTTCAAACTCAGCTAGCTATAACTATTTCATGACTTCCAAAGTGGGCAATTCCAATGAGATGGGCAATACTTCCTCCTCTCCATATATAATTTTGTATGGTGAGCTACCTATGGACCTGTTTGATGTGATCCTATCAGCCCATAGAGCTGATTTGAGCCTTGTATGCCAAGTCCTCTGATTTTCATCCATAGTCCTTCTCCGATAATTATTAATAGGTTCGTATTTGTAGATGCTTCTTGGTCATTACCCTGAGGGTAATAATTTGATGAGGTGCTAAGATACACACCATTCTTAACTGCCCATTCAGTGATCTTTGTACTAGGGAACGCCAATGCTTTATCTGATATAATAGTGGCAGGAATCCAAACCCAAAGGGCTATACCTTCATAAAAATCCAAGATGTTTGATTTATTAGCTTCTTTTAGTGCCACTGCTTCATTCCACTTGTTGAAATAATCATGTGGCTTTAAGTATCCACTTATGGCCTTGGCTTGAATTTAGGTTAATCACCCCAATGAAGTCTAGTCCCCATTGCATGAATGGCTGATCCACTTAAATGGGATGAAGGGGTAGGGCTACTAGCTTCTCCTTTCCTATGAAGAATGCACATTTTTTACACTTTTTGACCCATGAGTAGTAGTCCCTGAACACTGTAGGCCAATAATAACCAGCCTTCATGATCTTGAGAGTTGTTGCTCGAGGGGAAAAGTTACCTCCTACTTCTCCATCATGAAATTCATGCAACACTCTCTCGATTTGGCTTGTATTAATGCACCTCAATATAATTCCATTAACATCCTTATTAAACAAGACACCACTAACAAGCACATAAGTGATATCTTGTATTCTGAAGTATCTTCTCTTTTCCTTATTCCATTCTAGAGGGCATGAGCCTGTTTGAAGGTAATGCACCAAAGCTTGGGTCCAAAATGGAGTAGGTGCATTATTGGTTGATTGTTCTTGATCATTCTCAGAAATAGGATAGCCTCTTTTCACTCATTTACTCACCCTATTGCTTAGAGGTGAGTTGTTCACACATCCTTTACCTCTAACAAGTTTGGTCACCTTGATCTTAATGTCATATTCCATTACCCGGTGATCCATCCTTCCCTCTTCTCATTCAAATCCTTATTTAAAAGGAAGTCTTTAACACCAACATGAGATACTAGTAATTGAATCTTGTTATTTGAGACCAAATGTTTGAATTTCTTTAGGCTCTTAATAACAACAAGGACCTATATTTCGTTGAAAGAGTAGTTTACCTCATAGTCCTCCAGGATTTGACCGAAGAAAGCTATGGGTTACTCTAAACCTTTGTTGTTGGGCTGGACCAAGATGGCTGAGATGGTATCTGACCCTCCAAAATCATGTAACATGAAGTATTTGGAAAATTCTAGGTTAATGAGAGTTAGAGCCTGTGATATTGTGAGTTTGATGGCCTCAAGACTCTCTTTTCCCTCGTTTGTCCATTTAAAATCAAGACTCCTCTTTAACATCATTGTTAAAGGCTTCACAAGAGTAGAAAATTCAGGTGTAAACCCGCAACAAATTTTATCCTCCCCAAGACACTTGGGAGAGACCTTTTATGTTGTGGCAATGGAAGGGTCCTGGATGGCCTCAACCCTTCAGATCAATTGTCAATCCCTTCCCGGAGACAATGTGGACCAACAATTTTCCTTCATGAGCTAGGAACACACACAGCTTTGGGTTAAATGACACCACGAACCTTCTACATCTCTGGAATACCTGCTTAGGTTAAAGAGATGATCTGCGTAACATTCTTGGAGAACACAAAGATATCGTCAAGATATATCAGACTATGTTGTTAATTAATCCTTTGAATTCCATCTCTATAGCTCTCTAAAATGTCACTCCATAATTCAAAAGTCCAAATGGCATCTTATTATAAGCATAGGTTCCTCATTTGGTGGTGAAGGTTGTCTTGAATTGATCTTCCTCTTTCACCATTATCTCGGTTATAACCTAAGTATCCATATAATAATGAAAACATTTCGTAACCAACTACAACCTCGTAGGATCTATTCCATTGATGTGAGTTGGTAGTGATCCTTAAGGGATGCTCTATTTAGATCACGAAAGTCCACACACAACCTAATTTCTCCATTTTTCTTCCTCACAAGCACCAAGTTAGTAACCCAACTTGAATGCTTATTGGGAAATATGATACTCGCCTCAAATAATTTGTTAAATTTTTTTCTCATGAGAGGATCAATGTGGGGATTTATTGGTCTTTTTTTCTGAAAGGCTTGGCTCTTAGATCTAACTTGATGGTGTGTTGTGCCAACTTTGGGTTGAAACCTTTTAAATATTTATAAGTCTAGGAAAAGACATCTGGGAACTCTTGAAAGATTTGAACAAATTCAAATTTTTCTTGTTGTTAAGTACTTACCCTGCCAATTTGCAATGGTTTGCCTTCTTTTATAAAAATAGGCTCTGAATCTTCACCCTTTACCTGAATATTTTCCTTTTCTTTTTGGAATTGGTCATTTGGGTTGAATATTGATTCCAAAGTGACAAGACCCTTTGGTAGTTTGTTGGTCCTTAGTTGTACCACTTGATCTCCATACTGTTGCTCCAATCTGTCTTGATTCCTAGAAGAGAACTCAGCTTCCTCTTGTAAAAATTTGACAATTTGTTTGTTATTTTCAAAGACTTGTTAGCTTACGTTGTTGTCTCAGGGATGGCTGGTATAACCAAATTCATATAGGGATGATGCTTATCATTCTTGATACTCTCCATAATGTTAAATGATTTCGCTCATCGCTACCAATCTATCTCGCTCCTTTATTTTTCTTCTTGGGGATGGACCTAATGCTGAATTCCTCAAAATCCTCAATGAGGTCCCATACCCAGTTCTTGTAACTCTTTAACATGTCATTCTTGAAAAAAATTGTCCTCGAACCTAATTAGCAACTAGTTCACTTGTCACCAAACACTTGCAAGTTCTTGATTCCTCGTTTCCTTTCCCAATGCAATCCATGAACCAAAGCCTCATATTCTGTTGTGTTGTTTAAATAGTAAAATTGGAAACAGAAAGTTGAGTAGTATTTCATACCTTTGCGTGACACAATCATAGCTCCTCCTTTGGCTCCTTGCCTACTTCTCGAGCCATCAAAGAATAATTTCCATACCTCATTGTCATCTTTGTGTTCTGGCTTAATGATGTCAGGAAGAGGATGATTCTCTTCATGCAAATAGTAAAATCCTAGCTTAGATTCTTCCATCTCCTTATAGGGTTCAAAAGCATGTCTTTTGTTCACCCATTCGTTGAGATTCAAGTCTGGGATACACCCCACCTTGGTATCTACTTCACAAGTGCTTAGGAGGTCCTCCTGATCAAAGGATGAACAATTGGCATAGATCGAGCTAGGTACATAGGACTCAATATGGTAATCTACTATGGGCTAAGATCTGATTGTGGCCTTAGCTCCATACCTTGTTCTAAAACACATATGTGACTAGTCAGCAGACAAATAACCTCCAATGTTTGTAGTGACGTCCCTGGAAAAACATAATGCAAAATGTGGTGGAAAGTCTATGATTGATACATTCTGCAATACAATCACATTGGGGAAGGCATGCAGTGTGAGGCTCAGATCCTTGATGACTCCAATAGTTGTCACTGATGTCCCATCCAATTGCACTACCCCTTTGGAGATGACTTTGTATTGAAGACCCAGTTGATTGGCTATTTGTTTGGGCATTACAGAACTACTTGCCCCGAATCAATCATGCAATTATGTACCAATTTTTCCCCAATGATCAATGAAACATAGAATGGAGGAGGCTTCATATTCTTACCCTGTTGTCCTCCATGGTTTCCCTCAGGTTGAGCTGCATTTTCAAACACATTCTCTTGCTAGCTAGGGAAATTATTTGAGCTTGAGTAATTAGCCATGGCGAGTCACAATGAGATCCTCTCTATCCTAGAATGGCCAAAGTGACTCCCACAAAGTGAAATGTTCACATATGTCTTCTTCATTTTCTCAATGATATTAAATGAACTATCCTTCCGCAACCCATTTCCTGAACATTTTTCTCTTACACATGGGTCGTTTCAACCGGTGCTTGAGTAGATTTGGAAGGTGGTTTGGATTAACTCTGCATATTTGGAGTTTTATTTTGAATGCCAATACCTTGTGGAGCAATGGAGAATTGAGGATTACTTGAGTTTGGTGACTATCCTTCTCTAATATTTCTCTTCTTGGACTGTGTATTGAAGCTATACTTTGAGAAGGAGGCTGATTCATTCCATCCAGAAGTCTTCAGCTTGCCAATTGAAAAGCATAGTTTCACTTGGAGTTCCCTCTTGTTGAGTTCCTTGCTACTGATTTTCTTCTTGGCTAGATTCTTATGACACACCAAAGGTCTATACCATCAAGGCCTGGTTTAGTGCACCATTGAAGCACATTGATTGATTATGTGGCTGATTGCATGGGAAACACCAATCATATTCTTGTGCCATGTTATTTTGTGTTGGAACCAATGCCCTTGATGTTGAAGTTGTGTTTGGATCATATGACCTGAAAGGTCTAGTAGCTTGAGGTTGTCCTTGGTTTTGAATTTGATTTACAACTTGAGTTGGTGGTCTATTTTACTGATATGAGGGTCTAGCCTAATACTAAGCTTGAGGATGATATGGCCTAGAACTCTGAGACTGTTGCCTCTTGATAGTTACTAACTCATTCCCTAGGTTTTGAAGTTGTTTCATGACCTCTTGAAGTTCTTTTGAGGTGTTAGAGGATGAGGTGGAGGATTTAGCTGAACTTTGATTCCTAGGAGTAGGTATAGGAGCTAATGTGGGTGTTTGGCTAGTGCTTAGGCTTCCTAACTCTGGGTATAGATGCATGGGTGGCCTAGGATAAATTTTTCCAGCCTGAATTAAACAATTCTTAGATCCTATGGAAAGGCTATAAGTTACAGTGAGGTTTTGCCTCCCATTGACTGAATCATTAAAGAAATATCATAATTTAGAGCTCTAAGGAAGTATAAGAAAGCACATGCTTACAGGGCCATACAATCAATGGAACTCTATCCCGTGTCTTTTGAAATATGAGGTTGAAATCACAACTACTTGTTAGGATCTCTTTTGATCACTATCAATTGCTCGAACAACGATAGGTTATCTCCCTTTTCTCCAAATTGGTCATAAGGAGTTGTGCACGAGATGGTCCCAATTTTGAGTAGAGCCTACGGCTAGGCTCCTGAACCATTGTGAAGATTTTCCCTTGAGTGAAGAGGCTAAAAACCTAATTGTAATTTTCATCTCAAAGATCTCATGGATTGCACTTTGAAATTTGCAATATCTTGAATGTGGTTACTAGGTGAATTCTGGTTCTCCCTAGTGAAATATGGGATGCTCTTTAACGAGGACTGGATGTTATGCATTAAGAGTGAGAGGGCTGCTGCTAGTGAAACCGACATAAGGATTTTGTTATACCATCATGATCAGCTTGAGCACCCTTCTTGATTGAATGAATGGCGTACTAGGAGGAGGTGTTGAAATGGCTCTATTTGGTGGAGATGGAGATATTTGGGCTCTTCTCCCCCTTCTCCTTCCATCTAGAGACAAGTGCAGGTGGACAAATTTTTCCTCTTCTCTGGTTCTTGACCTTGTTTGTATTCTTCTCATGAACTCGACAAGCTTGGACTGCTGAAACTAGTGGATTCTGTCCCTTTTAGAGTCACCAGATGTGTAGTTTTCAAAACTTCTTAAAAGCTAGAATCACAACAAGTGGACATCAATCTTACTATAATAAAGATGGAGACTTCTTTTTCCCACTTTGGGAATGCCAAAAATATTAGTGTAGAATCAAAGCACCCCCGAATGGCTTGGGTGTGAAGTGGGGTATTCAGTGTGATTGCACAATATGGAACATATTTTAAGGTGTGAGACCTTGTGAGTTGAGAGAGCTCTCTAGATTAAGGTTGGTTCCTATCCCTCTATTCAGGTGTACACAAACAAATTGTAGAGGATCTATTCTAAGTCTATTCTATCTACTAAGGAGACAGGGTTAGAGAGATGCAAGAAAATAAACCTAAGCTAACGAGGTGATACACCAAAGGAATGTTAGACACTAGTTTTAAAGTTTAATAAAGACCATAGGAGTGTAATACAAACAACATGCATAGATGACCAAATCGTAATAAGAGATCAGGGAGACAATAACGAATACACGAGAGGGTCAAGAAACATCTACAAACATATGTATTATTTCTCGTAAGTTGATATAGTATAATGTAGTAGCCAAGAGGAAAAACCTGCATTACAAACCCAAGGGAGAGTTAGAAAAGATCCAAAAATCCTTCTATGAACAAAACAAGAAGCAAGGGCATAAAATAGAAATGTCCAACCTTTTACAGTGAGTCTCGACCTTGCTTTTATAGATTTAGCCCAGAGAGAAGAAGGAGAGAGAAGTGGGAAAACCCTTTCGAGCTCAACTACTATCATCAACGCCTCTTGCAAAATCTACCCCAAATCTTTCTTGATTGCATCAATTTCTTGTTTGGTGCCTCAAAGGAGGAGGAAATGGCGGATCAGATCGAATCCGATCTGGTTGTTGGGGCAAATAGATCCTGTATTAATGGCCTGAAGACATTTCTTCATTTTTTCCCCACCTAACCTCTCCAAACTTGAAGTTTTAGATCTCCATAGTGTAGATGAGGCTGAGATCTTTCCAATAGTGCCAGATTTTCTAGATTTTGAGCCTCAAGTCAAAAGATATGCCCATTAGAAATTTGAATAAGGTCTCGTACAAATTAGCGAAAAACCGGTTCAAAACAGCCCCCTTTTGAAACCGAACATGTGGAGCACCGGCACATGTCTCGAAGGCATCCTCTCGTATTCGATTTTGAAGTGGCGTGGGAATGACACATGGTTTCCTCTGTGACTTGCTCAATTTTTATGTTTTTGGCTAATTCTTTTGCTCGGCGGGTCATATATCCGGCCGGGACACACGGCGGCTCGGCGCTTGTTTGGAAACCTCCCCTTAATTTGTCTCTTGAATCAGCACAATTTGGACACTTGGCACCATCCAATGGCCTATCTTAATGCATTAACTATTCAACCTAAACCTATCCCTTTATGAAACTGGACGCGTGGAGGCTCCACGCTCACTTAAAAGCCTTCTCAGTATTTTCCTTTGAAGGAGCGTCGAGTTGACATGTGGAAGCCTCCACGAGTGCTCTTGGGAATTTTTAGTAGCCTCCCTACTTTTTTGGACCCTAGAAAATGAGGAGAGCCCAAACTCATTTAGGTCTTCACTTTTAGATTAACTTTTGGAGATACACTGGTCAAGCGTGGCGGCTTCCACTAGCACTTCTATACTTAGTCTTTTTTAGGCCCGCCCTGTCCACCTTTTAACTTTTAGCTTTGACTCTACCCCTAATTTGGGCCTGGAGACACATGGGGGCCTGGCGCTTATTTATTTCTACCTTATTGGATTTAACTTTGGAGGTGTGCTACTGACACTTGGCAGTGTCCACTGTCTCCTCCATACTTAGTCAATTTTTGGACTTGTTCTGAACCGTTTCAGTGCCCTAAGACTTCAAACCTTCACTACTCCTTCTCTTTTGATCTTCTGGCTTCTTTGACAGTGTCTCCTCCTTCCTTGACCCTATCCCTTTATGAAATTGGGCCCTCCTATAATCTGCTTTGATGGATTTAAGGCATGAATTTGCTCGACAAATCTGTTTCTTAAATTTCTTCTTGCACGGGGTCATTTGATCTTCCACGAGGCCAATGTAGAGTCCTCTACAACCTATTTACAGGATTTGAATGTGACTTCTATGGTTCATTGTATGCGGGGTCGTGGCTGATCCGATATTCTACCTGGGGAAAACGTGGATAACAAGACCAATTGATCGTGAGTATTCTTCAAAGGTTGGAGCACTTTATAGGAAAGTAAGAGTTCCGTTAGGTTTTATTATATGATTAATATTCATACTTACAAATTCTTACTATTGGAATGCTTTGAAATAAATTGCAGACATAGGTTATTTCCGAGCTTTGTGATAAATTATTGTATAAATTCTATTATATTTATGCATTAATTTGGAGTCGATTACTTAAAAGGAGTAATATCGGAATTAATAAAAATTCTAAAAGGGTTCGGAATTTTTGGGTATATTTTTAGATTAAAAATGTGGAAACAATTCCTCAATTCATAGCGGTAGGAAACTATTTAGCGAGAATTATACTTGTAGAAATATAACAATATATAAAAATATTGTACAAAATATGACAAGATAAGATTTCACGTGGTTCACCAATGTGGGCTACATCCACCATGAACTTGCTCATATTTTATTATTAACAAGAGTAAAATAACTCTTATAGTTCCCACTCAATTATGAACTCACAACAAAATTCTCATTGATGCTAACTAACATCTAAGACACAATTGACACCCAATTGCTCAACCTTGTTCACTCTTGATCAACTTTTGATGTTCTAAGACTCAAAACCTTTTGATCACTCAATATCCATTCAAGATACTCTTGATAAATTAGGACATCCCTAAAATCTATATTAATAATATTACAATCCTTATAGGAAGTTCTAAAGTTGACCCTATAAGTTTGAACGTTGTAACTTTTCAACTTCCCACGGATGGAAAAAATGTGACTTTGTTAACACTCGCTTAACCACCAATTAACAAAAACTTAACAAAAAATATACAACATGAAAAAAAACACCACGATAGAATTCCCCTGAAGTCTCCAAACTTAACCATTTGAACTCCAATACTTAAATGTTGATTCGAAAAGAAAAAAAAATCTCCACACCCCAACGATCTCCCACTTGGAGACTATTTCCACTAAGAAAATTTATCAACCATTCATTATCAACTATGAAGGCCAACTAAATTTTAACAAAACTTCAACTTCTCCCTTGTGACTACCTTGGTTGTCATATTTATAGGATTCTAACTGTATATGAATATTTCAGCTTTAACTTATCATCTTTCGAATTTCCCCTGATCAAATGATATCTTAGTTTAATTTGCTTCATCCTAGAGTGGAAAGCAGAGTTCTTTGCCAAATGAATAATGCTCATTATCACTCTGTAGTCTCCCAACTTCTTGCTTATGCACCAAATCATCAAGAAACTATTGTACCCAAATCATCTCCTTGTTTGTGTCTGTGGCATCAACATAATCAGCCTCTCGTGGTTTATAAATACACAACCTTTTAAAAGCGTGAAACCCAACTCACTAATGTATCACAAATCATAAATACATAATTTTTCATACTCCTCATGATGTCCAAATCTCCAGCCATGTTTGAATCTAAATAGCCACTCAATGTAGTGTATAATCCATGGAAACACAATAATTATCCCATGGTCCCTCTCAAATACCGAAGGATCCACATCACTTCCTCGCTAGTGATCTCTACCGATCACTCATAAACCTACTCACCGCTCCCACCGCATGGGAAATATCAGGCCTAGTACATGCCATATTATACATCAAGTTTTCAATCATCGATGAGTATTGTACCCTAGACATTTGTATTCTATCTTCCTCGGTCTTGGAACTCTTCTCCATTAATAATTATAGTAACTGCTAAAGGATTACCAATTGGTTTCACATCCCGCATACTAAACCTCTCCAAGAACTTATGTATCTACTCATCTTGACATAATATCAAATTCATCTCCTTATTCCAATTTATTCTCATAGCATGCATTTTCTTTACTACCTCCAAATACTTAATAGCAAAGAAAGTCACCTAGTTATTTCTTAAGTACCTTTAATTCTTACATGTTCTTCCTCTGCAACAAGCATATCATCCACATATAGGAATAGAATAATATAAATACCATCAAAAAACTTCTTGATGTACATGTAATTGTATGAGTGACACATGGAGTAACCTTGCTCCTACATAAAACTTCATCAAAGTTATTCTACCACTATCGTGGAGCTTGGTTCAATCCATACAAGCTCTTATTTAGTTTTCACACTAACCTCTACCTCCCTTTGATATCATAACCCCGTGGTTGTTGCATATACATTTCCTCTTCTAACTCACCATGATGGAATTCAGATTCACATCCAACTGATCTAAGTGTAATGCTTCAACTACTACTAAACGAAAAATAGTCTTAATAGAAGTCATTTTAACAATAGGAGAAAATTTCATCAAAGTGTGTACCTTTATTCTTTGCAAATACCTTAACCACCAACCGAGCCTTGTAACTTTTTCATCCTCTATATTTCTCTTTGATTTTGTACACCCACTTGTTCTGAAATTCTCTCTTTCCTTGGGTAGCTCCACCGATCCCAAGTCTCGATTCTCCAAAAGAGATCTATGATCTTCATCCATGGCCTTCTCCTACTTCTTCCCGACATCCACATGTACTTCTTCCTCAAATCACTCTAGCTCTCCATTTTAGTGATAAAAATCAATTCAAATATGTAGAAAGATGTTCACATTACCTTCTTACCTTAAAAGACCTCTCACCTCAATAGTATGAGATTCCTTACGGTGGTTCCTCAACTAGCTATGTTGAATCATGTTGCACCTAAAGCTGGCCCCTTGAACACCTTGCCATCTGCAATGTCCTCTAACACTATGTATTATTTCTTTGATTCCTCTTTTTGTACTCTGCAACCGATATTTGTACATGACTTTTTCATTAAAGACAATATCTATAGACCAAAATATTTTCCTTTCTTTAAGACTCCATACATGGAAACCAAAGTCATTATCACCATGTCACACAAAGGTGCATTTCTCGACTCATCCTCTATCTTAGTCTTCTCATATTTATCAATGTGGACAAATATCTCATATAAAATACTATTATAAATGAGTAATCAATTTTCTTACTAGACAAAGCCTCCCGGTATACCTCCACCCAAGGCCATAGAGGTTCCTCTGTTAATAAGATAAATAGTTGTGCTTACAAATTTTTCCCAAAAATGAGTGGAATCCCAACATGTAACCTCATGCATCTAGCACACTCCATGATTTTCCCATTCATCCTCTCTCGACACTCCATTTTCCTATGGATTATTTAGAACCATAATTTTCCTACAGATCCCATGTACCAAATAGTAATCAAGAAATTCATTGCTACAATAGTCCCCTCCATTATCTGACCTAAGACATATTGGGTTGAGACCTATTTCATTCCCAACCAAGGATTTCCATCTTTTGAAAGTTTCAAACACACCATATTTTTTTAATGTAATATACCCAAATGATTCTAGCCGCATCATCAATGAAAGTGACATAATAACATGAATGGCCAATAGAGTTTACCTTAGTTGTCCCCCATACATCTGTATACACCAACTCAAACTTACCCTCCTTCCCCGGTAGTTCTAACCTTGAGAAATATCACCTAATTTTGTTTCCCATAAACACAAATCATGATAGAAATCCAAATCTAACTCCTTTAATTCGAGAAACTTATCCTTTAGAATCTACATGCCCTTTTGAATCATATGAATTATAATATGGTGCCAAAATATTCCTCTTTATATGCAACGATTAAATTACAATAATCAGCACCACCGTTAGATACTGAAGTACCACTTTTCCGACCTCTTGCAACTACAAGAGCTCCCTTGGTAACCTTCCATGAATCCACTTAAAATGACCATATAACCATCACTACCTAGATGACCTATTGATATGAAGTTCCACCTCAACCTAGGCACATGCCTAATGTCCTTAAGTATCCAAGTGTTCCCATTTTAAATTTTCATCTGATCACAACCTTTCCCTACTATGCTACATGGTTCATCATCACCAAGATATACATGTTCAAAATCACCTTGAAAAAACTCATTAAAGTAATGTCTATGTGGGGTGGCATGGGAAGAAGACCCTAAATCTAACACCCAAGACTCAAAAATATTATCTAAAGAAATAACTAAGGCATCCTAACAAACATCACCTATTTCCAAATTTATCTCCTTAGTTTAATCCTTCTTGTTCTTCTTATCTCAAAGAGCCCATAAATATTTCTTAGCATGACAAACCTTCCCATAGTGTCAACATTCCAACTTACTCATGGACATTGAGCTTTCACGATCATTCGACTTCCCACGGTTACCTCTCCCTATGTTCTTTTGTTTCCTCTTACCTCCACCATCAAAGTGTTTCCATAAGTAGAAGAATACTCAAATATCTTCCTTTTAATTTCCTCACTTAGGATCACAGTCTATCACATATTCAAACTTCAACTTTAAATTATTAGAGACTCGAATTACTTACACCCATAACCAAACTATCCCAACTATCTCGGTAAGGAGAAAAAAATAAACAAATCCCTAACCTCATCATCAAAGTTAATTTTCACTAAGTTTAACATTCTCATAACCATATTAAATTCATTCAAATGATCAACACAGAACCATTCTCAGACATCTTCATATTAAATAATTTTTTCATCATAAATATTTTATTAGAGGCATAGGGTTTTTCATATAAATTCCCCAATGCACTCATGAGACCTTCTGTGGTCTTCTCGAGTGATATGTTTACCACAAACTAAGATGAAGGACATAAAAAGTGTTCCCTAAGAACCTTTCTATGTAGCAACTCCCAATCCTCATTCGACATGGCTATAGGTTTATTTACTTTTCCATCTAAGGGAACATGGAGGTCCTTTTGACATAATTAATCCTCCATCTACATCTTCTTAAAACCAAAGTTATACCTATTGAAATTCTCAACCCTTGATCTTCCCTACTATGTCATAGCTCCACGCAAGCTAAAATTTCCATGTGATTCACCACTTTAGAGAAAAACCACCAAAGCTCGATACCATTTGTTAGGAATTATAGAACAAATATGTGGAAACAATTCCTCAAATCACAATAGTAGGGAAACTATTTCACAAATTATACCTATAGAAATATAACAACATATATAAATAATGCAAAAAGAAGACAATAAGATATTTAACGTGGTTCCCCCAATCTGGGTTGTGTCCAACAATAACTTTCTCATATTTTATCATCAAAAATAATAAAACAACTCTTAGAGTATTCTCTTAATTATAAACTCACAACAAAATTCTGAAAGATGCTAAACCACATAGAAGACACAATTGAAACCAAATTGCTCAACCTTGATCTCTATTGATTACCTCTTGATGTTCTAAGACTCAAGACCTTTTGATCACTCAAGTTACATTCTTGATACTCTTGGTACATTAGGATGACCCTAACACCTCTATTTATAAGCTTACAATCCTTCTAGGAATTTCTAAAGACAACCATAAAAGTTTGAAAGTCATTACCTTTCAACTTCTCACAAACTGGAAAAATTGTCACCTGTTAAACAACCAATTATTCACCAATTAACAACAAATTAGTAGAAAATACGCAACATAAAAATAGAACATGACCGCATAATGCTTCAAGTCTCCAAAATTAACCACTTGAACTCCAACACTTCAATGTTGATTTCAGAAGACCAAACAATGGCTCCACACCTCAACATTTCTACCACTCCATACCTCTTCTAGTGTTTTATCATGTATAATATTCATTATTTTTATATTGAGAAGATATAAAAATTTTATGCTACTTCTTCCTAATATTATTCCTCCATATTTTCTATTGACAACATGTAATAGGACACCTCCATCACAGTGTGATTACATCACTCAACAATTCAATTCTACTAGGGTGTGTAGGGAGCATTGAGATTCTATTTGATGCATTATTGGTTGAGGAATTCCAAGAACTTATTTAACGTGAATTCCCCCTTGATCTGTGTCAGTAGAGAAGAACAGTTGGCCAATCATCTTCACCATACGCCGATAGAACACCTAGAAATGATGAAGAGGATCAATCTTCTGTTTGAAGAAAAAAATCCATGTCTTTAGAGAGTAGTCATTCATGAATAGTTGGGAGTACTTGTATCTTAAAATGAATCAAGTAATGGTCAGAGTAGATTGGTATGAAAAACATCAAGATTTTTTTATGCATGAGAGGTGTTTGTCTTTAATGGATCTCTATTTTCTTTACTAGGAAGACATCCAAGATAAAAAAAAGGAACCTGGAAAACTTAGGAAGCCCATATACCATTACATTAGGTTTAATCTTGTAAAAAAACCTAGCGATAGATGTCCATATTGATAGTGCCAAAGGGTAGTATATTCAGCCATAATGGTAGATAGAGTTGTATTATAGAATATGGAACAACATCGAAGGAAAACAATTTATCTTTCTAAAATGTTCTAGCAAGAATCATACATTGTCGTCATATAGGAAGAATTTGATGCCATTAGAAATAATGAATTCTACCTTCAGATGATGATTAAAAATATGAGTGACTGATAAGAGATTGGATGTCAAATAGGGAACATATAATATTTTTCGGAGTTTACATTTGCATGTTTTGAGAGGAAAGGTGACTTGGCCTATTTATTTTACCAAATACTCTTTATCGATAGTGATCCTTACCTAATCTACAAGGGTTGGGTATGTGTTGGTTGCTCAAATGTGCACCTGTGTCTCAGATCTCGAAAGGGCCGAGATGTTTGAGACCATAATGGAACTATCCCAAAGTTGTGGGACCTTGCGAGCTTGGGACGAATCTCCGAGAAGGTTGGTTCCTCTATCTATTTCTACTATTACTATTACTCCTAGTGCTGAAAAGGGGAAACTAAGCTAATAATGCCAAGGGACCAAGGATAGAAGAATAACATGAAAGGAAGCTACACTAAAAGGTGATAACACCAGAAAAGAGGGATGAACACTATTTTTTCTGAGTGAGAACAAAGGGAAGTGCATGAAAGGAGGCTAGGAACAATTAACATAGTGAAACACATATCTACCATATAGTTCTCATGGAACACAACTAAGTATGGAACTGCAAGGGACCTGAAATAGCACAACAAACACACAATGTAAGAGAAATGGAAATAAGAAGGAATGAAAACATGTTAGGATAGAGAATGGTCATAAAACGATACTTTTATTACTTCCATATATGTGCAAAGTTGTTACAATGATGAAGGAGGCCGATATCCACATGAAAGAGCCAAACATAAAGGTCTCAGTAACTCAAAATACATAAAATATGGAGTCTTTAGCAAAACACGTCAGGATCTAGAGTGTTCAACATAACAAATGAGCCTTGATCTTACATTTATAGATGAACCCATGGAGGAATAAGGGAAGAAGAAGGAAAATCTTAATTTGAAATAAAACCACCAATAAGAAGCATTCAATGCCTCTGCAAATCCACCCGGAGATCTATCAAATATGCTTCCCCATGCCTCGTTTGATGTGTTTAAGAAAAAGCAAAGTAGATCATATCAAATCGGTGGTTGGAGCAATCGATATGCTCATCAATGTTCGAAAGACATTTCCCCATTTCTCGCCTACTAGATCTACCAAAATTTGAATATAAATTTACTGCATGGCGATGTCATCGGCTCTCTGAAAAGTATAGATGTGTGCCAATCCAAGATCTATAGAAAAATATATGGCTTTCAGAACATGTCAGAGTCATCAACGAATGAAAAACATGTGGTGTGTGTATATTTCTTGAAATGATGGCCGACTATGTGAATACTTGTCATTTCTGCCACGTGTCACTTGTTTATTTGCTTGCAAGGATTCGGTGCCCTATTGGCACACTTTGACTGGTTACACCTTACACACTTAAGCATGTCAAAATATGACCTAGCACAGAAGGGGACGAGGGAAGGACACACAAAGAAAACATAGGAATGCATAGAGAGGGGCACATGATGCCCACATAGGAAATGAGGCAAACTTGTGAGAATAGAATGCATGGTCAAGGAAAAAATATTACAAAGTAATGGGCGCAATGCATGAGGGGCCAAGGAATTAGTGTATAGAAGTAAGTGTGGGGCCCATGGGAAGGGAAGACATAGAATAGGAAGAAGGTGAATCCATGAAAGGTGGGTGTAAGGGAGAGGTGGAAGGAGAGAAAGGAAAGGGGTGTGCGGGAACTGCAACCAAGGGAATGTACCAAGTGGTCTTGAGTATGTATAATATTGCAATGAATAACTTAGAGCCATAATGTGTGTGCAAGTTACCTATATCGCTAGGAGATATATTTAGATAACAGATTTTGGAGACTTTTAGGGCCATATTACTACTACATGAAAGAGATCGGTGGCTCGAAGCATCCATTGGGCATGGATTTTGTTACGTAATCATGAAACTGTCCCGTAGTCTCCTAAGAATCATTTCGCACTCTGTTCTAAATATTACAAGCTGTTGAGAGAATCTCAACTGGGAAGCAAGGAAGAGTGCACATGAGAAGCACACCGTAAGAAAGAACTATGTACAAACAAATAGTGTGCACACGACGCACTTAGAGGAATTGAAACTACTCTAATATACACAACTTGATGCGATAAAAATTTAATAGAAGGATGTGAGATAGATCCCATTTACTAGGATTTGTAGCGTGCCTCCATCAAGATGAGTTAACTCAAAAGAATTATTTTCTTTGTAGGAAATGATGATGTATGGGCCACTACAAAGTGCGTCAAACTTTGAATGGCACTCTGATTTAGCTATGTCAACATCCAATTTTAAAACCAAGTCCCCAATTTTAAAAGCTTGAGGCTTAGAATTTCTATCAAACCATTTCTTTGTTACTTACTGATGTTGTTCTAGCTTAATCATGGTAGATTTCTTGAGTTCTTCAAGGTTAATGAACTCTTTCATTGTGATTTCTCTTTGGTCTCGCACCTTCAAATTACATCCGGTGAGAAAGTGCTAGCAAATTACGTTCTAGTGTCAAAAGGAGGGTAGCTTTCTTCCGTATATGATCTTGTAAGGAAAAGTTCCTATTGCCTTTTTTATTGTGATTCTATCTTCCTAGAGCATGCACAAGACCTTTGTATGCCACCATATTTGGTAGATGCTCATTTTGCGCTTCATGATTCTAATAAGGTTTTTGTTTGTTGATCCTACTAGATTGTTGCTCTGAGGGTAATAGTTAGAAGAATTCTTTAGGTAAATGCCTAGAATTTGAGCCCAATCATTGATTTTAGTACCAAGGAAGTCATTTATATTATCAAAGATAATGGTTTGAGGAATGCCAAACCTTGTGACTATACCATCGAGAAAGTCAATGATGATGGCCTCGGTTGATTCCTTGAGCGGGACAACTTCTATCCATCTAGTGAAGTAATATGTAGTTTTCAACACCCATTTATGTCTAGCACTTGAAGGTGGATTGATCATTCCTATGAAGTCGAGACCGCATTGCATAAAAGGCTGATCCACTTGGATTGGTCGAGGGGAAGTGCTACCAATATTTTATTTTCTTTAAAGAAAGTGCATTCCTTGAATTTTGTGACCCACCTGTGTGCATCTTCAAACATGGTAGACCAAAAGGTACATGCCATTATGATCTTCATTGTTGTAGTTTTGGCAGAGAAGAAGTGTCATTGGTACATCTTAATAGCATGCCATCAAGATTCCTTTTGAAGAGAAGTCCATCAATAAAAACATAAGGGACATTGTAACCTCATATGTCTTCTCTTTGATTTATGTAAACCGGAGAATATGCACCCTCGGAAAGCAATGTGATCATGTCCTTCATTCATTTGCATGCACCGTGGTCTGTATTTTGTTCATTTTTTTCACGTGGAAGGTCCTCATATAGAAATAATGAAGCTTCGTGTTCATTCCGTGTATCCTCATCTCGTATGCATATAGAATGTGTGACCTTTAATTATCTCTGTGGCCTTCATACTCACATCGTATCCCAATATTTTGGTCACCCATTGTGCTCTTTTCTCACTGATTTCTTCTCCCATGATGACGTGTGTGACCAAATATTGATATGATTGGTGGTGAGCATACTATTGAATTTCTTGAGCACACGCATGATGACGAAGACATACTTCTATGTGTTACTATATTTTAGTTCATAATCCTTTAGTGTCCGGTGAAGAAGGCTACTTGGTTGTTCCAGCCCTTGTTGATTTTCTTATGTTAGGATAGTAGTGAAACTCACATTAGCACCATAAGCATAAAGGATGAAATATTTTGAATAATCCGTATTGATGAGTGTAGGTGCGCAAGAAATCTCTTGGTTGATCTTGATGAAGCTTTCTCTTCCTTTTGTTGTCCATCTGAAGTATTTTTCCTCCTTGAGCATCAAGGTGATGGGCCAAACTGCTCCTGCAAAGTTAGCGATAAATTACCTAACAAAATGGATCATTCCAAGGAAGGACCGTAGGGCCTTTTTTCTGCACCTAAGAGAAACAACTAGAATGGCTGAAACATGCTCAAGATATATTGTAATGCCATCCTTAGAAATTACATGGCCCAAAATATTTCCTTGCGCTACTACAAAATTGCACTTCTTACGGTTAAGAGATACCCAAAATTCTCTCGCATCTCTAAATGAATTTCTCTAGGTGCGTCATGTGATCGGCGCTCTGTCTCTAGAAGATAGTTATATCATTAAGGTAAACCAGGATGAACTCATTAATGTATCCTTAGAAGGTAATATTCATAGTGCACTAAAATGTGGCACCCTCATTTGATAGACCAAAGGGCATTTTCTCGATATGCGTATGTTCCACACTTGGTTGTAAATGATGTTTTGAATTGATCTTGTTCCTTAACTATGATCCGGTTAAAACTAGAGTATCCGTCTAGCATGGATGATATCCGAGCACTAACCACGGTTTACTGAATCTACTCCATTAAAGGCAAAGGATAATGATCCTTTAGAGATGCCTTATTCAAATCTCTGAAATCAACACAAAGTCTGATTTCACCATTCTTTTGCTGCTGAGAATGGAACTAGATTTATGACCCAGGTAGAGTATTTGATAGAAAAACTAACTTTTGTCTCAATGCATTTTGATAATTCCTTTCTCATGAGGGGAGCTATCTTTGGTTTGACTAGCTACTACTTTATCTCACGAGCTTGATACCAAGATCAAGGTCAATGGAGTGTTGAGCGACACTTGGATAAAAACCTTTGAGGTATTCATACTCCCATGATAAGATATCACCGTAATTTCATAGAGAGAGATGAAGGCCCGTCCTTCTTCATGCACACATGTCCTATTAAGCAATAGCTCTTTCCCACATACAATAGTGACAGAGGAGCAGTCTTCTTGTGTAACATGTATATGTCTTTCTTCACCCTTGAACTCATCATCGTGGGCTAAACATTTTCTCTAAGATGACCAAATGAATAGACAACTTATTTTTCATCGGTTGTATCACATGGTCACCATCGATGGTATGCAAGTCGATTGCATAATTGATGAAAATTTCACTTCTTTCTAGATAAATTTGATGATCTACATGTCACTTTCAAACACTTTCCATCTGGTTTTATTATCCGGAATGGATGGCTTAATCACCATCTTGATGTGTTGAGTGTTTTCTTTGATAAAATTCTCGGTAGGAGAGACACGTGAACCAAGTGCGGCCATCCGGTCGATTCCTTATTCATTCTATGTGGAATCACCTGCAAATTAAGAGCATCAAATCTCTCGAGGAGGTCCCGGACTCTATTTTTAGAAGCTTTGAGAAGCTTATTCTTTGTCTAGCATTTGTTGGTGACATGGTGGATAAAAAAATTATGTCCCTAAAGATATACAAGTGCCTTAATTTTCTTCTTCTCAACAATAAGCAAGCCATGCACCAAAGTGCTTCATAATCTTCCACATTGTTAGTGCATGAAAAATTCAACTTTACACAAAGAATAAGTTATCATCCTTAGGATAAATGAGAACCACTCCTACTACCGCATCATTTTCATCTTCAAGTTCCATCAAAGTACAACTTCCATAGACCAAGTTAAACTTTTTCTTTCTTGAGTGTGCGTGGAAGCATAACATCTTCTTCTAGAATGTAATAAGTGCCAAGCCCGTTTCATAAGATTCCGAGTTCTTTAGAATACGGATCAAATTTATGGTGTATTTCCACCCATTCATCAATTACTAGGTCGGAATACGGGGTGGAAGAGACTACTCTTCAGAACTAAAGCTTGTTCTTCTTAGATTAAATAGTTGGCTTGGAGAGGCGATGGAACATATGACTCTACATGATAGGAAATTATAGGCTCAACTTGTATGGTAAACCGGGTACCATACCTTGTTTTGAGTAGTATATGAGACCAATCGAGAAGACAAGTAATCAACCACTTTAGCATAAAAATTCTCTTGATAAACATAGGGCAAAAAAAAGGAGGTCGATCAATGATTGACTCATCTTGAGTAATAGTTAGGCTTTGGCATACATGGAGGGTTAACTCAATATCCTTGATGACTCCAAGTTAGTGATAATTGAGCTATCAAGTTACAGGACTCCTTTAGACAAAGGGCTATATTTCAAACCTAAGACACCAACTATCTTATTAGGCATAATAGAAGTACTAGCGCCTGACTCAATCATGTAATTATGCACTAGGTGTTTTCCTATAATAAATGACATATAGAAGGGTGGGGTTTTAAAAAATTTAATTACTTGTTTCTCCTCTCCTTGGAAGATTCTAACAAGTGTGTGCCTTACAGTATAGCTAGATCAGTGCACCGAGTTGCGCTAGAGCTTCATGCAATAGGTCCTAATGATATGGAATAGTCAAGGCATCCCACATTGTGAAATTTATGTTTGTTCTCTTCATTTGGTCAACAATGCTAAATGGGAGGGACCCCCTCTTGTGTATTTGGGGAATGGCATCCCTTCTTGAATGTTTAAGCACAAAAGCTTGAAATTTAGCTAGAGCAGAGGCTTGACCTACCAAAAGAGGGGCACAAGCTGCTTCAGAAGGAGATTTACTCATGGCCTCCTACATAGGGATTTCAATACCTTTTACTTGCAAGAGATCTTGTCTTCTTCTTTCTTCGAGAATATACTTGCTTTGTTGGTATTGTGACTGCACACCGACTCTAACATTTTTCGTTATATCTTGTGGTGTTCGCAACTTGGGCGTGCGGTCTTTTTGTATCTTCTGTAGCTTGATTGATTGCATAGAAGTCCTCCACACTAACATCAAATTTGTCTCTAGAGGAGCTTTTGGTATTTCTAGGTTATCTACTTCAGGGGCACTTGTCAAAGGCTCACAGGGTTGAAGCATTCGAATCATGAAGACTTGGGTGTGGGCATCATTGGCACAATGATATTGAATATGAGGCATGTTGCATGGGAAACACCACTCGACTCTTGTGTTAAATTGTTCTTAACTTGAAAAATCACCCAACTCATCTTTGGGTGCTAGAAGAGAAGGCATGGGAGGAATAACATGAAGGGCATATGTGCATTAGGTCATGTCCTCTATCATTTTGCTAGTTGGGCATTTATCTTCGAGTTCTATATTGATTTTACCAAGGCTGATTGCTTTGGCCACGTGCCTGATTGGAATTTCCTCTATTGGCTTGCACTTGTTGCTTTTCTAATTATATGACCTTGTTTGATAAATTTACAATCAAGGCCTTCAATTATTCATCTTCCTTTTGATGCGACGGAGAGTAGGATGTTGAGGTAACTATTTGTGTGATTTTCTCATGAACAGGGAATAGGGGCCACGAGAGGCTAGGGAATTCGTGACATTTATGGGAACAAGAGCATAGGAAATCTAGGAGCCAACTTTCCTACCCGAATAAGATTGTTTTCTATGTTAGGAAATTAAATATTAATGTTTACATTATAGTTTGTTAGTTAATATTTAATATTGTTATATATTAAATATTAGGTTTGAATGTTTATTGTTATAATATATTGTTTCAACAATATATTATTTATAGAGTTTTGTTGTACCCGTAAAATTATAAACAGGTAAGTTGTTTGATACACTTCCTATTTTATAGGAAGAGGTTAGTCTATTGTAATGGCTATAAATTAGCCTAATTCATTGTGTAATTGATGTAGCAAGAATATAGAGAAATAATATAATTATTCTGTGTGTTTTACCTGTGCAAGTCTGATCCAAAATCTATATTTGGTATCAGAGCGAGATGGGGTTCTAAGAGATTTGGAGGGGCAGTGGTTTCACTCTATGTTGTCCCAAATTATGGTTTTCTCAAGGCTATTCCACCATAGTTAATAGTTGTGGTTGCGTATATTTAATACTGTCAAATCTGTGCGTGGCTGTGCATATCGGAGGTCTTCGACACGTCTAAGTTTTCCTTCCAATGTTTTGTGTATGATATATATGTTGTTTGCCATAGTCTTCATCGGATCACGTGCACAACAAAGCATCCAATTTCTGTTAAGACTTCTACAGTGATCAGATCGTGCCATAATAGGCTTGCATGCACCTCGATTGCAGTATATTGGTTCTTGACTTTATTTACCACATAGGATCATACTTGTCTAATTTCGTATCTCCAAGCACTTGGTGATCTCGATTTGATCCTCGTCACATATCAAGCCATCGACTTTATGCATGCAATCAAATTTGGATTATAAGATCATTCTATATACATCAATCAGTTCACTGCATGTTGAAAGCCTGAACCTAGCTCAGCCTTGATGTTTGTCATTGTTTTGTGCAACGGTTTCAGACTACTATTAGTCTAGATCTGCATTGAATTCCATGTGATCTACACTCACACAGCTAGCCTTGATTAAATAACAAGTTCTAAACTGCCACACCATCTCAATACAAAAATATAAACAGTTTCTCGTGATTCTATCCCTGAGCGTGAAATTTGATCATACGTGCAGATCCATATGCAAAAGTGACAATGATCTGACTTCGATGCACTAGTTTGAAGTTCTCTCTTCCAAAATTCTCTAGCATGGTAGTTCGGTTTGAGCCTTAATCGACTCGCCACACTCCTAATTTAACTCAGACGTTTTTACGAGATCTGCGCCCATGAAATGATAGGCTGCATGCAATCGGCGGGGAATATTTGTAAAGGTCGGTCTGTTTTTTTTTAGTCAAATTTTCTAGTTTAAAACCAATTTGATATGTGTCTTATATTAGAGTGTAAGTCATGTTTTATGTTGAGATTTTTTTATTTATTTTGTAGTTTGGAGTCATAAAAAGTTGATGTCATTATTCGCCCCATATAATTGAAGTGTGTGTCAATATCAAATTCTATAAATTTAGTCTAGTAAGGGTCTCGTATTTTTTTAATGTCATTAGTTTATTAATTCCAATTTTTAATTGGAATTTGTATTTTTATAGTATTGTCGTTATATAATAGAGTCATGTTATTCTTGGTGTCAGGTGCCATTTTTTAAAAGGAGTTGAATAATTAGTAAAGTCATTTTGCGTCGTGAATTTGGTAAAGACATCATTATATTGTCATGTTATTCAAATAGGTGATTTTAGGTTATTTTTTTGTTGTCATTTTTTATTTTAGTCAAAAGTCGTGTCATTGTAAAAGTCTGAAAATATAAAAAAATTGCCTCACGGACGCATTTTCGGTGTTACCCGACATCCGAAAAATAAGTTGTTTCACATTGCGGGAGGGAAGATATAATAAACAATGTGGAAACAGTTGAGCTTCAAAGATATATTTAGCTGAGTTAGCAGCATGCAAAATGGAGGATGGAGGCATCGGAGGCTGGAGGTTAGACAACGACCTCTCATCACACCAACCACGGGGCCACCCAATGATTTGGTGGCATAGTTTGTGGTGTGAGTTTTCTTTCATTTCAAAATTGTAGTTTGTTGTGTGCAGTATGATTTTAGAGTTTCTGTTTTGGATTGAATAAGTGAAATGTTCACATTGAGGGGGGAACATGATCAACATGATCCAATGTTCCATTTTCAGTTTTTCAGTTGAGTATGTGGCTATTCCTATTTCCCCAAATGCAAAAACATAGTACAAAACAAATAACACAGTGAAACGCAGCATCATGAGGCTTGATGAGGTAGAACAGTCAGATGTGTTCCTGTTCATACCTAGGTTTGTGGTTAGCCTCCTAAAACCATTGAAGGTTGTTCAGATGTGTTCCTGCTTGAGTTCCCACACTGCTAGGTCAGATGTGTTCCCTAGAGTGACTGGTTGATAAACAGATGATTCCTAAGCGTGTTCCCATCCTCATCGGTCAGATGTGTTCCCGATAGTGCTTGGTTGATAAGAAGTTGATGTGTTCCTTCTTCTACCTTCAGTTCGAGTGTGTGCCAAGATCATGAGCGCGCAGAGGCGGCAGGCTGCAAAGGAAGTGTGAAAGTTCTAATGTTACCATGTAAACATTAAGGGGGGGAATGTTAGGAAATTAAATATTAATGTTTACATTATAGTTTGTTAGTTAATATTTAATATTGTTATATATTAAATATTAGGTTTGAATGTTTATTGTTATAATATATTGTTTCAACAATATATTATTTATAGAGTTTTGTTGTACCCATAAAATTATAAACGGGTAAGTTGTTTGATACACTTCCTATTTTATAGGAAGAGGTTAGTCTATTGTAATGGCTATAAATTAGCCTAATTCATTGTGTAATTGATGTAGCAAGAATATAGAGAAATAATATAATTATTCTGTGTGTTTTACCTGTGCAAGTCTGATCCAAAATCTATATTCTACCCTTACTGCAATACTATAAGAAACTAGTAAAGTCCTACCTCCCAAGGATTGGATCATAACTAAAATATCGCTATTGAGCACCTTTAGATAATAAAGGAAAGCATGTTGGGCTGTAGGTCTTACCATAAGAGGGATTATGTCCCAAGTCTTTTGAAATCTGATGTTGAAATTAATCATCTACTCATTGGGTGCCCTCCTTGTCATTGTCAGTTACTCCACCAGAGATAGGTGATTTGACTTATCTTTAAATTAATTACAAAGAGATTTTCCTAGTTCATCCCAAGTGGTGATAGATCTAAGTCTCAAACCTCGGTACCATTGAAGAGCCTTACTGTTGAAAGAGGCTGCAAGAAACCGGACTACTACATCGTTATGTGTGATCAGATAGAGTGAACACACATTACCTATATCCTGGATATGATCTTAAGGGGTGACTTTATTCTCACTAGTAAAGTATGGAATATTCTTTAGTGCACCATTTTGTATATCATGTTTCACAGCTTAGGAGTATGGGACTCCCTCCAAAGAAAGTTTACGAAGTTTCTTAATGGAAGAGGCTGTTGATGAGCCATTTCAGGGGCACATAAATTTTATATTTTGAGGAGGAGTTGAATGGGCGTGGTGTGCTAGAGATGGAGATGCACATGTGGACTTTCCGGCATGAAATATTCTTGGGTATACATGGAGGTATTCAAAATAATCATCAACTACTGCACTTCTACTTGTGTGCACTCTTCTAATGAAAGGTGCTCAGGATCGCTGAAATAGAGATATTAAAATATTGGGAGTCGCTAGATGTGTTGAAATGAACCTCTAAAGGATGAAATAATAAGTCTACACACCAACTTAGAGTTGTGAAATTTGAGCTTTCAATGTTGGTCCCACTAAGTCTGCCATAAATCCGTTGGTTTCTCAAACATTCACCCACGTCTCGGATCTCGGAAGGACCGAGGTGGTTGAGACCAAAATGGAACCATCCCCAAGTTTTGGGACCTTTTAAGCTTGGGACGGATCTCCGATAAGGCCGGTTCCTCTATCTATTTCTACTACTACTACTACTACTCCTAGTGCTAAAAGGGGAAACTAAGCTAATAATGCCAAGGACCAATGATAGAATAATAACACGAAAGGATGTTGTTATCCATATTTCGCCCCCAAGAAAAATATTGGATCGGCGATAACCCCGCATAAAAAGAACACGAGAAAACTCACCTAGATCTTCCAAATTTGTTACGTAACGACTCAACCATGGAGTGGTAGAGGCCAAGAGAGACCGAAGGACCTTGTCTAAAATAAATGAATCATTACGTGAATCTGTGTCTTAAATCTATTTGAAAAACTTGGGCAGGCTCTAAAATTAAAAAAGAGGCCGTTGAAAGGTCTAAGGATCTCGCAGAGGCTGAAAAATGTCAACTCGAGGCTTTGTTTAGCATTCTTTCTCTCTAGTTAGTGTAGGAGTAGGAGTAGACTTTGTTTCCAGCAAAAGAAGTGCTTATGCACACTCTGCATGTCTCATTTGAGGCATGTATGATTTGGTCTTTGTATATAAGTTTTGTTCGCATTGCTCCAAAGGTGCATAAAGCCAGGCTCTTCAATATTCATAGAAGGGAAACTCATAGTTACCCATAATAGTTTCCATCTTCAAAGAAAACAAATGCAGAGCAAATAAAGTCATTTCAAAACAGTCCATTTTAGAGAAAGATGAAAGCCTAGAGTTAAACCAATTTTATACTCTCGAAATTCCATTTCCAAGATTTCGTTATGAAAGTTGAGAGTGCAGACTTAGGGTCAGACAAAACATTGAAAAGGCATACAGTCAGGCTCGTAGTGGCTCGGGGATCAGATATTCAAAATTTTAGATCAGTTTCATGTTTATCAGGAAAACTCCATGGCCAATGGATGCTTCAAGGCCACTGGTCTCTTCATCTAGCAGGTAGATGTCCCCATGAGTCACCAAATATTTATCCATATTTCAACCCCCGGAAAAATATTTGATTGACCATGACCCCGCATAAAAAGAACATGAGAAAACTCACCTAGATCTTGCACATTGGTCATAGAAGGACTTAACCATGGAGTAGCGAGGCCAAGAGAGAGTGAAGGACCCTGTGTAAAAGAAACAACTCTATTGCGTGAATCTATATCTTAAATCTATTTGTGAGACTTCGAAAGCGAGCTCTAAAATAAAAAAGGAGGGTCCATTGAAAGGTCTAAGGAACTATGGAGGTTGACAAGTGTGAACTCGATACTCCTCCAAATGAAAATTTTGAGCTTAAATTTCAAGTAAGCATGGTACCTCCACGTGTCCAATCTCGAGAAAGGGGCATATCTTTCGACTCAGGGCTCGAAATATTGCAAATCTAACACCGTGAGAAACGTCTCGACATCATCTATACCATAGAAAGATTAAAAAATCATTTTTTTGGGACCTGGAAGGTGAAAAATGGAGAAAACATCTTCAATCCTTTAATGCAGGATCTTCTTGCTCTTCAACTACCAGATCTGATTTGATTCAATCCACTGGGAAACCAAAAGTGACATATTGTGGGTGAATTTGTAGAAGGCATTGGTATTCAATGGTTGAGATTTCAAAGCACAATTCGATGCATATCTCATGGTGGTTGGAGCAAGATTCAAATTTTCCCTCTTCTCTCTCTTTTCTTTCTATATATTGTAACACTTCTTGTTTGAGAAGGGGAGACATTTTGCAATAGAGAAACTCTATCAAATTTGTTTCTTGATGCCATTTTTAGAAATGAACCTTTTCCTACACCTAAAAAATGTATTTGTGCCTTTATTCAAGAAATGTAATGGTCTGTGCACCTTCCAGGAGTAATAAAAACATGTTTTTTTGTGTTCTTCAACCCTTTGCATTGTTTTTGTTTCTTTGTGCCTCTCCCTTCCATATTTGTTTTTCTGTGCATGTATTTCACATTTGTAGGTGCAGGATGTTGTGTTTCATGGATTTTAATGGTGAATTTGAAGATCTGGGCTGTGTCACTTCTGTCTAACCTCCCTCATCTCCATTTTCTCTATTTCTTTCTCCCTCAATAGAATATCTCGCTTCCTTTGCTGGTGTATCACTACTTTAGTGTAGGTTCTTTATTAATGCTCTTTCTCTCTCCTTGGTTCCTTGGAATTATTATATTAGGTTAGATTTAGTTTTCCTGCACTAGAGTAGCTCGTGGAAGGTAGTTGAGGAAGAGGAACCAACCTTCTATGGAGAGCTTTCCCACTTTTGCAAGGTCCCACACCTTAGGGAAAGTTCAATGTTATGCAATCACACCGAGATGTTTCTACCTTAGAAAAGTAGGTTTTTAGAAGTCATTTGGGGTGCTTGTAATTTTGTACTAACAGCTTTGGCACACCCGGTGGGACCAAGAGGTCTTCATTTCATTTCATCAAGTTGATGTGTTCTTGGTGAGATTCATCCTTTTGAGGCACATTCAAAGCACATATGGCAACTCCATTTGGTCAAAAACCCATTCTCTAAGTTACAAACTTTTTCCATCCATTTCCACTCATTTCATCCATTTTCTTCTTCCATATCTTTCATTTTTTCTCATTCCATGAGGTTGTGCAATCATGACTTCATTCCCTTCATGGAACTCACACTTATAAGCAATGCAATCCACCTCCAATGCATTTCCCAACTCCTCCAAATCAGCATTATGATCAGATCCAAAACCATTATGCTTACCCATATGAGCAGTTTCAAAACCAGTTTGACTATGAAGCTTATCAAGGACAAGGGGACACATATAATGGTGATAGTTATACAAAGGATGCTGGTCTACTGGAGAAGATTCAAAAAATGGAGGCTATCATGGTGCATTCTAAGGCCATAGCACAAATGAAGGAATTCAAGATTGGTTGCAAGGCACCTTGTCCATGGGAAGGCCCTTTTCCAAGACATTATAGCCCTCAAGAGAAGCTAGAATTCATGGTTGAAATGTTACCCTGACTTATACAATGGACTGACGAGATAGAGGCCTATGAATTTTGTGCCAAACATCCTTCTGAATGGGTAAATCCTACACCATTATCTAGTAATTTTCTCTCCACTCCTCAAGCAACACCATCTCAATTTGAGCTTAAATTTCCAAGATTCCCATTATATGCTTCCCCAAGTGTGAAATCCATTTCTCCATCCTCTAGTCTTCCATCCCATTTCAATTCTTTTCTGCCCTTTTCCCTTCCAAACGGTCATCCCCTCAGAACAAACAAGAAGTTCCACCTCCCTCCCCACCACAAACAATTGCAAATTTTGTTAAACCCCAACCTGTCACTCCTCTTGCTTTCCCAAGTCCATGTTGGGAAGATACTCAAGAATCTAGTCAAGGACAATGAGAAGAGGAGCCCAACAAAAAATAAATAATAGACAATCTGATGAGTTGGGTTGCTAAATTTGGGTTTACAAATATTTCCTTGATGGTCAAGCCAATAGAGGAGGTCAAGGTTGAAGAGCCAATGGTGGCTGAGTTTGAATTTGTAGTAGAGGAGGAGGACCATACAATTTTAGAGGCCCCAAGTGTGGAGCAGGCTATAGAAGAACCTTTAGTTCTTCCTCCCACTTCATCCCCTTCAAGCTCTGATGTTGAAGAAGAGTTTGATCTTTCAAAATTCATGTTTGAGAGTGAAGGGAGCCATGGTGATCAAGTTGCAAATTAAGAAGGCACCATGGAGGAGGTAGAGCACATGCAATAGGACAACAAGGAGGTAGACTACCTGTCAGACTTGGAAGATTTCTTTAATGAAGAGGAGCCTGAGGAGATAACATCATTTTTTCCTCCATCTTCAACCTTCCAAGCACACAAACCTACTGCCATGAAGGAGAACATCCAAGTGCAATAACCTGCATTCCAGAAGGGCCTTCTAGAACTAAGGTTGGAAGATCTTGATCTTTCATGTTCTTCAAAAAAGGAGGAAGAGAAAAGGTAGGAGGATGTCACTATCTCTCTCACACCATCCACCCAAGGAGGTCCACAAGAAGAATCCATTTTTGGAGTTGAATTTCAGAGAAATGGGCACATCCAAAGGATCAGATCATGCCCAATCAGGTACTTGGCTTCATTGGAGCTAAAGGAGAAACCAAAAACAGTGCATGCCTACTTCAGGGCATGAGGATGAATACCAAAGCACCAAGGGTCATCATCAATACCTCTAGGAGTCGAATGCAAGTCATCTTAAGGAGGTATTTTCCATTAATGTTGATACCTTGATGATTTGGGTGGAGGACCTGACTTATTGTTGGGTTTTCACTCATACAGTAGCTATATTTAGTGTCAAATCATTTGCATGGCTGCCCCTCTTGAGAAATGAAAGCTAATTCTCCCTCCCTATAGAAGGATTTGTTGAGCATTATTTCTCTCTAGTTAGTGTAGGAGTAGGATTATACTTTGTTTCCAGTAGAAGAAGTTCGTATGCACACTCTACATGTCTCATTTGAGGCATGTATTATTTGGTTTTTGTATATAAGTTTTGCTCGCATTGCTTCAAAGGTGCATAAAGCCAGGATCTTCAGTATTCATAGTAGGGAAACTCATAGTTACTCGTAATAGTTTCCATATTCAAAGAAAACAAATGCAAAGAAACTAAATTCATTTCAAAATAATCCATTTTAGAGACAGATGAAAGCCCCAGAGTTAAAACAATTTTATACTCTCAAAAGTCCATTTCCAAGATTTCCTTATGAAAATTGAGAGTGCAGACTTAGGGTCAGAAAAAACATAGAAAAGGCATACAATCAGGCTCACAGTGGCTCAAGGATCAGATCTTCAAAATTTTAGATCAGTTTCATGTTTATCGGGAAGACTTCATGGCCAAAGGATACTTCAAAGGCACCGATCTCTTCATCTAACAACCTGATGTCCCCATCAGTCACCAAATTGTTATCCATATTTCACCCCTTCGGAAAAATATTGGATCTTCCATGACCGCGCATAAAAATAACTGAGAAAACATTCCTCAATCTTGAAAATTGGTCGTAGAAGGACTCAACCATGGAGTGGTAGAGGCCAAGAGAGACTAAATGACCATGTGTAAAAGAAACGACTGTCGCATGAATATGTGTCCTAAATCTATTTGAAAGACTCAGGAAGGATCTAAAAAGAGGGGCCATTGAAAGGTCCAAGGATCTGTAGAGGCTCACAAGTTTCAACTCGATGCTCCTCGAAAGAAAAACTTTGAGCTAGACTTTCAAGTAAGTGCGGTGCCTCCACATGTCCAATATTAGAAAGGGGCATATCTTTCGACTCAAGGCTTGAAATATTGCAAATATGACACTGTTAGAAATGTCTCAACGTCCTCTACACCATGGAAAGATAAAAAATCATTTTCTTGGGCCTTGGAAGGTGAAAAATGGAGAAAACATCTTCGGTACTTTAATGCAGATCTTTTTACTCTTCAACTACTATAATCGATTCGATTCAATCCATTAGGAAAGCAAAAGTGACATACTTGTGGGAGAATTTTGAAAGGCATTGATATTCAGTGGTTGAGATTTCAAAGTGGGATTCGATGTGTATCTCATGGTGGTTGGAGTAGGATTCAAATTTTCCCTCTTCTCTCTCTTTTCTTTCTATATATATTGTAACACTTCTCATTTGAGAAGGAGAGACATTCTGTATATAGAAACTCTCACAAATTTTTTCTCGATGCCAATTTGAGCAATGAACCATCTCCTACACCTATAAAATGTATTTGTTCCTCTATTCCAGAAATGTAATGGTCTATGCACCTTCTAGAGCAATAAAAACATGTTTTTGTGGTGTTCTTCAACCCTTTGCATCAGTTTTGTTGTTTCTCCATGCCTCTCCCTTCTAGATTTGTTTTTATGTGCATGTATTTCACATTTACAGGTGTAGGATGTTGTGTTTCATGGATTTTAATGGCGAATTTGAAGATCTAGGCCGTGTCACTTCTATTTGACCTCCCTCATCTCCATTTTCTCTGTTTCTTTCTCCCTCAACAGAATATCTCGCTTCCTTTGTTGTTTTATAACCACTTTAGTGTAGACTCTTTTTTCCTCTTTCTCTCTCCTTGGTTCCTTGGAATGGTTAGATTAGGTTAGATTTAGTTTACTTGCACTTTGGAGTAGCTAATGGTAAGAAGTTTAGGAAGAGGAACCAACCATCTCTGGAGAGCATTCCCACTTTGCAAGGTCCCACACCGTGGGGCAAGTTCAATATTATGCAATCACACCGAGATGATTACGCCTTAGGAAAGTAGATTTTAGAACTCATTTGGGGGTGTTGTGATTTCACACTAATGTGGTTACACTAAAGTGAGATAGATCTAAAAAGAGGGATGAACACTCTCTCTTACGAGAGAGAACAAATTGAAGTGTGTGAAAGGAGGCTAGGCATGAGTAGCACAACAAAACACATATCCACTAGATCATTCTCATAGAACACAACTAAATATGGAACCTAAGGACCGAAATAGCACAACCAACACACAATGCAAGAGAAATGGCAAGAAGGAATGAAAACATGTTAGGATAGAGAATGGTCACAAAACGATGCTTCCATTACTTCTAGAAATGCATAGAACTCGTTATAATGATGAAGGAGGCTGATATCCACATGCAAGAAACAAATATAGAGTTACGTAACTCAAAATACGAAAAATATAGTCTTTAGAAAAATGCGTAAGGATCCAAAGTGTCCAACATAAAAAATGAGCCTTTCTCTTACATTTATAGATGAACCCATAGAGGAAGAAGGAAAGAAGGAGGGAAAATATTAATTTGAAATACAACTACAAACAAGAAGCATTTGGTATGATCTACGGGGTTTGTTATGTGTTGATTTCTCAAACGTGCACCCACATCTCGGATCTCGGAAGGGACGAAGTGTTTGAGACCACAATGGAATCTTCCTAAGTCGTGGACCTTGCGATCTTGGGACAGATCTTTAGAGAAGGCCAGTTCCTCTATCTATTTCTCCTACTACTACTACTCCTAGTGCTAAAAAGGGGAAACTAAACCAATAATTCAAAGGAACCAGGATAGAAGAATAACATGAAAGGAAGCTACACTAAAAGGTGATAGCACCAAAAAAGACGGATGAACACTATATTTTCTGAGTGAGAACAAAGGGAAGTGTGTGAAAGGAGGCCAGTCATGAGTAACACAACGAAACATGTATCTACCATCTGACGCTTCTCATGGAACACAATTAAATATGGAACAACAAGGAACCTAAAATAGCACAACCAACACACAACACAAGAGAAATGGAAATAAGAAGGAATGCAAACATGTTAGGATAGAGAATGGTCACAAAATGATGCTTTTATTAATTCCAGAAATGTGCAAAGCTGTTACAATGATGAAGGTGGACGATATCCACATGCAAGAGCCAAACATAGAGGTTTGTAACTCGAATATAGAAAATATAGATTCTTTAGCAAAATGCGTAAGGATCTAGAGTGTCCAGTATAACAAATGAGTCTTGATCTTACATTTATAGATGAACCCATGGAGGAAGAAGGGAAGGAGGGAAAATCTGAATTTGAAATACAACCACCAACAAGAAGCATTCAATGCCTGCAAATCCACCTGAAGATCTATGAAATACGTTTTCCCATGCCTATTTGATGTGTTAAAGAAAAAGAAGTGTAGATCATACCAAATTAGGTGGTTGGAGAAATCATATATGCTCATCAATGTTCAAAAAGATGTTTTCCCATCTATCACCGACCAGATCTGCCAAAATTTGAATTTTAATTTCTTGCATTGTTGCAGAGGTTAGCAGCTCTAGGAAAAGTCTAGGCATGCACCGATATGAGCTCTGTAGCAAAAGATACAGATGTCGAAGATGTCGAGTCATCAACACATGAAAAACATGTGGTGCATGCAGATTGGCTGAAATGATGGCCAACTATGTGAATACTTGTCATTTCTACCACGTGTCACTTGCTGATTTGTTTAGAAGGATTCCGTGCCCTATTGACATGCTTTGACTTGTTGCACGTGACACACTTAATCATGTCAAAATATGACCTAGAATAGATGGCACGAGGGAAGCACACACAAAGAAAATAGAGGAAGGCATAGAGGTGGTGTGCATGATGCGCATGGAGGAAATGAGGCAAACTAGTGAGCAGAGAACGCATGGTCAAGGCACAAATATTACAAAGTAATGGGCGTGGCATGCGAGGGGTCAATGACTTAGCTGATAGAAGCAAGTGCGGGGCACAAGGGAAGGGAAGAGACTGATTAGGAAGAAGGTGAATGTGTGAAAGGTGGGCATAAGGGAGAGGTGGATGGAGAGAAAGGAAAGGGGTGAGCAAGGAACTATGACCAAAGGAATGTGCCAAGTGAAGTTGAGTACATGTAATATTACAAAGAATAAATTAGAGCCAGAATGTGTATGCAAGTTACCCAAATCACTAGGAGAGATATTTGGATAATAATTTGGTGACTTTCGGGGCCATCTGCCTCCTAGATGAAAGAGATCACTACTATGAAGCATCCATCGGGCATAGAGTCTATTACGTAATCATGAAACTTGTCCATATAGTCTCCCGAGAATTATTTCCTCACTTTGTTCTGAATCTTGCAACTACCGAGAGAAAATCTGCACTATGGAAGCAAGGAAGAGTGCACATGAGAAGCACATGAGAAGAAAGAACTATGTACAAAAAAATAGTGTGCGCGCAACACACTTGGAGGAATTGAATCTAGTCTAATATACAAAACGTGATGCGATCAATTTAATAGAAGAGTTTGAGATAAATCCCATTTACTTGGGATTTGTAGCTTGCCTCCATCAAGATGAGTTAACTCAAAATAATTAGCTTCTTTGTAGGAAATGATGATGTATGGGCCATTCCAAAGTGCTTCAAACTTTGTATGGCACCACTGGTTTACCTCTGTTAGCATCCATTTTTAGAACCAAGTCCCCAATTATGAAAGCTTAAAGCTTAGCCTTTACTGTCATACCATTTCTTTGTTGTTTATTGATGTTGTTCTACCTTAATCATGGCAGAGTTCCTAAGTTCTTCAAGGTTAACCAACTCTTCCATTCTGATTTCTCTTTCGTCTACGCCTTCAAATTCCATCCGGTGAGCAAGTGCTAGCGAATTCGATTACTGGTTTCAAAGGAAGGGTAGCTTTCTTCCCATAGACAATCTTGTAAGGTGAAGTTCCTATTTCCTTTTTTACCATGATTCTATCTTCCTAGAGCATGCGCAATACCTTTGTATACCACCATTTTTGGTAGATGTTCATTGTGTGCTTCATGATTTCGATTAAGTTTTTTTGTTGATCCCGCCGGATCGTTTCTTTGAAGGTAGTAGTTGGAAGACGCGTTTTGGGTAAATGCCCATAATTTGAGCCCAATCATTGATATTAGTACCAAGGAAGTCATTTATATTATCGAGATAATGGTTTGAGGAATTCCAAACCTTGTGACTATACCTTTGAGAAAGTCAAGGATGATGGCCTTAGTTGATTCCTTGAGTGCGACAACTTCTTGTCCATGTGTTGAAGTAATCAGATGTCTGTCAACATCCATTTATTTCTAGCGCTTGAAGGCGATTGATCATGCCTATGAAGTTGAGACCCCATTGCACAAAATGTTGATCCGCTTGGATTGTTAGAATTTGAGGATTCTAATAAATACATATTTAATCAACTTACATATTACATAATGTTACAATAAATATTTAAATAAAGATTACATCATAACATAAGTAAATAAAGAAATACTTACAGAAATAAATAACACGATGACACAATATTTATAGTGGAAAACCCCAATAGGGTAAAAACTACTTTGAAAATAACATTTTACTTCAGAGAACTTATTTTACATCTAATAAGATCACCTCCTCCTTTGAAACCCTATTTACCAAGGGTAAAACCAAATCACTTGATTTTCACACCTTTGATATATTTCCGAATATATCAAATGAGGACCTAAAGTCCTTTTTATATAAGGTGATCAGATATGTCTCCCAACCCACCTTTTCAACCTAAAATGGTTGACACATACACCTAGGTTTATAATATTTAACATTAGAAATACAATCATTTCATGTTATTAAATATTTAACCTAAAGTATATACCTAGGTTAGTATATTTAATAATTGAAATATAAATATTTCATATTATTAAATATTAACCTATATATTAGTGGACCTCTATACATTAAGGGTTGGCTGCACCACTTAATCATTATGTTTAAACACTCCCCCTTAATCTTAAGTAAGATAACATAACATATGCCAATAGATTACCTTCCTATGGTACACTACAAGATTTACAATCCTTAAGCCATAAAGGTTGTAAGCTAGCATATCGGTTGAAGGAATTATAACACCTTCATCATACTCAAATTACCTTTTAGTACAAAAGGATTTGGAATCCCAAAGATCATCCCATGATTAGTGGCTAAGTATGATTTGTGAGTTTTACATGTTCTCACAGGTTCTCATAAAAGGTTATTGAACCCAAGCATATAGGAGTCTTTTACAACCAAGGACCTCCTTAACAATATGCTTGTATTGGATGTTTACTAGTAAACTCAATAGCACTAAAGAGTTTACTAAAGACTGCCTTTAAGATCTTTCTACACTTCTTTCTAAAAAATAAGCCAAGGAGGTATACATGCCCGAAGGTATTTTTACACTTGCCCAAAGGTATTTTTTTACACTTGCTCAAGGCCTTTTACATATGCCCTAAGGTCCTTTTACAAAAAAAAAAGTTCCATTAGGAGGTGACATTGTCATGCACACTCCCTCAATAGAAACTCTGACAATCCAAGATTTTCACGAAAGTGACAAAACTTTGCAGCACTCAGGGACTTTGTGAAGATGTCAAGAACTCCGCTCTTTAGTCAACATGAACTTAAGATTTATCTCATTAGTTTGCACCTTCTCATAGGTGAAGTGTATATACATCTCAATATTCTTCATCCTTTGATGTTGAGCTGGATTCTTAATCAAGAGTAATACAAATCTGACCACCACATAGAAAAGAAATGCTTCATTTAGCTTCCATGTGTATCTTTACCAACAAATTGTTGTTGCAGCCACATGGATTCTATACTTCTTCCATTGTACTTATTTTCCTCGATAGAAGAAATGGAGACTATTCATTGTATTTGTTGTTCCAAGTAATGGTTCCTACACCAAAAAAACTTAACACATATCTAGTATATTTTATAATACAATATCACTATGGTTCGAATCACAAAATCCATATAAGATAGCATTTTCATTCTGATTATAATGCAACCCATAATTAATTGTTCCTTTCAAATATCTAAAAATACTTTTTGCTAGATTCCAATGATCTCTAAAAAGGTTCTTGCATAAACCTTGAAGTAATTCTTGCTGTATATGAAATATTTTATCTAGTTATAGCTAGATAAATCAAACTATCAACTAACAACGTATTTAAAATAAGCTCAACCTTTTTATATGTAGATTTATGATCAATATTTATTCTAACTTCCATTGAAGTAGAAAATAGTTTATAATAAATCATAAGAAACTTTTTAATACAATGGTTACTTATTGAGTTTTGAAAAATAACAATAGAATGAAATAAAATCATACAAATAACATGATGTGAGAGATTTAACTCATTCATTTCAAAGTAATCGATTCAATTTCTCTTTAATCCTATGAATTAAATCAGAATTATAATCAAACATAAGCAAATCATCAACATATATATATATAATGATAATATGTGAGGCTTATTGCTTAATGAATATATCATTGTTATAAGAATAATTAACAAAACCTAACAGGTTTAAAGATAAACCATACAAGGATTTCTCAACTTACTATTATAGTTTTCTTTACCGCTTTCTTCAAATACTTGAGTTGAAACATTTAAATTTATTCTTTCGAATCATAATTCAAAAAAGTACTTTTCTTATCCATTTGGTGGATTTTCCACCCAAATTAAGTGGCAATTGCAAATAAGGCCCTAACAATACTCATTTTAGCTACAAGAAATGTCTCAACATAATCAATACCAAGTTTCTAAATGAAACCTCTAGCAGCAAGTCTAGCATTATGTTTGTTAATACTACCATCAACATTATATTTTACTCAGATATCCACCTAGACCCTATAATACTTTACGGATCAAGTTCATACAAGGTAATTAATGCATGGTACATATGATGGCTTCTGGTCATTTTTCTAAGGTTAATAGGATTTTAAATTTCTAACATAGATTGAGTCCAATTTAATTTCTTATCTAGGAAGATAAGAGTTTCAGAAACATCTATAGTATCCAAACATCATCATGAGCATTTACTAAATCAGAATCAAAACCATCATTTAGAATTATTTAATGAAGTAAATTTAAGAGAAGAAGACAACACATGTAAAATTTTCACTAGATTATATCTAGACATTTTATATAAGCTTCAATAATTAACATTTTATAACCTTTTATGCCATAGTTTTGAATTATTCAAACTTTGAGATATAAAACAAGATGTAGAAGAGAAATAATAAAAAATGTACAGAACATTTATTTGAATTCCGTCAATTATTTTACTCTCATTATTATCCTTAATATACCAATCATCCTTCATACATGGATTCTAGTTGTGTCCATACCTCTTTTGGATGTTCGATATTACCAATGTGTAGAAGGTAGTCATTGTTCACATTGCGTAAATTCATAGAAAGATCCTTCTACATTCATTGTAAAAATGTATTCATGTTATCTAGAGTTACTTGACAACCGGTGGGAGTAACCTCAGATCTAGAAACATCGTTCAAAGTTTTTTTGCTATAATTTTTTTGACCCAAACGTTGTAGTTTGTCCCATTCAGGATCTAGGTTATGTCAAGATAGAAATAGTTGGACGTCATTATTTTTCCGAACCTATAAAACACACCCCATTATAATATATAACGTACTATAGAGTTAGATACATTTCTATTAAAAAAACACTTTTAATAGAAACAAATCACAATTTTATAGATCTACATAAAATATTTAATCATAACTAATTTTGTCATTACAATGCATATTAATTAACCTCCCATGATCAAAATAATAACCCACAATATAAAGGGATTTGCATTATACCCCAGACTTATATATATATATATATATATATATATATTCTAACCATATATAAGTGAAGAATAAACCCTTAAGAATGCAAAATAACTTCAAATTTCTGGAAAAAAATAATGTAGACAAAGATCCGGTAACTTAAATTTGACATCTAAATGACAGGTCATCTTTTGCCTTGTGTTTGTCTGTCGTGATGGTCATTTGACCATCAAATTTAATGGAGTCAAAACTTGTTGTGTATTTCCATAATTTCTTCTTCTATATAATATTAAGGAGGTTATATTTTAATACATTATATTAACCTATTATAATTTATAATGTAAAAATATATTCACTTTAAAAAAGAGGTATATAGTTTATATAATGTAAATAAAAAACAACATATAGTCTATAAAAAATTATAAACTATAGTATATATACTTTTAAAAAAATAAACACATATAACCCTTATTACAGGGCCCCTCATGAAAAAAAGATTTAAAACATTTACTAGGCCATGTAATTTTAAATTCTACATAAACCTTAGAATTTACAAAGGAGACAACATTTTTCACACATCCAATGGAAAAAATTCAAATCCTATCGTGATAGAGCTTTGTTTCCTCCTTCATTTACCATTGGTAAAATTCAACTTGCACATATTACAACTATAGAAAAAATATTTCAAATATTTTACCCTTACCTCTACACAAGTTTTCACGGAAGGTAAGAAGTTTCCAAATTTTCCACCTTGTGAATTCACCTTGATTCTTCACAAAGTAAATTTTTTAGGTTGTACTTATTTTAAATACCCTTCCAGGTTGGTTAAAAAAACCGTACAAATTAAATAAATAAAATATAAAACATTTGCTCTTAATTTATTTAATTTACCTTTCCAGGTTGGTTGAAAAAACCCATACAAATTAAATAAATAAAATATAAAACATTTGCTCTTAATTTATTTAATTTACCTTTCTAGGTTGGTTGAAAAAACTCGTACAAATTAAATAAATAAAATACAAAATATTTGATCTTAATTTATTTAATTTACCTTTCCGGGTTGGTTAAAAAAACCGATACAAATTAAATAAATAAAATACAAAACATTTGATCTTAATTTATTTAATTTACCTTGCTCTGTATTACCATGTTAGAATTTACGGATTCTAATAAATACGGATTTAATCAACTTACATATTACATGATGTTACGATAAATTTTTAAATAAATATTACATCATAGCATAAGTAAATAAAGAAATACTTACAGAAATAAATAACACAAGTGACACAGTATTTATAGTGGAAAACCCCAATAGGGTAAATACCACTTTGAAAATAACCTTTTACTTCAAAGAGCTTATTTTACATCTAGTAAGATCACCTCCTCCTTTGAAACCCTATTTACCAAGGGTAAAACCAAATCACTTGATTTGCACACCTTTGATATATTTCTCGATATATCAAGTAAGGACTTAAAGTGCTTTTTATATAAGGTGATTGGGTATGTCTCTCAACCCAAATTTTCAACCTAAAATGGTTGACAAATACACCTAGGTTTATAATAGTTAACATTAGAAATATAATCATTTTATGATATTAAATATTTAACCTAAAGTATATACCTAGGTTAGCATATTTAATAATAGAAATATAAATATTTTATATTATTAAATATTAACCTATATATTAGTGATGGACCCATATATGTTAAGGGTTGGCTAGACCACTTAATTATTATGTTCCAACATGGATTGGTCGAGAGGAAGCGCTACCAATCTTTTCTTTCCTACAAAGAAAGTGCATTCCTTTCATTTTGTGACCCACCATGTGCATTTGCAAATAAGGTAGGCTAAAAGATACATGCCATTCTGTTCTTAATTGCTGTAGTTTTTGTAAAGAAACTTGTCCACCGTAGATTCCATTATGAAATTATGCTAATAGTTTTTCAGTCTACACATCATTGATACATCTTAACAAAGATGCAATCAAGATTCCTTTTGAAGAGAAGTCCATCAATCAACACATAAGGGATAGATTGTAACCTCAGATGCCTTCTATTTGATTTATGTAAACCAGGAGAATATGCACCCTCAGAAAGGAATGTGATCATGTCCTTCATCCATTCACATGCACTAGGGTCTGTATTTTGTTCACTTTTTACACGTGGAAGGTCTTCATCGAGAAATAATGAAGCTTCAGGTTTAGTCCACGCATCCTCATCAATTTGTATACAAAGTGTGTTACCTTTCACTATCTTTATGGCCTTCATAGTCACATCATATTGCACAATTTTGGTCAACCATCGTGCTCTTTTCAAACCAATTTCTACTACCATGATGAAGTGTCGACCGAAGATTGGGATACTAACACCTTGATATGATTCGTGGCGAGCATACTCTTGAATTTCTTAAGTGTGCACATGACGGAAAAGACCTACTTCTTTGTGTGACTTTGTATTTTAGTTTGTAATCCTTCAACATCCGGTTGAAGAAGGCTCTTGGTTGTTCCAGCCCTTATTCATTTTCTTGCATTAGGATAGTAGTGACACTCGCATCAGCACCATAAGCATAAAGGATGAAATATTTTGAATAATCTGGATTAATGATTATTGGTGAGCAAGAAATATCTTGGTTGATCTTGTTAAAGCTTTCTCTTCCTTTTTGTCCATACGAAAGGTTTTTCCTTCTTGAGCATCAAGGTGATGGGTCAAATTGGTCCTACAAAGTTAGGGATAAAACATGTAACAAAATTGATCTTTCCAAGGAAGGACTGTAGGGCCTTTTTGTACGCCTAATAGAGAAACAACCAGAATGGCTGAAATGCACTTAGGATAAATTGTGAAGCCATCCTTAGAAACTACATGGCCCAAAATCTTTCCTTGCACTACTACAAAATTACACTTCTTGCGGTTAAGAGATAGCCCAAATTCTCTGCATCTCTCAATGAATTTCTCTAGGTGCGTCATTTTCTACGCTTTGTCTTGAGACCATAGTTATATCATTAAGGTAAACCAGGATGAACTCATTAATGTATCTTTACAAGGAAATATTCACAGTGCACTGAAATGTGGTGCCCTCATTTGACAGACCAAATGGCATTTTATGATATGCGTATGTTTCCCACTTGGTTGTAAATGATGTTTTGAATTGACCCTCTTCCTTGACCTGGATCTGGTTGAAACTAGAGTATCCATCTAGCATGGATAATCTCTGAGCGCCGACCACAATTTGTAGAATCTACTCTATTGAAGGAAAAGGATAATGATCCTTTAGAGATGCCTTATTCAAATCTTTGAAATCAACACAAAGTCTGATTTCACCATTCTTTTGCATACCGTAACCAAATTTGCATCAAGTAGTGTGTTTGATAGAAAAAATAACTTTTGTCTCAATGCATTTTGATAATTCCTTTATCATGAGGGGATATATCTTTGGATTTACTAGCCGCTACTTTATCTCACGAGCTTGATACCGGGATCAATGTTAATGGATTGTTGAGTGACACTTGGATCAAAACCTTTGAGGTCTTCATACTCCCATGAGAAGATATCACTGTAATTTTGATAGAGAGAGATGAAGGCCTTTCTTTCTTCATGCGCACAAGTCCTATTGAGTAGTAGCTCTTTCCCACATGCAATAATGACAAGGGAGTAGTCTTTTTGTGTGATGCACATATGTCTTTCTTCACCCTTGAACTCATCATCGTGGGCTAAAAATTTCTTTAAGGTGACCAAATGTTTAGACAACTTATTTTTCATCACCAGTAGCACATGGTCACCATAGCTGTTATGTAAGTCAAATTGCATACTTGATGAAAATGTAGCTTCATTTTGGATAAATTTGATGATCTCGCATGTTGCTATCATACACTTTCTAGCTGGTGATGTTATCTAGAATGGATGGCCTAATCACCATCTTGATGTGTTGAGTGTTTCCTTTGATAAAATTCTTAGTAGGAGAGACCTATGAACTAAGTGCAGCCATATGGTCGATTCCTTATTCATTCCGCATGGAATCACCGCAGATTAAGAGCATCAAATCTCTCAAGGAGGTCCCGGACTCTATTTTTAGAAGCTTTGATAAGCTTATTCTTTGTCTGGCATTTGTTGGTGACTTGGTGGATAAAATTTCGTGTGTCCCTAAAGATATGCAGTGCCTTAATTTTCTTCTTCTCAACAATAAGCAAGCCATGCACCAGTGCTTCATACTCTGCCACATTGTTAGTGCATGCAAAATTCAACCTATACATGAAGAATAAGTTATCATCCTTAGGAGAAATGAGAACCACTCCTACTACCGCATCATTTTCATCTTCTCGGATCCATCAATGTATAACTTCCATAGACCAAGTTAAACTTTTCTTTCTTTAGTGTGCGTGGAAGCATAACATCTTCTTCTAGAATGTAATAAGTTCCAAGCCTAGTTTAATAAGATTTCAGTTCTTCAAAGATAGGGATCAAATTTATGGTGCATTTCCGCCCATTCATCAAGTACTAGGTCAGAATAGGGGTGGAAGAGACTTCTCTTCAAGAACTAAAGCTTGTTCTTCTTAGATTAAACAGATTGGCTTGGAGAGGGGATGGGACATATGAATCTACATGATAGGAAATTATAGGCTCAACTTGTATGGTAAAATGGGTACCATACCTTGTTTTGTGTAGTATATGAGATCAATCGAAGACAAGTAATCACCCACTTTAGCAAAAATTCTCTTGATAAACATAGAGCAAACAAAGGAGGCGTATCAATGACCTAGACTTATCTTGTGTAATAGTTAGGCTTTGGCATGCATGGAGGGTTAACTCAATATCCTTGGTGACTCCAAAGTTAGTAAAAATTAAGCCATCAAGTTGCAGGAATCTTTTAGACAAAGGGCTATATTTCAAGCCTAAGACATCGACTATTTTCTTAGGCATAATAGAAGTACTAGCACCTGAGTCAATCATGTAATTATGCACTAGGTGTCTTCCTATAATCAATGACATATAGAAGGGTGGGGTTTTAACAAATTTACTTACTTTTTTCTTCTCTCCTTGGAAAATTCTGACATAAGCGTGTGACTTCTGCATAGCTAGATCGGTGCAAAGGAGTTGCACTGAGCTTCATGCAACAGTCCTACTGAGATGGAATGGTAAGGGCATCCCACATTGCGACATTTTTGTTTGTTCTCTTCATTTGGTCAACAATGCTAAATGAGATGCCCCCTAACTTCTGCATTTGCGTAACGACATCCGTTCTTGACTATTTAGGCACAAATTCCTGAACTTTAGTTGGAGTAGAGGCTTAACCTAGCAAAAGAGGGGTGCGTGTTGCTTTAAAAGGAGCTTTACTTGGGGCCTCCTGGATAGGGATTTGAATTCCTTTACTACAAGAGGTCTTGTCTACTTTTTTCTTCCGAGAATCTACTTTCTTTGTTGGGATTGTGACCTGCATGCTTGACTCTAACATTCTTTTCTTGTATCTTGTGGTGTCTCAGAATAACTTGGGTGTGTGGGTTGTTTGTATCTTCTGCACTTGATTGATTATCTCGCTTGGTGCACTTGTCGAAGGCTCACAGGTCTAAGCATTCTGGATCATGACGACTTGGGCACACACATCACCGCACAATGATATTGACTATGAGGCATGTTGCATGGGAAACGCCACTTTGAATCTTGTGTTAAATTGTTCCTAACTGGAAAAAGCACCCGACTCATACTGGGTGTTGTAAGAGAAGGCGCGAGAGGAACAACATGCAAGGAAATATGTGAATTAGGCTTTCATCTATCATTATGTTGGTTAGGTGTATATATTTGATTTCCATATTTATTTTGTTAAGGCTGATTACTTTGGCCATGAGCCTGATTGGAATTTCCTCTATAGGCTTGCACTTGTTGCTTTTATAATTATATGACCTTGTTTGATAAATTTCTAATCAAGGCCTTCAATTCTTCATATTCCTTTTACTGCGATGGAGAGTAGGATGTTGAGGAAACTGGTTGTTTTATTTTCTCGGAATAGAATAGGGGCCATAAAAGGTGGGGCATTTGTGACATTTCGGGAACAAGATCATAGGTAGTCTAGAGCTAACTTTCCTACCTAAATGAGATTATTTTCTGCCCTTACTATGCAATATATAGAAGTTTGGTAAAGTCCTACCTCCCATGGATTGGATCATAACTGAATTATCATTGTTGAACACCTTCGATAATGAAGGAAAGCATGTTGAGATGTAGGTCTTACCATAAGAGGGATTCTGTCCCCGAGTCTTCTAAAATATGATGTTGAAATCAGTCATCTACTCATTGGATGCCCTCCTTGTCGTTGTCATTTCCTCCACAGAGACAAGTGATCCGACTTATCCTCAAAGTAATTACAAAAAGATTTTCTTGGTTCATCCCAAGTGGTGACAGATCCAACTCTCAAACCTCGGTACCATTAAATATCCTTACCTTTTAAAGAGGGTGTAAGCACCTCAACTTGCTACATCATCATGTGTGATCGATAGAGTCAACACACATTAGGTATATCCTAGATATGCTCTTGAGGGGTGAATTTATTCTCACTGGTAAAATATGGAATACTCTTGAGTGTGTTATTTGGCATATCATGTTGCACAACTAGGAGTATGGACTCCTCCCAAAGAAATTTACAAATTTTCTTAATAAAGGAGGTTGGTGATGCCTCATTGCAAGGTGCATAGGTTGTCTATTTTGAGGAGGCATTGAATGGGTGTGGCACGCTGGAGATGGAGATACACGTGTAGACCTTCTAGCATGAAATATTCTCGGGGATAGGCCGGAGGTATTCAAAAGAATCTTCAGCTGCTACACTTCTTCTTGTGTGTACTCTTCTCATGAACATTGCTCAAGATTGCTGAAAAAAATATCTTAAAACATTGGGAGCCACCATATTTGTTTAAATGAACCTCTAAAGGCTGAAATAGTATGTCCACACACCTGAAATTAGAGCTATGAAATTTGAGCTTTCAATGTTGGTCCCACTAAACATGTCGAAACCGTTGGTTGCTCAAACATGTACCCGCGTCTCGGATCTCAAAAGGCTTGAGGTTTTTGAGACCACAATGGAACCATCCCCAAGTTATGGGTCCTTGTGAGCTTGGGACAGATATCCGAGATAAGGCTTCTTATTCTATCTATTTCTACTAATACTACTACTCCTAGTGCTTGAAAAGGTGAAACTAAGCTAATAATGCCAAGGGACCAGGGGATAGAAGAATAACATGAAAAGAAGCTATACTAAAAGGTGATAGCACCAAAAAGGAGGGATGAACACTATCTGTTCTCGGAGAGAACAAAGGGAAGTTTGTTAAAGGAGGCTAGGCACAAGTATTACAAAGAAAACACATATCTATTAGATCGTTCTCATGGAACACAACTAAATATGGAACTACAAGGGTCCTAAACTAGAACAACCACATCACACAACATAAGAGAAATGGAAATAAGGAATGCAAACATGTGAGGATAGAGGATGGTCACAAAACCATGCTTCTATTAGTTCCAAAAATGTACGATATATTACAATGATGAAGGAGGCCAATATCCACATGCAAGAGCCAAACATAGAGTTTTGTAACTCAAAATACATAAAATATAGAGTCTTTAGCTAAACCCACAAGGATCTAGAGTGTCCAACATAACAAGTGAGCGTTGCTCTTACATTTATAGATGAACCCATGAAGGAAGAAGGGAAGAAGGAGGAAAATATGAATTTGAAATACAACCACCAACAAGAAGCATTCAATGCCTGTAAATCTACCTAGAGATCTATGAAATATGCTTCCCCATGCTTGTTTGACGTGTTGAAGAAAAAGGAGGGCGGATCATACCAAATCGGGTGGTTGGAGCAATCAGATCTGCTCATCAATGTTTAGAAAGATGTTTTCCCATTTCTCACCTACCAGATCCACCAAAATTTGAATTTTAATTTCTAGCACTGTAGCTGATGTCAACGGCTCTATGAAAAGTCCAAGCACGTGTCGATCGAGATCCGTAGTAGAAGATACAATTATAATAAATGTTAGAGTCATCGGTGCATGTAAAACATGGGGCGTGTGTGGATTTGTTGAAATGATGGCCAACTGTGTGAATACTTGCCATTTTTTCCACATGTCACTTGTTGATTTGTTTGCAAGGATTGGTCACCCTATCGCCACACTTTGACTAGTTGCATGCACACACTTAACCATGTCAAAAGATGACCTAGAATAGAAGGGAACAAGGGAAGGGTGTATGGAGAATTTAGAGGAAGGCACAGAGAGAGGTAAGCGTGATGTGCAAAAAGGAAATGAGGAAAATTGGTGAGCAGATAATGCATGGTTAAGGCGTAACTATTACAAAGTAATGGGAAGAGCGCGTGAGGTGCCAAGGACTTAGCGGAAGAGACTGATTAGGAAGAATGTGAATGTGTGAAAGGTGGGCGCAAGGGAGAGGTCAAGGAGAGAAAGGAAAGGGGCATGCGAGGCTGCGAGCAAGGGAATGTGCTAAGTGATCTTGAGTGTGTGTAATATTCCAATGAATAACTTATATCCAAAATGTGCATGGAAGATAACCAAATCACTAGGAGAGATATTTGGATAACAAAGTATGTTAGCGAATCAAATATCTTCCTATCTCCTAACATGTGTTTACTAGAACTCCAGTATATCCACCAAAAAATTAACATGAGCTTTAAGGTCTTGGAGACTAGCACTATTTTCCTATGTGCACCATAATTGGATATCTCAAGTGTCTCCTTATTAAATACATCATCTTGTTGAGCTAAAAAATGTCTCCTTTTATTCCTCCAGTGGGGACATTATTTTCATTAATAAGAATTATTATGCCCCGATGTGATTTCTTGACTAGAACGGCCTAGTTTCAAACCATTATTCCATCGGTATTTTGTGTTGTGTGTGTTGGTTAGAAAGAAGTGACACTATCTATTTAGATTTTTGGATTTTTGTTGTGGAGACTATTTTTAGTGTTGTTTTTGTGTTTACTACACCGGGGTTCCTTTGTGGAACTTCAAACCACATTGTGACTTTGAGATAAGAGATTTGTCTTGTATCTCATGTTGGGCTAAGATTATGGCTTATTCTTACTCTAAAGACGTTCACGATTTCTTCAAATGACACCAACCACTTAGAGATGTTTAGAATTGCAACGAACACTATGAATTTTGAAGGAGAGACCTCAAGGTGATCATAATTAATATTTTATCCCCAACCATCTCATCAAGTGCTAAAATTTATGTTCACACTCAACCACCCGACGCAAGAATTCCTCAACTTTCTAGTCAGACCCATGTATAGTGTTTGAAGCTACGAATGTAGATGGAGGATCTTAATCTGATTATTTTCAACATATATGCTTTTCCAATTTAACCCATGATTTATTGGCATTCATTTCATTCGACACATGTGGTTACATGTCATCAGTGATTCTTAAAAGAATCATTATCAAGGTTATTACATTAGCCTTTTCATACTTCACTAGCTCATCGTGTTGAACACTCTGTCACATTAGTGTTTTTTTTTTATTAATGTAAAAGTAATTCATGGAAAAGGGAGAGTACAAGAGCTGTCATATCAAGTGCTTTTTTGAGGTTCAATATTATCTCATGTGGTTTCAAGAAGGAAGTGACTTGAAGGTTGATTGGTAGTTCCCTTTTAGGATGGTTTCGGTGCTTAATGAGCTTGAGGAGGTGTGACAGGGATGATACATGTAAGAGATAGCATGGGAGAAGCTTTCAGAGAGTCTCTACAACATGAGTGAGCTAAATATATGCTCATCTCAACCCAAGGATTTAGGTTTCTATGTTGCAAAAAGTAGGTCTTGAGAATAAGAAGTTTTCTTGTATGTAAATGAGATGGGATAGACAATGTTAGAGCTATTATTGTTAAAAAACCATGATAGATGGTGCAAGAAGGTTCCTTTGAGCTTCATACAAAATTTTAGGTCCTCAAGAGGACAATTCAAAGTAAGTTGCATATTTTTTTATGAAATTGGTCTATTGAAAATCTCGTTTTGAGCTTCCTAACTTCTTATAAGTCATATAAAAATATAGTGTCTCCTTCAGATAAATCATAGAGGGAATTTTTGAAGAGGACTCCTAATATATCTCAAAAGAGTACACTTTTTAAGACATGACAGAAGGGGATCTAATCTTTCCTTATCTCTCACTTCAGTAGATATAATGGAAAAACCTCAGGTTTATGGGTATACCTATTGTTGAGGTGAGTCTCCGATATCAAGGCCGCCTTGTTGATGTATCATAAACTAATTTTTTGGGATTTTGAGGGTACAAATATTGTTGTAAATTAGTTGAAATGGGGTGATACACTAAATTGATTGACGAATTTGACCGAGTATATGCACATAAATATTAAGAAACAAATTACAACCGCACAAACCAATGGGTTTCATTTTAATCCTATGGAAAAAAAAAATTGTGTTGAGAGATCAATCACAACACGAGCTAACAAGCACACTAAGACTGAAAAATTTGCAGCAAGGTAAGATGATTAATTAGGTAATTGAAATTCACAAGAATTAATGTAAAGATACACACCACTACAAAATAATTGGAAAGAGAATAACTGGTTCTCATTCTAGGAAAAAAGCTGGTAAAAATATGCATTAGCACTCTTGTGTGCAAAAATCCCTCCTTGTGCCTCAGGTAGTGCACATAATATATAGAAAAATACTTCACCCAACCCCTTTAAAAAATAGACTATAGTCTCAGATCACTTTGATGCATGTTAATTTTACCCTTTATCATGAATAAATAAAGGAATAAAAATAGACATGTTGATTATAATTAGGCATTAATAGCCTTAGTTACAAAAATACACTCTAGTGAAAGTGCAATTAACTATTCTATTTTTAATGCAATTAAAATACTTAGGTGAATATTGTTTGCTAATATTATCCACTTGCTTGTTGTTCAAGTCTCCTCCAATGCAAGTGCATATTCTTTGTCTTCATGTGCATGATGTGACAGATGTATTATTTATCCTTTTCCATGAAATTCTTTCTTTACCTCTCGATTTTTCTTCTTGTGGAGGCATGTAAAATACATCTTGTAAAAAGTAATGTTTGTCTCTATCATCATCGAGCAAAATAATTCACCTCTATTGTGGGGACCACTGTGAGCATGAGAAAAATAATATTTTTTATCTTTTTGTAGATAATAAGGTACTTTAGTGAAAATTAAGGTAACTACAAAAAGCACATGATGTTGAATTTCTGGGCATCTATTTATTTGGACAATCCTTCCTAGTTCATGTTGAAAATTTTTACACTTTTGCAAAAATGGGAAACTCGAAACTTCATTACAATGGATAGCATTGGTGAAGTGAACCTAAGCTAGGGGGTTTCTTTTAGTTCAATATTGTTTCTATTGAATTAATTAATGATTACATGAAATCTGTAGCTATGTGTGTTGTTACAAAATGTAACAGATCACATAGTCTACAATTTCATGATTATCTTCAGCAAAAGAACACAAAGCCCTAAGGACATATGTGTTATCTTGATGAAGACATTGAATTGCAAAATAGATGAAGTGTTAAGTTTTGGAACAACAATCATAATTGTAGATTGCAACAACTAGAGTTACTTGTTAAAGTTACAAGTATTTAAAAAAAAAAAATTTCCTTCATGATTAATACATTCAATCATGTTATTGAGTTTTTAATTCATTAGACAATTCATGTACAAAAAATGAAAAGCGAAAGAAATACACAACTCAATTTAAAAATTTAATGTTTTATTCATAAGGAATTTCAAATGTTCCCACACAAGTCATGGGATGTAATTGAAGAGTAAATTACAACTACTTGAAGTAAGAGGTACATATGCATGAAAAAGAAAATAGAAGAGTATGAATGAACCCATCATTTCCTTGAGGTTTATTTCATTTTGGTTGATGCATCTCCAACTCCAACTTTGTTCCATCTTCATCTTCACTACTTGGCAAAAGGCATTGTACCTGAAAATAGAAAAGGGAAAACTGTCAGTTTTGAGCTCAAGGTTAATCCATATTCCTATACTATCCAAATTCATGTAGGTGGATCTCTTAACAATAAGAGGTATAAATTACATGAGGATCAAAGGCACAACTGATAAAAGTACTTTTCTGTAACAACATACATGATTTATTCACTTAGAAATAAGGAGAGAGAAGAAAAGAAAAACCATGGAACATAAGAGAGGCCAAAAATCCTAAATATTTTTGTTTTCTTAAGTGTGCAGGTATAGGTTGTAGTAAGAAGAAAATAAAATCATGTCTTACAATCCTCACTGTTAGATAAAGATTGCATAAAAACAAAGTTCAATGACTTCCATCCTATGGTACATCAAGTTGGAATAAATCACAAGTACATAATGGTATGAAAGAAGAATGTAACTCAAAGTTTAGTAGCTATTCTAGAAATAGGAGTTACAATGCAGATCAGAGGAGAAACTTGCATGCTTACTTCCATTCAAAGATAACAGTACATGTTTCAAATTTTCAAATAGGTGAAGTAGAAGAATCAGAATATAAAGGATGAAGTTAACTGGAAAGATAAGATTATAGCTGAAACAAAATGAAAAAAGGAAATCTGAGAAAATTTTGATAGAGCTTTGCCATGTAAAATGGATATTTTCATCCTTCCATAATGTTATTTTAAGCTAGTACATGCTCGGATAAATAAAATAGTAATATAAAAGAGATAAAATGCATGGTATGGTAAAATATACGATTTAAACAGTACAAGTTACTTGATGCTACAATATCAAAAGAATGCAACATTCAAATTTCTCTTGTAGAGCAAGAGGAAATACTACTTTTCATAAATAAAAAAGTCCGGGTTTCTAGTTTTCAGCTATAGGCTCATCCATCTGTGTTCATTTTATATTCACATTACAAGTTAGAGATTAAGAAAAACACTTAAGCAACGGTGATCGAGAGGTTCATATCAAAGGATCATAGGGTATGTCAACATTATGGAGGAAACCAAATTAGAAGATTAAGTGAAGGTTACAACTTCCATTTCAAATTTGATTTAGTGAATTTAGAAGTGAAAGACATATAAAAAATCTAACAAATATAGTCTTTAACTCCATGCCTAGTGTACAATAAATTCAAAAGTAGAAACATTCAAGTTTCCATTGCAAAGGGAGCAATACAGTAAAGCAAGGAGTCTTAGCGACCAGGCATCAGAATAAGATTCAAAAGTGCAAGGTTACAGTGTTAAGACAATGATGGGTTATCATGCATATTCAACAATTTAATGGGGTCATATCAAAAAGCTTCATCATTTACAGTTAGCCATTTTGGTCAAGATGCAAGTATCTAATTGATCATTTTAGGCTACAGGTCTTCAAGAATTTAACTCAAGAAAATGTTTCTAGTTTCATTACACAAGTGAATGGAATATTAGATCAACAAAGTTTCCACGAAGTTACAAACTACCCTAAATAGTATCAAGTATCATAACTAAATGGGATGGAAAATCTCAAGATTCGTTTTTTTCCTTAAATAATACAAATTATCAAAAGATTTAGTAAACTACGTTTGTAGAATAATTCATCAAAGAAGGAAGCATTCAAATGACCATTTATTGGTTTTAAGAGAGTAATTTTCTATCAACAAATCCATGTCACAGAGGACAACCAGGATTAAAAATCCAAGGTTTCTCAAAAGGAATAATGATTTCAATCATATTCCATAGAATAAGGAAAACTGAATCAACCCAGATATAAGGTATGGTTATAATTATAGGAAGAAGTGCATCAATCTAAGCTTCAGGAGAAAGGAAGTAGTGATAACTCAAGGCTCATATCAAAGAATGCAATAGTTAAGGGTTAACATAAAACTCTACTATAACATTTGAGATTTATAATCATAAAACCCCAACTCAAAATGATGAAGCCAAAAACTTGTAACAAAACACAGAATACCCATCAGAATAAAGCTTCAAATCAGAAGTTTGTAAGGACAGATTCAAAGCCCAAGAGAAATCTGAATCCGAATGCACAAATAACCACATAGTATAAAGTATTAAATTACAAGAATAATGAAGAATAATACAAGAACTTCCAAATATTTCCAATTCAGAGCTTCAAATAATCAAGGTCAATTGAGTGAATAAGCAACTAAAATATACGTTCCAAAGCTAGAGCTAAGAAACAACCTACTAATGGGGACCATATTGAAGTAAACCTCAAGATCTCATTTGAAACAAAGTACAAGGAGCTCATACAGATAAGAATTCAAAATATAAAGGCTAGTACTGATATCTCAAAACAACTAAGAAACATGAAAGAAACTAGAAGTTGAGCAACAAAAAAAAGTTTGTTATTGACAAGTTTTAATGATTTGTTTGCCATAATTGGAGCCAAGTATTTCAAGAAAAATAGAAACCACCATTTATAGAGAATGGTATGGCAAAAGATCCTCATTTGAGTAGAATGAAAAGCAAAACACAATAACCATAAAGGCTCTTTGAAATCGTTTTATCAATGGCCAAGTATGAAAATATGAAGAAAACAGAAAACTCAGGTATGAGTGCACGATGAAACCAATACTTCAATTGTTTATAGATGTTTCTAAACAGTTTAATGAAATCATAAAAGTTACAGTTACAATGTAAAGAACTCACCCACAATATTATTACGACCACAAATTATAGAAGAACCAAGCTTGACATCTCACAAAATGGTGGTCTCCCTCTTACAGAGCTCACATAAAGAGAAGAAGTGGAAAAATATGCAAGTATTCAAACCCCCAGAGCTTCATTAAGTGATAAAAAATGTGCTTGAAGGATACGACAATAACGGTGAGCATGAACCAAATTCCACTCAAAAACTCAAAAACAAATCAAAGAGAACGAAGATACAAATTCATGAGAGCTCAAAAGACCGATTATTAGAGGAACTAAGCTTAAGAAGATCAAAAATGGATTCCTGGAGTAATTTTTCCAGGGCTCCGCCCTCAAAACGAGAAAGTGAGAATGAAGAAAGGAGAATCTCGATAGAGTTTTAAACAAACCTAACTCTTTTGAGTTAAAGATCCATGGTGGAGAAGACCACGATTACGTAATCAACATCTACCATTCGTTCACCAAATTCGATGTAAGTGCCAATCATGTTCAATGCCACCAACCATATTAAATGCCAAATCAAAACCCAAATCAAGGATTAGAATATCGATGATCAGAAATGAAGCAACTCGGAAGATCAATGACCAACATTGACTTTAGCTTATCAATGCAGACCTAGGGTTACAATTAACCTATCCCAAGTTACACGCCACTAACCAAAATTTAAAAGGGGTCAGTCATTATGGTGGAGGGTACTGAGCTTCATTAAAAAACATTATTCCTATTGACTATATTTTCTACATATAAAATCAAAAAAATAATCATTGTTATCAACCATGTAAAAGTCGAAAAGTATATACTATGGAAATGATAACCAAAAGGTGGCCGAGTGCATAGGATGGCATTCTTTAAAAGTTACCCCTTATTTTATTTTAAAACATAATATTGTGCCAAGTCCACAAGGGTGGTAAATCCAAAATGGAGACAAATAGGAGGTTGACATCGAGAGAACAAGTAGTAGTTTGAAAGACATATTGCCTTATTTTCCACAAAATAAGTGTGAATATTATTACACATGTGTTCGCAATGGTCGCCACAATGGGTGATGTTGAATTGATAAACTTTGGATAGGTATAAAAGATAATATGTCACATCAACAACAAGAAGACAAAATTACATGCACATTGGAGAAGACTTTCTCATCAAGCAAGGTTTATTATTAGCATTATTCACCCAACTTTATTAAAAATAGAATAGTCAAATGTAGTTTGACTGAGTTGTAATCAAGGCTATTAATGCCTCTTTGTATTAGCATGATTATTTTTATTCCTTTATTTATGAATAAATAAAGGGTAAAAATAGGATGCATGGGCGAGTATAGTTTTGGTCTATTTTTAGGAAGGGTGTGAGATATAGTTTTTGCTATATATTGTGTGCAATTACAAGCACAAAGGGGAGAAATTTTAGACACAAGAGTTTTGAAGTAGATTTTGCCATTTTTGCCCTCTGAATGAGAAGTATATTCTGCCTTTCCAATTATTTATAGTCTTGTGTATGTTCTATTAATCTTGTGAATGTTGAATTCCCTGATTAATCATCTTACCCTATTACAAATTCAGTAATTTCTACATGATATTAATGTGCATGTTTAACTTAACAATATTGTTGTGATACATTTCCTCTATACATCGTAGTGTTGCCTTAATATTCTACGTAAAAACTACGGCTTGTGCATCAATAATTCATTCTCATATCAATTGTGCATATACTCATTCAAAGACCTCACATAAGTTTGGTGTATCACCCCAGTTTTGAATCCATTTGCAGTCATCTGTTACCCTCAAACCCCATAAAATTCATTTAGGATACATCAATTAGGAACTAACCTTGATCTTCGAGACTCAACTTAAAATAGGTATACCGACCGACTCCGAGATGTTTCTATTGTATCTATGAATGAGAGAGATGAATTTCATAAGACTAGAACACTGCAGCCATCTCTCTACAGGGTTCACTTTTGAGTGATAACAGTTTTGGCATGCTCGGTTGGACAACGAATCAGATCTGCAGTAAATTACAACAATTTACAACAGATTTACATCAAGCAAAATTTACTTTTGGATTAGCAAGCTGCAAAAATTTATTCTAAAGATTTAAATATTTATTTCGTAACTCAGAAACTGATTTTATACTAGATTTGTAGCATGTTCCATGGCTAAAGTGACTACAAGATTATTGGTAAGAGGAATTCCTTCTAAGTTTATTTCTTTACCTTTGAATTATACAAGAAGGAGAAGAGTTGGTAATACTTTACCTTATAATAGGCTTGGTTTTGAAAACCCTCCTAATCTTCCTTCACCACGTATCAATTTCTCTATTCAGATCCCAGTTTTTCAAATGGTTATTCAACCACCTAGGAATTTTGTGACCTTTACTAATGGTAGCCCATTAGTAATCGCAGTTTACCATGATACCCCTAATGCTGCCATGAAAAGCTTTCCTTCATTCACGGGTGAAAATAAGGTTACACCTACAGAGCACATATAATATGTTGTAGCCTTATATGTAGTCCATAATATTACTCATGAAGATGTGGCTTTAAGACTTTTAGTTGCATCCTTTAAAGGACAATCCTTGTAATGGTATAGAAATCTAGAGATTGGAAGCATAAGAACTTGGGATGATTTAGGTGGTAAATTGCTAAAACAATTTCAAGATAATTTAGATCATTTATCCCTCATAGAACAACTGTCTACCATTAGAAGAGCTCCTCATGAATTTATGTCTAGTTTCAACATTTGTTTTTCTAGAACTTGGGAAAGAATCCCAACAAGTGTTAAGCCTCAAGCTGACCATGCTTTCCTTTATTATCTTAGAGCATTAAACAATGATATTTCAACTATGATTCAGTTTATGGGAGGTGACACTCTTCCAAATGCTTATGAGATTGTTATAACAAATGAAAATAGTCTTATTTAAGCTAGAAAATTAGCACCAAGGTCTTCAATACCTTTTTGGTAGATCTAGCACCTATCCCATAGCCTATCATGATTATAGAACCTTTTATTGCAACCCTATCAAATGACATGTTTAAATCTTTGCAGACTATGGGAAACAAGATGACTTCATTTCCTATCAAGCCTTATCAAGCCCCTTATCAGTGAAACCAAGAAAATAAGCATTCTTACCAAGAATCAAAATTATAGGAAGCCTTGTCAGCAAAGGTAGTTTGACCCAAAGGCTCCTAGTTCATCTAACGCTTTAGTCCCAGTTAATATGGCTACAAAAGAATGGTGTCAACCTTGTAATCAACCTCATTCAGTTGCAAGTTTCCCAAATGATTTTCTAAACATAAGTCTTGTTGCACAACCTCAACCTGAGACATTATTCATGCCTCAAATGGAGGGTGGGAAGCAAGAAAATCATGTTCAAAGCACCTGAACAGAACTTAGTCAATTTTAGTGAGGATGATTTCATTGTAGTTACCACTAGGCTCAAGAAAAGGCCCAAGAAAGTCAAAAAAAAAAAAATAGGCTTGTTCTTCCCATAGTCACTGATAAAAAAATGACTATAGGCCAAAAATAAGCTAATGGTTCTGTTGTTCCGCAAAAAATAGTAGGTGTTTCAGCTGTAAAGAGCAGCAAAAAAAGCTATAGCCTGATCCAAGAAGATCATTTATACCTCAGATATCAAAAGCAATTGAAGCAAAATTAGTTTTCACTAAAGCCTATGCTAAAACAGTAGAGTCTATTTCTAAAATCACTATTACTTCTTTTAACATTGTTGATGTAATGAAAAATCATAATGTTAACATCTCAATGTGGGATGCTTTAAGTATTCTAGGACAGCAAGAGTTACTTTCTCACAAACTTGCTAAGCTGTAGATTTCTTCAAAAACAGCAGAAAAGGAAGTTCATAAAACATATATGGTCCTTGGAACAATGGAACAAGACCACATTAAAGAAGTTAAATGGATGGTTCAAAAGGTTTTAAATGCTCAAGACATCAAGAAACCACCACCATTTTATTTGTCACTGATTATTGGAGAACATCTTGTTCATAACTATATGGTTGACAGCAGTGCAAGTAACACAGTTATGCCAAAAGAAATTGTAGAAAAATTGGGTTTGCATTATGAACCTACAGAGAAGAGTGTGCTACAACTTGATGGAACTACAATGAATATAATTGGTGTCATCAGAAATGAGGTAACATTACATGCTTGTCCAAATGTTTCCATATTGCAAGATGTTATTGTTGTGGATTTACCTCCTTACTTTGCTATATGCTTATCTAGAGATTTCACAGCAAAAATAGGAGGCTATCTTTCTTTAATATTGGTCTTTCTTGTTCTTCACTACATGTTATGGGACCAAATTTACTATCAATTCTGAACCATTGGCCAGATTTCACATTGAGCCTCATGCTTCTAATGCATTAGCTAATTATGTAGCCTTAGACCAGTTTGATTTCGATAATACAACTCATGTTTCAGCACTAGATGGTGTTTCTAATCTGTTTATGGATGAAAAGACACATGAAGAACATGCTCATGATCCTTTCAAAGAATTTGAAGAACATCTATTTGGTGTGTATTTCTGGATGAGGAAAACACACCAATTCCCTTGTTGTCCAAAATAGAAAATGTAGCAAAAGGGATTTGGAAGCTTCATTTTGATGGAGCTAAGAACAAGAAAGGAAAAGGAGTAGGTTTGATGCTCACTTCCCCCAAAAGGAAAGGTATTTCTCAGCTTTGAGTCTCTAATTTTCATGCACTTGTAATGTAGCTGAATATGAAGTGTTAATTCATGGCTTACTTTGGGCCAGAAAGAGAGGTATTAGCATGTTATAGATTTTTGGTGATTTTGTATTGGTTATCAATCAAGTAAGAAATTTCAATGTTTGTAAGAACCCATTAATGAAGTCTTATAGACATAGAGTTTCAAACTTAATGGAAGACTTCAATGCTATTAATATCCAGTCCATTCCTAGAACAAAAAATAAGCATGCAAATAGACTTGCAGCGATTGGTGCCAATTTTGAAGTGCTGGAATAGATTAAAAACACTTGAGATTTAGCCTCACATAAAACTGATTATCAAGCCTTCTATACCTGATAATGATTTAAATTGGTAGTTTTTGAAAATGATGAACAAATTTGTAGGTTTTTACAGCAAGAAGCTAATTTTTTGCAGTAAATCAAGAGAAATTACAACACTTATATGGTGACCAGATTGTTCAATTAAAGACGAATAAACTACCTCAAGGCTTGGTCACATTAGAAGACATATTCAGCACTGATGATTAGTTAAGGAAAGACAAAACTAAGATGTCAACACATGTTGATAATTATGAAGAGATCTCAGTAGATGAGGGAAATAATTTATTTCTCGGAAAGGTATGTTCCTTAGCTGAAAAACATTCCTTTATTAATCTTTGTAAGGAATTTAAGGATGTTTTCACTTGGAAATACTAAGATCTAAGAGGATTTGATCCCAGTTTGGCATAGCATACTATTGAATTACAGCCAAATTCTAAGCTAGTTAGGAAAAAATAGAGGCCTATAAATCCCAAGATAGAGCCTCTAATGAGGAAATAATTATCTAAGTTGATCAAATCAGGTATTATCTTTCCAGTTAAGCATTCAAGTTGGGTATCCAATATTGTTCTTGTTTGGAAAAAGAATGGAGAAATCGATTATATGTGGATTTTAGAGATCTTAATAAAGCTTCAATAAAATATCATTACCCACTGCCCAATATGGATCATATTTTGAGAACATTTTATGGTCCCGATAGACTATCTCTTCTGGACGGTTATAGTGGAAACAATCAAATTCTAGTCTGAGAAGAAGTCGGGTACAAACCAACTTTTACCACCAAGTGGGGTATTTATGCTTACAAAATAATGCCTTTTGGCCTTTCAAATGCTAGTGCACCATTTCAATGTGCAATGGACATGGCTTTTCGTAGCTTGTTAAATTAATCCATCTTGGTTTATTTAGATGATGTTACTATATTTTCAAAACAATTAGATGAACATCTAATACATCTAAGGAAAAAATTTTAGTTGTGTAGGTAGTTTGGAATACCTTTGAATCCTAGAAAGTCTATCTTTTAAGGTACATCAAGGTAAATTACTTGGTCATATTGTTTCTAAACAAGGTTTAGCAATTAACCCTTTCAGAATTGAAGACATATCACAACTATCATTTCCTCATCACAAGAAGGCATTACAAAGTTTCTTGGGAAAAATTAACTTTATTAGAAGATTTGTTCTATATTTTGCAACATTAGTTAAACCATTGACATTTATGTTAAAGAAAGAGAAGACTTTCTCTTGGACCAGCTAAGGAGAGAAGTGTTTGAAGTAATTAAAATAGCCATCTCTAAAGCTCGCTACTCTTGAAAATCAAAAGTTCGATAAAGATTTTACAATATATGCACTTGCGGATTTGAAACAATCTAAGCCATATTAACTTAGGTTAATGATGAAAATATTGAGCAGCCAATTACTTTATTTGGACAATTTTTTCATGATTACGAAATAAGGTACACATTTATTGAAAAAAAATTACTTTTAGTAGTCGTGAGGACTAAAAATTTTAAGTACATGATTTCAAACAACAAAATTCATGTTCTTTTTTCTCATCCAAGTGTAAAAGCTTTCTTGTTAAATAAAGAATTGAATGAGAAAAGAGCAGGCTAGATAACGAAAGTCATGGAATATGATGTTGATATCCATGTTGTGAAGACAGTTCGAGGTAAAGGTTTGTGTGAACATCTAATTGCTGATATGGAAAAACAACATGCTATAGAATCAGAAGATCTAAAACAACATGCTAAAGTTATGTATCAACAATCGATGTCATGATGCACCCATAAAATTAGCAACCTAAACTTGTTCAAGAGGTTCAAGAATCGAGATAGATGATTGATTTAGTTAACTATCTACAACATGACACTTATCTAGAAGGTATGGACAAGAATAAATGAATGTATTTTAGGTTACAAGTTGTACCTTATGTTTTTATTGATGGTGTGTTATTCAAAAAAGATATAAACATAATCTTGCTATAATGTGTTGATTATGATAGAATTCAGCAATTATTATCCAAATTCCATGAAGGACCCGCATGAGGTAATTTTTTAGCATGTACCACAACCTTAAAAATTATGAAATCTAGTTTATATTGGCCTAACATATTCAAAGATTGTTTGTTATGGATCGAAAGTGTAAGAAATGTGCTTTCTATGTTGGAAAAGAACGTTTAGCTTCGCATCCCTTACAACCTATTTCAGTTGATCACCCTTTTATGTAGTGGGGTCTTGAATTTATTGGCATGATAAACCCATCTTCGTCATAATTAAAAAAGTGGATTTTGATTGCTACAGATTACTTTACACAATGGACTGAAGCAATAGCCTTGAAATATGCTAATGAAACTTTGATACTATCCTTTTATGAAGGTATAATTTATAGATTTGGTGTTCCAACAACTATCATTTCAGATAATTCTTCAAAGCATTTCTTGGTGCAAAGGTAATATATTGGGTTGTTAAACATGAAATTTATTTAAGTTCATCATCTAATTAATACCCACAAGGTAATGAATTAGCTAAAACTACTAACGAGAATATTTTAAGGATCATCAGAAGAACAATCAAAGATAACCAAAGAGCTTGGCATCTAATGTTTAATTTAGCACTTTGGGCTAATAGAGTGACTCCTAAAATATCAGTTGAAAACTAACCATATAGTCTTTTTTATGGAAGAGAAGCAAGAATGCCTACTTCAATTTAGTTACATGCACTAGATTTACTACATCAAATGGAGCTGCTTAAGAATGAACCATTGTAGATTCATTATGCAGAATTAATGGAATTACAAGAGCTAAGATAACAAATACATGTGAACATGGAAAATAATCAGAAACAAATGAAGAAAACTTTTGATAAGAAGGTCAAGTTTAGAATCTTCAATGAAGGAGACATTGTCTTGAAGTGGGATGTCGATCATGCAAAACTAGGAAATCAGATGAAGTTTGATACAATCTGAGTTGTCCTTACATGATTTCAACTTACAAAGAACACAATATTTTTCATCTCTCAAGGCTGAATGGAGAGAAAGTTCCCATTCCATTGAATGGTATGTTTCTTAAAAACTCTTACTAAAAATCCTACAGTGTTTGTTTAGAGGATGATTTCCCTTCAATAAGTGTCATTCCCGCACATTGCAATGTTTTTCAATTCAATTAAGTGCATTTGTGCAAGTCATCACCATAAATTTTGACAATTTTTGCACTTGTGCAAAAATGGGAAACTCAAAACTTCGTTACGATGGATAGCATTGGTGAAGTGAACCTAAGCTAGGGGATTTTATTTCAGTTCAATATTGTTTTTGTTGAATTAATTAATGATTACATGAAATCAGAGCTATGTGTGTTGTTACAAAACGTAACAGATCACATAGTCTCGTAATTTCATGATTATCTTTAGCAAAAGAACACAAAGCCCCAAAGGACATATGTGTTATCTTGATGAAGACATTAAACTACAAAATAAATAAATTATTAAGTTTTAGAACAAAAATCATAATTATAAATTGTAGTAATCGAGTTCCTTGTTAAAGTTACGGTATTTTAAACAAAAGTATTTCCTTCATGATTAATACATTCAATTATGCTATTGAGTTTTTTAATTATTTATACAATTCATGTACAAAAAACTTAAAAGAAGAAACAAATACACAACTCAGTTTCATAATTCAATGTTTTATTCATAAGGAATTTTAAATATTCCCCACAAGTCGTGGATGTAATCAAAAGTAGATTATAGCTAATGAAGTAAGAGGTACATATGCATGAAAAATAAAATAGAAGAGTATGAATGAACCCATCATTTCCTTGAGGTTTCTTTCATTTCGGTTGATGCATCTCCGGGGCCGAAGATTGTTCCATCTTCATCTTTGCTTTTGCTTGGAAAAAGGCACCGTACTTTAAAAAGAAAAGGGAAAACTATCAGTTTTTGAGCTCAGGGTTAATCCATATTCCTATACTATCCAAATTCATGTAGGTGGATCTCTTAACAACAAGAGGTATAAATTACATGAGGATCAAAGGCACAACTGATAAAATTACTTTTCTAGTAACAACATACATGATTTATTCACCCAAAATAAGGAGAGAGAAGAAAAGAAAAACTATGGAACATAAGAGAGGCCAAAAATCCTAAGTATTTTGTAATCTTCATTTTCTTAAGTGTGTAGGTACAAAAGTTGCAGTAAGAACAAAATATAATCATGTCTTATAGTCCTCACTATTAGATAAAGGTTGCATAAAAACAGAGTTCATGAATTCCATCCAATTGTACATCCAATTGGAATAAATCACAAGTACATAATGGTACGAAAGAATAATTTAACTCAAAGTTCAGTAGCTATTATAGAAATAGAAGGAGTTATAGTGAAGATCAGAGGAGAAACTTGCATACATACTTCCATTCAAAGATAATAATACATGTTTCAAATTTTCAAATAAGTGAAGCGAATAATCAAAATATAATGGTTGAAGTTAACTGGAAAGATAGGATTATAGGTGAAACAAAATGAAAAAAAAGAAATATGAGAAAATTTTGTGAGGGCTTCGCCATGTAAAATAGACATTTTCATCTGTCCATCATGTTATTTCAAGCTAGTACGTGCTCAAATAAATCAAATAGTAATAAAAAAGTGATAAAATGCATGGTATGGTAAAGGATTCAGATTCGAAAGGTACAAGTTACTTCATGTTACAATATCAAATGAATGCGACATTTAAATTTCTACAATAGATGTAGAAGGAAATACTATTTTTTTAGAAAACAAAGTACATGTTCTTAGTTTTCAGCTATAGGCTCATTCATCTATGTTCAATTTGTATTCACTTTGCAAATTGCAAAATAAGAAAAACAATTAAGCAACAGTATCAGGGGTTAATATCAAAGGATCATAGGGTATCTCAACATTAGGGAGGAAACTAGATAAGAAGATTAAGTGTAGGTTACAACTTCCATTTCAAAGTTAAATCAGTTAATTCAGAAGCCAAAGACATATACCAAATCTAACAAATATAGTCTTTAGCTCCATTCCTAGTGTACAAGAAGTTCAAAAGTAGTAGCATTCAAGTTTCCATTGCAAAGTGAGCAATACAATAAATCTAGGAGTCTTAGCGACCGGACATCGAATAAGATTCAAAGTGCAAGGTTACAATGTTAATACATTGATGAGTTATCATGTAGATTAAACAATTTCACGGGGGTCATATCAGAAAGCTTCACGATTTATAGTTAACCATTCTAGTCAAAATGCAATTATCTAATTGATCATTTCGCTCATGATCTTTAACAATTTAACTCAAGCAAATTTTTTCGGTTTCATTACATAAGTGAATGGAATATCAAATCAACAAAGTTTCACGAAGTTACAAAATTCTCTAAAGAGTATCAAGTATCATAACTAAATGGGATGAAAAAGCTCAAGTTTCATTTTGTTCTGAAATATATCAAATTACCAAAAGATTCGGTAAACTACTTTTGCAGAATAATTCATCGATAAGGAAAAATATGCAAGTATTCGAACCCACAAGGCTTCATTAAGTGATACAAAAACTAGCTCAAAGGATACGACAATAATGTGGCGATCATCAACCAAATCCCACTTACAAAACTTGAAAATAAATCGAGACAATTAAGATACAAATGTATGAGAACTCGTAAGACTAATTCTCATAGGAACCGAGCTTATAAAGATCAACAACAGACTTCCTAGAGCAATTTTTCTTGGGTTCCACCACTCGAGAATGAGCAAGTGATAATGAAGAAAGGAGAAGCTCGATAGAGTTTTAAACAAACCTAACTCTTTTGAGTTAAATATCCACGATGGAGAAGACCATAGTACACAGAATCAATGGCTACCATCCGTTCCCTAAATTCAAAGTAAATTCCAACCATGTTTAATGCCACTAACCATATTAAATGCCAAATAGAAACCCTAATCAAAGATCAGAAGATCAATGATCAGAAATGAAGCAAGTCAAAAGATTAATGACTAGTGTTGGATTTAGCTTATCAATATAGATCCAGTGGTTACAATTAACCCCTCCCAAGTTAAATGCCACTAAACAAAATTTTAAAAGGGGTGATTCATTATGGTGGAGGGGACCAAGCTTCATTAAAAACATTATGCCCGTTGACTATAGTTTCCCAATATAAAATCATAAACAATAATCATTGCTATTAACCATGTAAAAGAGGACAAGTATATACTATGCAAATGATAACCAAAAGGTGGCGAGAGTGCATAGGATGACATTCTTTCAAAAGTGACCCCTTATTTTTATTAAAACATAATAATGTGCCAAATCCACAAGGGTGGTCAATCCAAAATGAAGACAAATAGGAGGTCGACATCGAGGATAATGAGCTTTTGAAAGACCTATTGCCTTATTTTCCACAAAATAAGAGGGAATATTATTGCACATGTGTTCACTATGGTCCCCACAATGGGTGATGTAAAATTGATCAAATTTCGGTAGGTATAAAAGACAATATGTCACATCAATATCAAGAAGACAAATTTGCATGCACATTGGAGAAAACTTTCTCATCGAAGCAAGGTTTATTATTAGCAATATTCACCCAGCTTTATTAAAAGTAGAATAGTCAACTGTAGTTTAATTGAGTTGTAATCAAGGCTATTAATGTCTCTTTGTATTAGCATGATTATTTTTATTCTTTTATTTATTAATAAATAAAGGGTAAAAATAGGATGCATGGGCGAGTATAGTTTTAGTATATTTTTAGGAAGGGTGGGAGAAATAATTTTTGCTATATATTGTGTGCAATTGAAAGCACAAAGGGGGAGTTTTAGACACAGGAGTGTTGAAGTAGATTTTTCCAGTTTTTCCCTCTGAATGAGAAGTATATTCTTCCTTTCCAATTATTTACAGTCTTGTGTATGTTCTATTAATCTTGTGAATGTTGAATTCCCTAATTAATCATCTTACCCTATTGAAAATTCAATAATTTATGCATGATATTAATGTGCATGTTTAACTTAACAGTATTTTTGTGATACTTTCCCTTAATACATCAAAGTGTTTTCCTTAATATTCTATAGAAAATTGTTGGCTTGTGCATCAAGAATTCATTTGCATATCAAGTATGCATATGCTTTGAGTCAAAACCTCACATAAGCTTGGTGTATCACCCCAATTTTGAATCCATTTACAATCATATTTTACCCTCAAACCCTAGAAAATTAGTTTAGGATACATCAATTAGGAACCAGCCTTGATACCGAAGACTCACTTCCAAATAGGTATACCCATGGACCTGAGGTGTTACATTGTATCTACATAAGAGAGAGATCAATTTTGTAAGCTTAGAACACTTGTTGCCATCTCTCTACAGGTGCACTTTCGAGAGATAACAAGTCCTTCTTTGGCTCCACATGGTATGAATTACTCTTAGTCTCCTCTAATAATAATTATGGCTTGCTTAATTTTTGGTTAAAATAATCTTATTCTTCACGACCTTTTGAGTTAAACTTGGAATAAAAGCTATAATCATTAGTTTTATTGACTCGCTTTGAATTTGATCATGACATAAAATATTAATCATTTTTTTTTTTTGCATATGCTTTGTTTATGTTGCCCACCTTTTATTATTTTGTAGCAACTAAGGTCGAGAAGTTTCAACATGGCTAGGCCTTCGATGATTTGAATGGCATGTAACTATAGTTTGAACATAATCACTTACGTGATTAGCTCGTCCCCTTCTCATGATTCTTTGATGATCATAATAGTGTCGTTGATGGATTAATTCAAATGGTGTTAGGTTTTATTGGATGAGGAACACATACACCTAGTAGAACTTTGGTTAAGTAGAGAGTTTAGCTTGTGCATTTTTCAATATATACTTTTTGATCCCAACCATTGAAGTTAACTCTAGATGAGTTTACAAATTTAATGAAGGTAGTATGTATTTTGAGAAATCAATTTAGAACCTTCTTGATCCTAACCATTTGATCTTGTACCTTTAACCCTAGTGGGGTTGCACTGATTTTGGTGTTTTGATCTTCATAGTGGATGTGTTTCGGTTCTAATTTGGAACATTGATGATCATTACCCTAGTTGGAAAGATGGTTGAATGGTGGGTTTTGTTGATGACCGTTTGATGTTGTACCTTGTGATCTTGCCCATTGGATTAAAACAATGGTTGATATACCAAAGATAAAAGTGAACTTTGAATTTAATAATTTCATTATTCTTCTCTTGTGGGAATGGGTGAAGCTCTGCTAAATTTTTTCAATGGCTGCTATTTGAATCCTCAATATTTTTGTGGATGGTTGAAGCAAATTTTGTGTGATTTTTATGATATTTCTAACTATGGCTAGCTATTACATTTGTTTTGAAATATGAAACTTGAGCTGGTATGCCATCGTAACCCTTGGAACTAAAATATCCAAATATATGTTCTTCGATTGATTCCCTAAGTGCATGTCTCAAAATTTCTGTATTTGTATCGTATGGACATGCGCATTCTCATTAACTTGACTTATAATGGAAGATGCTTAAAGTTATGGTTCAAAATTTTTCGTGTCATGGCCATTTTGATTAAAAGGTAAGTTTTAGTTATCTTACCTAGATTCCATATTCTTTTTCTCTCAAATACATGTCCATCTATATTTTACTCTAATAATTATAGATTTGGAATTTCTACCAAATAGGTATTCTATTTTATGATTTTTCCTTGTCGAGAACTCTAGGTCTTCTACCATTGGTGTTGGGTTTTCTTCATATCTACTTGCATTGGGTTTTCTCCATATCTACTTGCATTGGGTTTTCTCCATATGTAATTTTTTTCTTTGAATGGAATTTGAAGGTAACTCGAGCTCTGGTTCTTGCTTAGGGTCACCATTGTCGATATACTCAATTTTTGGGTTGAATCTTTACGAGAAATTTGATGGATATTAAGTATTCATTGGCTACAACCACAGAGTTAAACCCTTGTCTCATATGGTCATCACGAGTTTACTCTTTCTTATGTTAGTGCTACCTCTTTAAAACCCTTTTGCATTTTTTGTTGACTATTTAATGCCATGAGTAGCTCTATTTTAAGAAGAGGCCATAGTATTTTCTCGTGGCTACTAAAAGTAGATATGTAATCTACACATGTCTTATTTTCTTATCCTTCACTTGCTATTTCCTTCTCGCACTCATTATTGGTTGTGTTTAAGAATTTCCATTCAATTTTAAGTGATGTGTTGCACAATTTTGAGCCTCAAAATCGTAGTTACCATTATTAATTTCATAATGGATGATGGGTCATCTCCTTTTGTTGTCGTATTTGCATGGCATGTTTGTATTCTGAAATTTATCTAGGTTTGTGAATTTTATTTGGTTTTTCACTCCATTCGCACTTACTCGAGCTTGTTTTTATAATATTGGAATGAAATATGACTTGATGTATGCCATTCTAGCTCAACGCAAAGTATTTTCTTAAGCTGGTTTGTGTTTTTGGCATTGTATTTCATTTAGAGTTCCCTGCCATTATGTTATATTAAGATGGAGTTTTATGGATGACCTCATGATTTAGCTTTAAGGATTGTATACTAGGATTTTCCATAGTTTGTATCCCATTTTTAATAATATATAAATGATGTTCCAATATTTCTATAACTTAAATATCATGGTTTCAACTATTAAACAAGAAAAATCTACCATTTGTGTTTTATTTCCTTTATTATTGGTTCCTCCTTCAATGGCAGCCATTCATGAATTTTAGCTCCTAACCCAGGGTGCTATTTGACCTAAACATTTCTTGACAGACTTCAAATTCACATACCGAGATATGTTTTTTCTTCAACATCTATATTGTTTGTTCCTTAAAATAAATGCTCCATCATTTATAATCCTTGGTAGTTATAGAATGATACAACTATCTCCTTTCAATTCATTGTATTTATCACTAACATTTGGGTAAAATGTTTCTTAATTTGTCTATTGTAAGTCTTTTGAATAGTAGTTATCAATGTATTTTCTGAAACTTTGATTTGAAAGTGTAATCCAAAAATTTGTATTCTTTCCTTCCAATACATGTATTTCAATAATTCATACTTTAAGAGGCGTGTTACCATTTCTGGGAACTTGATAAAGATGAAAAAGTAGTTGGAAGACAATGCGCACAATCTTGTTAAACGTGATTGTATGACAATAATAAATCATTAATTTTCTTGAAAGAAACACTCAATTTGTAGCCTAGAAAGTGCATTTATGGCCTAAAAATAATGTATTCATATAATTGTTACAAGTATGTTTGATTTTGTAAATTGGTAGTCTTCTAAACGAATAATACGCATCTTCTTTTGAGAAAATTTTGTTCGTATAAAATGAAGCCATTGAGATTATATTTTGTTTCTATGTTTCAAACTCAAATTTTGTACATTCTGGAATGCATTTCAAGTCATTTTATAGATCTTCTCCTTATAACTATATTGATGAATAATTATATCTAAAATCCTTATATGCTTGAGAAAATGACTATTAACATAGATACTTAATTCTCCTATGCATTTTGAAATTTTTACTTTTAAGCCACATATGCTTGAAAAATAAACAAGGAATTCAACATACTCTTAGTCTCTCATGATTTTGAAGCAATAAATAATAAATCTTTAAAATGTGTTCTTCTTTTGATGTCAAGTATCCTAATCTTATATCTAGAAGATTTGCAATTTCTTATCTCTTCTAGTGTATAATTAATAGATTGTTTACTACAAAATAGGATTTTTTTACTTGGAGACATACATGCTCAACTTCTATTATTTAGTTATTATTCTATTGGATAGTTATATTCTCAAACAATGTTTGATGGCTTTATAGTGTAGTTATTACATACGCAGAAGATGAATATAGAGAAGTTGAAACTAAAATGATGAAGAATGAAAGAAAAACCAAGGAAATGATGGGTTTTTTCTATACTCTTGTTTTAATTTCATACACATGTACCATTTATTTTAATAATCATAAGTTACATCCCACTGATTTTATGGGAAACATTGAATTTCCTTAGTGAATAAATGATATTATTTTTGTAATTAAGTTGTGTACTTCATTTTACTTTCATCTTTTGTGATATGTAAAAATTGTTCAATGGATTAAACAACTCAATAACATACTTAATAACACTTAATCATAGGAAATGATCAAATTAAAAATACGTGTAACTTAAAAATGAACTCTTAACAATGCAAACAACTATTTTTTTTTGTTTTGGAGTCCAACTCCTTAGGTATGCCACTATCCCCTCCTTCCTTAAGGTTGTGCTTTATTTCTTCAAATATTCTATGCATATTTTATAAAGGTGATTATGGGATAAAACCATATGTGAGGTGTTGTGTTCTACATCACAAACATATAGCTGCATTTTCCTTGTATATTTACTTAACTAAGATAAAAACTTAACTATAAATGTCCTCTAGTTAGGTTCATTCATCAATTCCTTTTATCGAAACAAATTTTCAAGTTTCCCATTTTTGCACAAGTGTAAAAATTATCATAATTTCTTGTGATCCTGCTATCTTGTATACCAGTACCTTTCTCTAGTCGATTGAGCATGGAGTCAAAGAATATAACCAAAATATTCCTTTTACTCAAAACGAATCGTTTCGGAAAAACTAACTAAAGTTGGGAAAGGATATGGTAAACTAGATCATGTGTGTACATGATGCTTTTATTGAATTAAAAAACCATGGAATGTGCATGAACTAAAATTATTGAAAGGGAAATCCTACTCTAACCAAACATTGTAATATTTTTGATAACATTTTTTAAGAAACAAACCATTCACAGGAATGGGAAGTTCCTCTCCATTCGGCCTTGAAATATGAAATGCATTGTTCTCTTTACAAGCTTAAATCATCTAAGGACCTAACTAGATTGTATCAAACTTCATGTGGTTTCTTGGATTTGCACAATCAGCATCCCATTTCAGCACAATGTCTCCTTCATTAAAGACTCTAAACTTATCCTTTTTATCAAACATTCTCTTGATCTGTCTCTAATTTTTTTCCATGTTCAGATGAGCTTGATCTCTTAGCTCTTACAGCTCCATTAATTCTACATAACAAACCTTCATTGGTTCATTCTCAAGTAATTCCATTTGATGTAGTAAATCTAATGTGGGAAACTCAACTGAAATAGGAATTCTTGCCTCACATCCATAAACAAGTTTGTATGGTGAATTTCCAACTGATCTTTTAGGAGTCACTCTATCATCCCAAAGTATTATTTTGATGATCTTCAAACTATTTTTGTTATTAGTTTTAGCTAATCCATTACCTTGTGGGTAATAATTAGATGAAGTAATCGAGATAAATATCATACTTTACATCCAATCTATTACCTTTGCACCAAGAAATGATAAGGAATTATCTAAAATAATAGTTGCTTGGAACACTAAATCTACAAACTATACTTTCATAAAATGATAATATTGACATCTTTAAAGGCTATTTCTTCAGTCTAATGAGTGAAATAATTCACTGCAGTCAATATCCACCTATGGCCTTATGATGAAGGTGGATTTATCATTCCAATGAAGTCAAGAGCCCACTACATGAAAGGATGATCCACTAAAATAGGTTGTAAGTGCAGCGAAGATAAACGTTCTTTTCTAACAAAGAATTCACATTTATTACACCTTTTAATGCATTTGATAGAGTCCTTGAATATGTTGGGCTAATAATAACCTACTTTCATAATTTTTAAGGCTGTAGTACATGCTGTGAAGTGACCTCATGTATGTCCTTTATGAAACTCAGATAATAATTATTGCACCCTATCATAATCAATACATTGCAGTAAATTTTGTTTATATCCCTTTTGAATAGCACACCATCAGTAAAAATATAAGGTATAGCTTGTAATATTAAGTATCATCATTTATTGTTATCCTTACCTTCTAGATAAGTATCATGTTATAGGTAATTAATCAAATAAGTCATCGAACTTGATAATTGAACCTTTGGATTGAGTTCTGCTTTTTAATTTTTTAGGTTTTAAGAACTGTTGATGTGAAATCACAACACCCCTTGAATTACTTTAGATGTGAGTGGGGCATCCGGTGTAATCCATAACATTGGACCATCTCTAAAGATGTGGGACTTGTGGGATTGTGATGATCCTCTAGAGAAGGTTGGTTCCTACTCCTAAACTACCTGCCATAATCTACTCTAATGCATGCAAACTATCTAATCCTAATCTAACCTTCCAAGGGACCAGGGGGAGAGTGCATGAAAAAAAAACCTACACTAAAGTGGTGATACACCAAAAAGTAGAGTGCCTGATCACAAATCCAAATGCCTAAAATGGAGAGAGGTGAGCAATGGAGAGGATGGACAAGATGCATCATAAGACAAAGATAAAGTTCACATAGAACACCACTTCAAACCCATTAAACACAGCTCTCAAAACCCTGATAGACATAAGAAATATGAATAATATACCCTTAATGGTGAGAGACAAGAATATATAATAAATAAGTAAAGGATGGACAAAATGCATCATGAAACTGATTTTATTGCTCCATGAGTTCACAGTAGTAAATCATCGTAAGTGGGAAAGAGGAAAGAAAATTCCATTACAAAGAAAAGAGAGGAGGCTTAAACTCACATTCGACCCTAGAGAAGAAAGAGGGAGGGTCATGAGAGAAAAATGACCTACACTTTGAAAAATACCCCTCCTTACAATATATAGGAAGAATGAAAGAGAAGGGGGGAGAGAATTTCAAAATCCTCCCTCAACTACCCAAGAAACACATTGAATTCATGTGTAACAATGATGGGTTTTACAAGTAGGAAAATAATAAAATCTGCTCGTGCCTCCATGTTTTGTTCCTTGTTGCTCAAGAAAGGAAACCCATACTTCATTATGGTGGTAGGTGAGAAGCCTAATAGCCTCAAAAATAGTAGATTGTATTTAAAATTCTTGATGGGATTCATGATTCATCTTCCATTGAATTGACCTTCCGCTAATTTTTCAAATATATATTTGGAGTCTATCCGTGCAAGATCCATGTGGAAGCCCCATGCATCTTAAGATTTTTGCTACCTTTTAGGGTCCTAGGTATGCAACATACCAACACTTGGCACCATGTCTGCAAACATACTACTTCGATCCCTTGGGTGAGTAAAGGGCCCCACTATATATAATGTCAAAATCCCTTTTGGGTGGGACCTTATAGTTAGCTCCCGGTTACCAAGGTGGGACACTTGGCATCATCTGCAAGCCTACTTTTCTTTCTTTGTGTTTTGGATTTTCTACCTATTTAGGAGCAACTTTGTTGGACCCTAGACATGTGGAGGGCCTGCGCTCATTTGGGGACCTACCTTTGTGTTTTACCTTTGAAGTTGTGCCAATGAGACATGTGGAGGCTTCCACTAGCTCTTAGAATTTTAAATGGCCTGTACAAATTTCTTGGGCTATAAAGACATGGAGGGCCTTAACACTTGTTTGGGGACTTGCCTTTAGATTTTACCTTTAAAATTGCATCGATGAGACATTTGGAGGCTTCTTGAAAGCTCTTAGACTTTTCAACTTGAGGAAATTTCTTTGGCTCTGGACACATGGAGGGCCTACGCTCATTTGGGGACCTTCCTTTGGATTTTACCTTTGAATTACATCGATGAGACACGTGGAGGCTTCCGCTGGACCTTTCTATACTTAGCCAATTCTATAAATTATCCATTATATCTACCAGATCCACGTGGGGGTCAAGTGCATCCCTAGGGTTTTCACTTTTGTTGCATCTTTTGAAGGCGCATATAGATGACATGTGGCACCTTCCATGGTTCTGTTGCTTTGCTTTGAGTTGACTTACTTTGGGCTTGATTTTGACTTACATTATGAGTTAGCTTTCTTTTTTAACTGTCCATTTCTGGGGTCCCCAAAAAAATGAATTCCAAAACTTCAATCCTTTACCATTTTTCACTTGAGCTTTGATCTTCTTCAACATTTCCATTGGCCACTCATTTCCCAACCTTATTTCTCAATTGTTGAGCCCACCTAAAAATTTATTTTTTGGGAATGTAAGCTTGAATGGCTAAACTAACCTCTCCAATTCTCTATGTAAAGTTTTGTTCGATCAATTTTTCTGCGAGCAAAATTAGATAACAAAAACATTTCTTACTATTGATATGTGATTTTAACATGCTGTAATGAATTTTATGATTCTTTAGCCTGTTGCTTTTCCAGATCAATAATCAGATGTTCACATAATCCTTTTCCTCATACTATTTTTGCAACACGTATGTCAACATCATACTTCATAACCTTTGTAATCCAACCGGCTCTCTTATCATTCAGCTTATTTCTTCAATAAGAACACTTTTTAACACTAAGATGAGAGACTAAAATGTATATCTTGTTATTGGAAAGCATGTAATTGAAATTCTTTAGTCCTCTAACTACAAAAAGTACTTGTTTTTTAAGAAAAGTGTACCTTGTCTTGTATTCATGTAAACTCTACCCAAAGAAAGTAATTGGCTACTCAATATTTTCATCATTAATGCAGTTAATATGGTTGAAATGGTTTCAACTCCTGCAAGTGCATACATCATGAAATCCTTATCAAAATTTAGATTTTCCAAAGTAGGAGATTGTGAAATAGCTATCTTGATAGCTTCAAATCCTTTTCTTCCTTCATTGGTCAAAGAGAAAGTTTTATCTTTCTTTAACATAGTTATTAATGGCTTAACCAATGTCTGCAAAATATGGAACAAATATTCTAAAAAATTAGATTTTTCCAAGAAAATAGTTTAATGATTTATTATGATGAGGCAAGGATAGCTATGAAATTTCTTCAATTCTAAAAGGATCAATATCTAAACCTTGCCTAAAGATAACATGTCTAAGTAATTTACCTTGGTGGACTGAAAAGATATACTTTTTTGGGATTCAATGATATTCCAAACTACATGCAAAGACAAAAATTCTTGCTTAAATGCATAATATGGTCATCAAAATTATTTTAAACTACACTAACAATTTCTAAATAACCCAAAATACATTTATTTAGAAGGATATGGAAAGCTATATACATTGCATATTGAAATGTTACATAGAAATTAGAAATTCTAAAAGGCATTATTTTGTAAGTATAAGTACCCCATTTCTTGTTGAAGGATGGTTTGTATCTATCTTCTTCATGCAGTAGAATTTGAGTGTATGCACTGTAACCATCTAACAAGGACAACTCTCTAAAACTCCGAATTGTTCTTAAAATATGATCCATATTATGTAATGGTAATAATATTTTAAAGAAACCTTTTAAGATATCTAAAGTCAACACATAGTTGTATTTTTCCATTCTTTTTTTTTGAATAGACACAAGGTTAGCTACCCTACTTGAATGCTTAATGGGAAAAAAATACCTGATTTAATCAGTTTGGATAACTCTTTTCTCATCAAGGGTTCAATCTTATGATTTATAGGCCTTTATTTCTTCCTAACTGGTTTGGAATTTGGATGCAACTCTATGGTATGTTGAGCTAAATTGGGATCAAATCCTCTCAGATCTTTGTATTTCCAAGAAAAAACATCTTTGAATTTTTGCATAAATTAATGGAAGAATGTGTCTTAGCTAGGTAACATACCTTTCCGATAAATAACTTCTTTTCATCATCAACTAAGATCTCTTCGTAGTTATCTACATGAGTTGAGATCTTTCCTTTATCCTTTCTTAATTGATCATCAGAACTGAAGATATATTCTAATGTGACTAGTCCTTGAGGCATCTTGTTTGTCTTCAATTGAAAAATTTGGTCACCATATAATTCTTTCATTTTTCTTGATTAACTGCAAAAATTAAGCTTTTTGCTGAAAAAATCTATAGATTTTCTCATCATATTCCAAAACTTTCCATTTTTCTTCATTATCAGTGCATCAAGGTCTAATAATCAGCTTTATATGTGGCTATATTTTGATGTTTTCAATTTGTTCTAGCACTTCAAAACTAGCACCAACTGCTACAAGTTTGTATGCATGTTTATTTTCAGCTCTTAGACAGATTTCATATTAATAGCCTCAAAATCATCTATTAAGTCTGAAACTCTATGCTTGTAAGATTTCAACAATGAATTCTTACACACATTAAATTTTTTTACTTGATTAATCACTAACTCTGAATCACCAAAAACTTGTAACATACTAATACCTATTTTCCTAGCCCATTGTAGGCCATGAATTAATGTTTCATATTTAGCTACATTACAAGTATATGAGACTTGTAGGCTTAGATCTGAAAAATACCTTTCATTCGAAGGAAAAGTAAGCATCAAACTTACATCTTGTCATTTTTTTCTTTGCTCCATCAAAATGAAGATTTCATAGGCCTTATGTTGTACTTTCTTAGTACTAGACAATAAGGGAATAGGTGTATTTTCTTCATGCAAATAATAAACATAATATAGATCTTCTTCTACTTCCTTGAAGGGATCATAATCATTTTCTTCTTGATTTTTCTCATCCATAAATAGATTAGAAACACTATGTAATGTAAAAACTCTATATTGTGATATCAAAATTAGTATGATCTATGGTTGCATAATTTTCGACAACATTTTAAGCATGAAGCTCAATATGAAATATAGCCAAAGGCATCTGAATTAACTGTAAATTTTGTTCCATACCTTGTAGTGAAGAACATAAATTATCGATTTGAAGAAAGATAACCTCCTATTGTTATTGTAAATTCTCTTGATAAACATAAAGTAAAGTAGGGAGGTAGATCTACAATGGTTACATCTTCAAGAATAGAAACATTAGATAAACATGTAATGTTACCTCCAAATTTTTAATAAAGCCAACTATGTTTGTTCTTATCCCATCTAATGCAACACACTTTTTTCTATAGGTTCATAATGCAGGCCTAACATTTCTACAATTTATTTAGGCATTACTATGTTGCTTCCACCAATCTACACCATGTAGTTATGAACTAAATGATCTCCAATAATCAAATATCGATAAAATGGTGGTGGATTTTTAATATCATGAGAATTTAGAACTTTTTTTACAATCCAATTAACCTATTTTATGTGATCGTGTTCAATTGTACCAAAAACCATATCAGCTTTCTGAGCTTCCTTTTCTACTACTTTTGAAGAAATCTACAACTTAGCAAGCTCATGAATAAGTATATCATGTTGTCATGGTATACTCAAAGCATCTCATAATGATACTAATATTATGTTTTTTCATTACCTCAACAATATTAAAAGTAGAAACAATTTTAGAAAACTCTTATATAGTTTTAGCATAAGATTTAGAAAAAAATGACTCTGCTTCAATAACTATTGAAATCTAAGGTATAAAAAATATTCTAGGATCAGGTCAGAATCTGTTTTTCTCTTTTAGGGGCTGAAATGCTTGCTGGTTTTGAAGGAACAACATGACTCTTCGCTATTTTTTGACCCACATTTTTGATTTATCAGTAATTATAGGTAAAACATGTCCTATTTTTGTTTGTCTTTATTTTGAGCTCTTTCTTAAGACCTATTTGTATAACAATAAAATATTCTTCTCCAAAACTAACTAAGTTCTGTTCAGGTGATTTCTCATTCGAGTATCTTTTTCCCACCCTCCATTTGAGGCATAAATAATGCTTCACATTTAATTTTTACAACAAGGCCTATATTCAGAATGCATTTGGACAATTAGCAACTGAATGAGGCTGATTGCAAGGTAAAAACCACTCTCTAAATCCAGCCATTTTGATGGAACAAGAGCGCTAGATTAGCTAGGAGATTTAGGATCAAATTGCCTTGGCTGATAAGGCTACCTATAATTATGATTTTGCTGATATGGTTTCCTATTCGGTGATAAGGTGCTTGATAAGATCTATTAGGCTGAGCCAATTGTCTCTTTAATGTTGTTATTTCATTTGTATGTGTCTGCAAAGCCTTAAGTACTTCTTCTGATGGTGCTGCAACAATAGGTTCTATTATGGTAATAGGTTGTGGAATAGGTGCCAAATCTTCCATAAGAGGCATAAAAGGCCTTAGGGATAATTTACCAGCTTGAATAAGGTTGTTTTTAGCTCTAATAGAAATATCATAAGATGTTGGGAGTGTAGTTCCTCCCATGGATTGTATCATGGCTGAAATTTTACTATTTAAATCTCTAAGATAGTATAAAAATGCATGATCATCTTGAGGCTTAACACTGGATGGAATTATTTCCCAAGTTCTAGCAAATATGATATTAAAACTAGCCATAAATTCATGAGGAGCTCTTTTGATTGTAGAAAATTGTTCTATGAGAGATAAATGATCATAATTGTCTTGAAATTGCTTAAGTAGTTGATCCCCTAATTTATCCCAAGTTGTTATACTCCCTATCGGTAAAGTTTTGTACCATTAAAAAGTTTGTCCTTTAAATTATGTAGCTAAGAGTCTCAAGGCTACATCTTCATGAGTTATGTTATGGAATGCACAAAGAGTTGCAATGTATTTAATATGCTCAGTAGGGGTAATATGATTTTCACCAGTGAATGAAGGTAAAAATTTAGAGGTAGCATCAAGTATATCATGATAGATTGGAATCACTAAAGGGTTTCCATTAGTAAAGATAACAAAATTTATGGGTGGTTATGGTAGTTTATGCATGATTATTGAGATTTGAACAACAATAAAAATACATGGTGAAGGAAGGGGAGAAAAGTTTCCAAGACCATGCCTATTTTAAGGTAAGGTAATGCCAACTCTTCTTCTTCTTGATGAATTCAAAGAAAAATAAACAAAACTACGAGGAATACCTCTTACCATTGATCTTGTAGTCACATTAGGCATGAAACATGCTACAAAACTAGTCTGAAATCAGCCTTACAGAGTTGTCAAATAATTTATTTTTATTTTAAATTTATTTTTGCATATTTTTTCTTCCAAAAGTAATGTTCTTTCGATGTAAATTTGTTGTAAATTTGTATAATGCTGCGGATCTAATCTGCTCCCACTTGGCGTGCCAAATTTTTTTATCTCATAGAGGTGCATGTTAGGATAAATTTTATTATCCTATTATTAATTATGCATAGTAGGATTATTTAATTAATTTTATTAATTAAATAATAAATGGTTATACTGTTGTATGGTTAAACAACCATATTTGTCTGTATGCACATTGTTATATTGTTATAAACAATATATTTGTCTTTATGTAATTTTGCTTCCCGGATGTTATTGGAAGCTTGTGAATTCTCGGTTTTGGTTACACCAGGCAACTCATTCTTACGGATGTATATGGTGTGCAATATCTATAAATATTGCAGCCTATTCAATGTATTGTTTACTGATTGAGATCAATAAAATCTACACAGGCTTCCATCCCTGTTTCTCAATCAACATTTGGTACCAGAGCGAAATTCTGGCCCTGTGAAGGTGTGGAAGAGAGAGCAGCAGAGAGAGAGGAGGTTGAGACGTGTTTGCAGCATTTGAGAGCCCAGTGCAGGCCTCGTGCAAACTCCCACCCCATCCCCGCCTCCCCACATCCGCTGTTCCTTCCAGTACTTGGAAGGAAAATTTTTTTTTGCACCGTGCACTCAAAGCACTGTGCAAAATTACACTGAGGATTGAATTTTTAAAAAAAAAAATTTCCCGTCAAGGTTTTGTTTTACTGTATTTGGAGATTGTTTTGCTTGTTTGGAGGATCTGTATGCACTGCAAAGTGAATACACAGAGCAAAGAAAATAAAAAAGAGAAGGAGGCATTTTCTTGATCCAAAGAACTGACATGTCTGAGGAAAAAAAAGCATTTTTTTGAGAGCATATGCGCCCTTTGCTGTCCCATGCGCGCCCTGCACAAGCAATAAACAATTAAAACGGCCATAGCTCAAAAACGCACCCTTGCTGTCCCCCACGGCCTGTCCAAAGGCAAACAACAGGAAAAACGCGCCATTTGCTGCCCCCAGCGCCTGCACAAAGGAGAAAAAACGTTTTTGTGAGCACATTCAACAAAAAACGCGGCCCAGGCATTGAAAAAACGCGGCCAGTGATCAAAAACGCAGTCCCAGGCAAAGAATACAGAAAAAAACGCGCCCAGCAACTAAAATATGCGGCCAAGCAAGTAAAAAAATGCCCCACGGAGAAAAATACAGCAAAAACGGCTTGTACAGTGCGGCCAAAGGAGAAAAACGCGCCCCAGGAGAAAAAAATGCGCCCCAACACAAAAAACGCGGCCTGGGAAGGAGAAAATGCGGCCTGAGCAAAGAAATAAAGCCTCAGATCCATTTTTTGGGCAAATACAACCCTAAAAACGCCCCTTCACCAGCATGCGCCACGTGGCATTCATTTTTCAAGAGGTAAGTCAATTTATTTGACAATAAATACAAATTTCTTCCTTTCATAGTCCAAGCGCCCCAAGTGGCCAAGTTGGTTAGTGCATGTGCCTTAGAAGTGAGAGGTTTGAGGATCAAATCCCACCAAAAACACTCAAAAACTCTCCTTTTGCATCTGGCGGATTTTTTGGCGGAACTGCTAAATTTAGCAAGGTTTTTTGAATTTAGTTACACTAACTAAATTTAGCGGAGAATCCCTAATTTAGGGTAAAAAAATTTGTTTTCTCCCTTTTGGTCTGTTTTCTCATTCCAGACATTTTTTGCAAAAGGAGACCCACCTAAAAATTGCATTTTCAGCTATTTTTTTGCAATTTTTAGCATTTAGGGCTCAGGAGGTCACCAGGACCCCGAAACTGTAATTTTTTGCCTGTCATTCAAATTGTATTGTATATTGTACTAATTTGCAGGTTGCCATAGTCAACTGCAAAACTTTGTAACTGCTCAGAAACTGGCATAATTGTAATAAAAAATAGTAAATTTGGTTCTGTAACACTCACGAGATCCTAGATCTCATTCGCAGCGTTCGGTATATACAGTGCCTCTGGGAAGCGCTTACGGGTAAAGCCGTCGCGACTACTACTGCACTTAACGCCTAATATAGCTATAACAACGTCGTCTGGGCATCGTCCCTATAAACCGATGGGGAGTAATAAGGTCACAGTGCACACACTATGAACCATCCCATCCATCTGTGAACGATTGCAAGACATAAATCCGGACTGAGAAATTATCCGAGTATATAGTGAAGTTACGCGCGCGTATGAGGATATTTCTTTGAGCTGGTGTCAATAATCACACAGACCCCATCAGTACTGTCTTGGTACCACGTATCGAATTCTTTCACGTACGTTAACGCCTCTTTCACATACCGCCGGGTATATAGAAAGGGCGAGCTTCTTCCACGTACCGACGGGTATATCGGAAGGGCGCGTATATAGAAAGGTTCGGTATATCAAACTGACGGTATATAGATTGGGAGACCTAATACCTGGAGTGATAAGAGCCAAACCCTGTCAGTGATCTCTGCAAAATGGGCACCAATGCCCCCAAATTTTTTCTTCCGAATTCACAATTGCTCAGAGGAAGCAACTATGCTGCTTGGAAGACAAAAATCAAGACACAACTTGAGTTTGAAGAAATCTGGCCTGTTGTGACTGGTACTCTAACCAGATCACCAACTGATGCACCATAACAATGACAATTTGATAGAGCAGATCAAAAAGCAAAACTCATCATTTTGTTTGGAGTATCCGACGATGTGCAAGCCCACATTCGAGATGCCACATCAGCAAAAGAAGCTTGGGATAAGCTGAGCACAATATATGAGGCCAAAAACAAGAATGTCATACTCAATTTGCAGAGTCAGTTACATACATTGAAATTCAAACAGAATGAGAAAATTGAAGCCTTCCTAAGAAGAGTTGCAGAGTTGAGGGCTTCACTTCTAGCCCTAGGAGAAGAGGTCAAAGATGAGTCTCTCGTTCCCATTATTCTGAGAGCTCTCCCTTCTTCTTACCAAATTTTTGTCACAACTCTAAACTTGTCAGATACGACAATTAGTTTTGACAAGTTAGTAAACCTACTGCAACAAGAGGAAGCAATGCACAACAAGGATGATGAAGAGGAGCAGGCACTGTCTTCACATCAAAAATGGAAAGGAAAAGGTAAAGGTAAACCTAAATCCTATCAAAAGTCCCCACATCAGAATCAGTATCATGGGGACAATCAACAGAAGAAGCGATGTCCCATTTGCAAAAGAGGACATGACTTGCAAGAATGTTGGTTTAACACATATAAGAAAGGTTCATCAAGCAATGCTGGACCTCAACAACAACAAACTTACAAGGGACATTCAAACAACTATCACGGGCAGAAAAAGGGGAACTGGAAAAGAAGACCCCACCAGCAAGGTAATATTGCTGAGCAACAAGAACAGTCAGACAATGAAGACTTCTTGTTCACTGCTCGATCAAGTGAACCATCCACGTCATCTAGTGACATCTGGTATGTTGATTCGGGAGCCACTCGACACATGACCGGCCACAGAGACTGGTTTATTTCAATGAGGGACACGCCATCGAAAAATCATGTTTCGTTGGGAGATGATTCTTCATATACAGTTCAGGGGATTGGAAACATTTCTCTACCCCTTGGTTCACGCAAATGCAAACTATCAGATGTTCTATATGTCCCTGGGTTGACAAAGAATCTTCTTTCGGTCAGTCAACTCCTAGATCACAACCTGAAAATTGACTTTGATAGTCAATCCGGCAAGAAAATGTGTCTGATTCGAGATAAATCCAGAGGCTCAAAAATAATTGCAAAATCCTCAAATGTGGGATGAATGTTTCAACTTGATTTCATTCACAAAAATGATCAAGCACTCGTGGCTAAAAACTCCACCTCAGCTCAGTTGTGGCATCGGAGATTTGGTCATGTAAGTTTCAAATATCTCAACACACTCCGCCGGTGTAATATGGTACATGGGCTACCATCTCTTCGAAAGGATACGACATAAGTGTCCTCACCGCTTAGCAGAAAACAACATAGAGTTTCATTCCAAACAAGTACTTTTCGAGCTCATGGTAAACTTGACTGGTTCATACCGATCCGTATGCGGTCCAATGCAGCCAAGTCATTCAGGGTTTCGATTTTCATGCTCTGTGGTTGTTTACTATTCACGAAAAATGTGGATTTTTGTCTTCGCAAAAAAGTGAAGCCTTTGAAACATTCAAAAGTTCAAAGTTGCAGGTTGAGAAAGAAACGGTCATCACATCGTAACTCTCCGCTCGAGATCGAGGGGGAATTCACCAGAGTGATGAGTTCGAGACTATCTACAAACTCACGGGATTCGTCGACAAATGCCTCCTCCACACACACCGCAGTAAAATGGTGTTGTCGAGAGAAGAAATCATACTATCATGGAAATGGTGCGATGCATGATCGATGATTCTGACTTGCAAAGACATTTTGGGCAGAAGCAGCAAAAACAGCAGTGTATTTGTTAAACAAAGCGCCCACAACTGCTCTTGATGGAATTACACCACAAGAAGCATGGTCAAAAAGGAAACCATCCATTGCACACCTCAGAGTATTCGGGTGCAAAGCCAGCATGCACATACCCAAACAGAATAGAAAGAAATTGGACATGAAGTCACAAAATCTCATCTTCATTGGATACAGTGAAGAGACTCTTGGGTACAGACTGATGGATCCTAAGACCAGAAAAGTCTACACAAGCAGAGATGTTGAGTTTTTCGAGAAGAAGGAAGCAGAGACTCCTCCTCCGGACTCGCAAGATGTAGATTTTTCACCTACTGTAAAAGTTGAAGCTAATGTTCCCTCAGAATATGAAAGTGATGATGGGGATGATGGTGTTGATCAGATAGAACCACAACCCATGGGAACAGTTCAACGTATGCCTAAATGGTGTACAAGTACATTACGAGATGCAAGATTGGATGCTCCACCGGATACATCCACCCCTGGACCACGGACTCACAGTAAAGCAAGAGAAGAAGTTAACTTTGCTTTGATGAGTAAAGTTATTGAATCAGACGAGCCCTCTACAGTCCAGGAAGCCCTACAGTCAAAAGCTTGGAAAGATGCCATGGATTCTGAATATCAATCAGTGATAAAGAATAACACTTGGCAACTTGTTGATCTTCCACCAGGGAAGAAACCCATTGGATGCAGATGGATATTCAAAACGAAATACAAAGCAGATGGGACAGTGGACAAGCACAAAGCAAGACTTGTAGCAAAGGGGTACGCATAGAAAGAAGGCATTGACTATGAGGAGACATTTTCTCCCACAGCTAAGATCAAAACGATCAGGATGATCTTTGCTCTAGCTGCACAGTTTGGATGGAAAGTTCACCAAATGGATGTAAAAAGTGCCTTCCTGAATGGAGATTTACAAGAAGAAGTCTACATGACTCAACCTGAGGGATATGTAGTACCTGGTCAAGAAGAAAAGGTATGCAGACTCAGGAAATCTCTATATGGCCTAAAACAGGCACCCCGGGCATGGTACATCAAGATTGATGAGCATCTCGTACAACATGGATTTGTCAGAAATCCATACGATCCCAATCTCTACCTCAAAAAGCAAGGGGGGGAGATGGTGATTGTTGTAGTTTATGTCGATGATCTAGTCATCACTGGCAGTTCAATGAAGATGATTGATGAAACAAAGAAAGATCTTAAGTGATCATTCGACATGACAGATCTCGGGCTTATGCACTACTGTCTTGGACTAGAAGTATGGCAGAAAGAGAATCACATATTTGTTTCTCAGATGAAATATACCAAGACAACGCTTGAGAAGTTTAGGATGATGGATTGCACACCAATTGCTACACCTATGGAGAACAGATTACAGTTATCTCATTCAGATCCATCTCCTGAGGTAAGTGCCACTCTCTATCGGTAGCTGATTGGGAGTCTCATTTACCTAACCTACACTAGACCAGATATCAGCTTTGCAGTGAGCTATCTATCCAGGTTCATGCAGGAACCCAAAATTTGTCATTGGAAAGCAGCAAAGCGCATTTTGAGATATCTCAAAGGATTAGTGGATCTTGGTCTAGAATACAAGAAGAACGAAAACTTCTTCTTGACTGGATATTCGGATTCAGATCATGCAGGTAACATTGATGATAGAAAATCCACTTCTGGATTTGTATTCTTTATGGGATCTGGACCAATATCATGGGGAAGTAAGAAACAACACTTTGTTTCTCGCTCTTCCACAGAAGCTGAGTATCGTTCTGCAGGAGAAGCTGTCTGTGAAGTGATTTGGCTACGTCGCATACTGGAAGGACTTGGAATACCACAGACAAACCGACTACCATGTATGTTGACAATGAAGGTGTTCTCAAACTTGTTCGCAATCCAGTTTTTCACGAGAGAACAAAGCACATTGAAGTTCAAGTTCATTTCATACGTGAACATGTATTGAAGCACAACATCCAGCTTCAATTTTGTCCAACAATTGAGTGAACAACGAGCAGATATTTTCACAAAGTCACTTGCACGTGACAAGTTCGAGTTGTTCAGAGCATTTCTCTCCTCATCTCTTCAGACAATGCACAATTAAGGGGGGGAATGTTAGGATAAATTTTATTATCCTATTATTAATTATGCATAGTAGGATTATTTAATTAATTTTATTAATTAAATAATAATTGGTTATACTGTTGTATGGTTAATCAACCATATTTGTCTGTTTGCACATTGTTATATTGTTATAAACAATATATTTGTCTTTATGTAATTTTGCTTCCCGGATGTTATTGGAAGCTTGTGAATTCTGGTTTTTGGTTGCACCTGTGCAACTCATTCTTCTGGATGTATATGGCTGTGCAATATCTATAAATATTGCAGCCTATTCAATGTACTTGTTTACTGATTGAGATCAATAAAATCTACACAGGCTTCCGTCCCTGTTTCTCAATCAACAGTGCCCCCTTGTAGAGAGGTGACAACAAGGGTTCTAAGCTTTCCTTATCTCTCACTTTCAGAGATACAATGGAAACACCTCAGGTCTGTGGGTATACCTATTGTTGAGGTGAGCCTCCGGTATCAAGGCTAGTTCCTTGTTGATGTATCCTAAACTTAACTTTTTTTGGGTTTTGAGGGAAAAAAAAGATTTATGTAACTGAATTGAAATGGGATGATATTCAAAAGTGGTTGAGGGATTTGATCGAGTATGTGCACAATAAATTTGAGAAACAAATTACAGATGCATGAAAAAATGGGTTTCATTGATCGTAAGGAAAAATTACTTGTGTGTTGTGGGATATATCACAACAACACAGAACTAACATGCACACTAAGACTAAAAATAAAGTACCAAATTTGCACCAAGGTAAGATGATTAATCAAGGAATTGACATTCACAATAATTAATGTAAAAATACACACCCCTACAAATAATTGGAAAGGCCATAACTAGTTCTCATTCAAGGTAAATATTGACAAAAATATGCTTCAACACTCTTATGTCCAAAATTCCTCCTTGCGCTTTTTAGTACACAATATATATACCAAAAATACTTCACCCAACCCCTTCTAAAAATATACTATACTCTATACTCTCCCATAAATTCTAATTTTACCCCTTTATCGTGAATAAATAAAGGAATAAAAATAGACATGCCTATTACAATCGTGCATTAATAGTCTTAGTTCCAAATATACACTCTAGTTAAAGTGCGCAAAGACTGCTGTTTTTAATGCAATTAAAGTACTTAGGTGAATATTTTTGGTTAATATTAGCCACTTCCTTATTGTTCAAGTCTTCTTTGTCTTCTTGTGCATGACTCTTGCATCACATTTTGTCTTTATCTATGATTTTTCCTCTTATGGAGGCATGCAAAAATACATCTTGTGCAAAATAATACCTTTCTCTATCATACTTAACAAAATAATTCACCTCTACTGTGGGGACCATCTGTGAGCATGTGAAAAATAATATTTTTTTTCTTTTTTTAGATAATAAGGTCCTTTTGTGAAAATTAAGTTAACTCGCATGTGGCACATGATGTTGACCTTCTTGGCATATACTTGTTTAGATAATCTTTCCAGGTACTTTGACTTCACATGACATGCATTACTATTAGTCTCCTCTGATAATAATCATGGCATATAGTATGATAAAAAAATTGCCTTGCTTGATTATTGGCAAACATAATCTTATTCTTGACCACCTTTTGATTTAAACATTGAATAAAAGCTATAATCATTAGTTTAATTGGCCTCCTTTTAATTTGATCATGGAATCAAATATTAATAATTTGATTTTTTTGGCATATGCTTTGTTTATGTTGACCACCTTTGATTATTCTATAGTAACTAAGGTCAAAGACCTTTCAACATGCCTAGGTCTTCTCGATGATTTTTAATGGCATGCAACTATGGATTGAGCACAATCACTTAAGTGATGAGTAGGTCCCCTTATCATGATCCTTTAACCCTCATAATAGTGTCGATGATTGCTTAAATCAAATAGAGTTAGGATTTTTCGATAATGGACACGTAAACCTGCTGGAAATTTGGTTAAATTGAGGTTTTATCTTGTGCATTATTCGATATATACTTTTTAATCCTCTTCGTCTAAGTTAAGTCTTGATGAGTTTATGCATTTATTGAAGGTGGTATGTGTTTTGAGCCGTTGATTTGGTACCTTCTCAATTCTATCCATTTGATCTTGTACCTTTAACCTTGGTGGGGTGGCACCGATTTTGGTTTTTTGAACTCGGCTATGGATATTTGTCTAGTTCTAATATGGAACATTGAGGATTTGTACCTGGATGGAAATGTGGTGGAATAACAGGTTTTGTTGATGACTATTTGATATTCTAAATGTGGTAGAATCCATTCCTCCTAACTTTTTTTTCCATAAACACCATCTCCTTGGGGCCTCTCGGCTTATCAATACAAGGGCAAGACTACTTCCTCTCTTCCCTTCCTATACCCCAAAATGGTCGATGACGATACACCCTCAATTAATATTTTTCAATGTCAGGATGATGAATCTATACTCACCTACCTTGGTGCAGAAGACTCATATATTCATCGGTCATTACCATCTGAGATGCAAACCATGTTGAATGAATCGACTATTGAAATCAACATTCATACTCAGGATGACCTGCACATCTTAAAGATCAGCCAATCTTTAGATGTTGCTGAATAGGAAGCCATCACTTCTTTTCTCAAAGATCATGACCATGCTTTTGCTTGGTCTTACGCAGACATGCCCGGTATTGACCCCACCATAGTGGTCCACAATATCATAACCGTTCCCGATGTCAAGCCCGTCAAACAAAATCTAAGGAAAATGCACTCTCGTATTGCCCTTCTCGTCAAAGAAGAACTTCAACACTTTTCCACTTCCTTCATCTTGCCCATTGATTATCCTTGTTGGATTTGTAACATTGTGCCTTTCACTAAGGCGACAGGTGGTATTGCATTTGCATAGATTTCCATGACCTCAATCTAGCTTGCCCAAAAGATGACTTTCCTCTACCTGTTATTAACCAGGTTGGTTGACCTTACCGTAGGTCATGAGATGCTATCACTGAGGCATGGCTTCTCAGATTATAACCAAATCTTGCTTGCCGTAGAAAATCAACTCAAAACCACATTCATCACCCCTTGGGGGACCTTCTCCTATCAAGTCATGCCTTTTTTCCTTAAAAACGCTGGTGCCACATATCAGCGGGCTATGAATTATATCTTCCATGACATCATGCATCGTATATTGGAAGATTATGTGGACGATCTCCTAGCCAAATCTAAATGTCGCTCCAAGCATCTCCCTCTCCTAAAAACATCTTTGATCACCTTATTAAATATTACGTGCGCTTGAACCCAAGAAGTGTCTCTTCGCGGTTCTCTCAGAAAACTCCTGGGGTTTATCATTTCCCTACATGGTATAGAAGTTGACCCTACTAAAGTCAAGGCCATTCTGGAAATGCCTCTACCCACTAACCTTAGGCAACTTCGTAGCCTACAAGGTAAGTTGTAGTCTATTCATTGTTTCATTTCACAATTGTCTGATCAGTGTCAACCATTTCATCACCTTCTCAAGAAGGATGTCTCCTTTAAATGGGATGAGGATTGCCACAAATATTTTGAGGCCTTAAAACAATACCTTCTTCAACCCCCATACTCATTCCACCTAAAGACGATCAACCTTTCTACCTATACATCTCAGCTACCGATCACTCTTTGGGGGCCATGCTCGCTCATCGCGATGAACAACACAAGGAGCATGTGGTTTATTACATAAGCCATACTCTTTTGGACTATGAAACCTGATACACCCATCCCAAAAAAATTTTCTAAGCCTTAGTTTTTCGTTTCCACAAAAATCATCATTACCTACTAAACCACAAAACCTATGTTGTGATCAACACCAATCCTTGCACTTCATGTATGCCAAACCTTACCAAAATCAACATGTTGCACACTGGCTTATGCTTTTAGCTAACCTTGAACTCAAATTCATTCATCAAAATTCCATCAAGGGCTATGATATCATTGACCAATTGGTTGATGCACCTATTTTCGGGGCTAGCTCTCTAACTTTGACTTTCCCGATCGAAGAAATTGCTATGCTTTCCTTGGACGCTTACCAAATGAAACTCTTCTTTGATGGTCTCAAGTGTTATCATGGGGGTGGGGCAGGCGTTATCCTCATTCCACTTGATGGTGAACCCATCCCTTTGTCTTTCAAACTAGACTTTGATTGTACCATAATGTTGTTGAATACGAAGTGTTCATACTATGTGTCCAAGTTGCCTATGCCCTAGCTATCAAATAAATCAACATCTTTGGTAATTATCAATTGGTCATAAAATAGGTCAATGGTATATACAAATTTTGTAATAAGATACTTCATAAGTATAAACATCATGTAGACATACTTTTGACCACCTTTGACCATTATGCCTTTCAAACCGTCCCATGTTCAACCAACAAATTTTCCAATATCATGGCCTACTTGGCTTCTCAAATACCCGCTTTTCCCCGCTGATTCTAAAATATTTGTCACCATACAACGACTCCAATCACCCTCTTATTTACCTCGTGAAATTTACTCCATTGAACTGTCACCCCAGACTCGAGTGACCTTTGGTATAAATAATACTCCCACTATCTTTCTCTCTCCATCTTACCTCCTGATCTCACCTGTAATGAACAATGCACCTTCCTTAAAAAGGTCTCTCATTGCATCATCATGGGGGGCCTCCTCTATAAGTGTGGATTTGATGGTATTATATTATGATGCTTCACGAGTTCTGAAATTCCTTATACCATTAAGGAAGTTCATGATGGCATGTGTGGAGGTCACTTCACTGACTCTTGCTATTGCTAAGCGTATTGTTTTCCTAGGCTATTATCGTCCGACCCTTAACCATGATTGTTATGACTATGTCAAGCATTATGTAAAATTCCAACAACATTCCAACCTTCATCATACACCCATTCACATCTTACATGTCGCCCGTGACCTTTTTCCCTTTTTCTCAATGGGGTTTGGATCTTGTCGAGAGAGATTAATCCTCATTCTTCCCAATGACATCAACGAATCATCGCCACTACTAAATACTACAAAGAATGGGTTGAAGCCATACCACTCATCTCCATGAAAGCTGAGAAAATATGTGATTTCATCAATCATCACCTCATTTGTCACTTTGGTGTTCTTTATCACCTCATCATTGATAATGGTAAACAATTCAAAAATAATACGTTGTGAAAACTTTGTGATGCATTAAAAATTTAGCTAAGTTTGTCGTCACCTTATTACCCACAAACCAACGGCAAAGTCGAATCCACTAAAAAAACCTTGAAAAAACTTCTCATGAAATTTATTAACGATACTTTGGGAAGGATTGGCATATGCACATTCCTTTTTCCCTATGGGCATACCGCACTAGTATTCACACTTTCACTACCGCTACACCTTTTTCTTTGGTCTACAATACAGAGGTTGTTCTACCTCTTGAATTCGATATCCCCTCACTCCACATTCCTCTTCATGACATGATCAATGATGATGACTTTCATCAGGACCATTTAACACAACTTGAGTTATTAGATGAACATCGTCGTAATGCTCTTGATGATCTTCAAGTTTACCAAAAATGTATCAAACGTGCCTATAATAAACATGTCCATGAATGAACCATTCATGTTTGTGATCTCATCCTGAAAGAAAATCAACATGTAACTAAAGTAGATAAAGTAAACAGGAAAATTTGCTCCTAATTGTCTTGGACCATACATCGCGACCCATACTTACAGATTAGGTGCTTATCGTTTATCTTCACTCGATGGTAAACCCGAACCTTAGCCCCTTAATACTTTGCATCTTCGACCATTCTACTATTGACTTCTAGTCCTACCTCACCTTTTTCCTTTTTCCATACTCTTCCCTTGAGCACTATCCACTTCTTACACCTCACCAATGATTAAACACGAATCATGTGTGCACCCGCCACTTGTTATCTCCTCTTGAATATGTGTATCATGGCACTGCACATAACATGATTCTCATGGATACTTTTTGTCTGCTTTTAGATGAGATCCCATGGTTGTTTCACCCTACTTTCTGAACAAGAATCCTATTCTTCACCTTGGTCTTGTCCATGACTTCAAATCCCTCACATGGGATCCCACTCCTTGAGTCATACTTCGAATAAAAGATGACTCCCTCAAAAGGACATCTTCCACTCTATAATCGCTGATATAAATAGACCGCTCCTCGAAGGACAGCTATGTAAAGCTCTTTCAAAAAAAAAAAGAGAGGAGAAGAGAGAGATAATTTGAATCTTCTCACAGCAATCAGCTTCACGAAGACCTCAAGGAGTTAATTTTCTCATCCCATATAGACTTCCCACATTTATTAGTCTATATCGAATATTAGTCAAAACAGAAAAGCCTTTTAGTCATTGACTTGCCCATTGTGACCTTGGATCTCTTACCTAAAGAGCATGCTACTGCACTCCTATAAATATTTACCACCTTTCATCCCTCTCACCATTCACACTACAATTTCCCACCACCTCAATGGACCTCTTGGATCTGTGACATTTGGTGATCATGTGACTATTATTCACCTTTAGGATAATCACTCATGAAAAGTAAGACTGTTCACTAGCCTACCTATGTTATGGTCCACCGATTATGATCCTCACCAATCACGAGGCTTTCTTTCCCCTCTTATGTTTTAACCTTCTTTATTACATCTTGATTACCTTATACAAGACTTGGTCCTTAATGCTTACCTTTGGGGTAATCTTCTTCTTCTACCACAATCGAAATCACCTATACCAATTTGCCCAAAATTCACCCATACCTAGCAGACCTAAACTCAAATCATGCCTACCACCTACCATCTCATTCTCATACCTCATCATATTATTCCATAGCTTATGGGATAACTACAAAGGTGGTCCGAGGCCCCTTTTACCGGGGCTATGTAGGCAGCACTTCGAGGTCATGGGGCCCTTGGAGAATATCTTGACCATCATCATCACCACCTTCTTTAGCTTTTCCCATTTGCACCCATTCACCTCTCGCCATTTGCTACCTGTTCCAGTCACATTCTACTCTAGTTAGTTTCCAATTTATCATCAAATAAGTGGAAACTAATACATCACATTTACCACAATCCTACATTACATGTGATCATACCAACATGATCCATGTTACCATACATAGCACAAATTAAACCCAAACATATGCATTCATCATCATTTCTTTCCCATCATATCAAAAACCTAAGAAATTAACTCAACCATGCCTATGACCTGACTCCATCATGCCTAACACCAACCTGACTCAACCATGCCTATGACCTGACTCCATCATGCCTAACACCAACCTGACTCAACCATGCCTATGACCTGACTCCATCATGCCTAACACCAACCTGACTCAACCATGCCTAACACACCTATCACTCATCCATCTATGCATAAACAATCATAGTCTATCAACATCAAAGCATCATCATCAAATCATCCATCTCATCATATAAATCTGGATGTCCATACAATATACATGAATATCAAATAAAATGTATCTCTCCAAAACTCTCATATACAGCCTCACCATCTTTGGCACACAGGCTGGTATATGATCAAAAATACAAAACTCTCATACATCCTCACTCTCTTCAGCACGTAGGCCAGTATATGATCAAAAGTATAAAAATTCTCTCGACATGTAGGCTGGTATATATCAAAATCAAAACTACATCAAAATCAAGGGCCATATATCAGACATCATCACGGCGGACATCCTCCATATCTATCTTGCCTGTCCCCTCTGCCTCCTCGGACCTAGTTTGGTGACCTGATAACATCTCCCCACCCATCATAGGTGGTGGTTAGGTCCCTGTTGGTACATCAACTAGAACTGGCCTCCGTGAACTGGTGGCCTCACCCTAACCATGTCTTGGGGCTCGATGGCCCCCTATGCTCTCCATGCTATGGGTGCGTGATTTGGTCCTCTCGCTAGAGGCTGCTATGCCCTGTACTCGGCATATGATAGAAAATCTATCCCTGCCACTGTCAACTAGTCCTCGATAATCTGGGCCTCACCTCTCACCTCCTGCAACCTAGATACGGTGCATCTGTCCTCGTGGTGGCCCCATCAGCCTTTGACCCTATATCTGCCCCCTATGGGACCCTACCCATGTGCCTATATCTGGGCCTATAAGGCCCTAATCTGTTCCTGCTTTCATGGCTAACTAGCCCTATAACCCTGTAACCTATGCCTATAGGGTGGCCACCTAACCATCATCATCATCTCCATCTCCACCCTAGGCCATCTGGGCCTAAAGATTGGCCACCTATACATGTAACTCAGCAACCTCCACCTCTAAACCAAGCTAATCGCCCCTACACCATCCCTAAATAGGCAATCAAGGTCGTCACCTATCCTTATAGGGCATCTATCTCGCACCGTGATAGTGGCTAAATCTCTGCTACTGCCTAGGTGGTACTTGCCACAAATGAGCCGTCCACCACTATATGTATCTATCTGTCACCCGGAATCATCGATCCACCGCCTATCACCTGCTCCTTCCCCGTAGGAACTATCACCGTGTGGTAGAGGTAATGGCCTCTCCATGTCATCTCTCTTGTACTATGGGAAGGGTGGAGGTATGTCATGTAGCAGCCCAAACTACCATCTAACCTTATCAACTGGGATCATCTTGTGCTACCCGCCATGGCACCCTCTATCCATCTCAATAGCTGAAGGCCATCTAACTCATCATGCATCCACCGGTATGAGGGATAACCCACATATGATGTCCACTCTTAACAATCCCTCTAATAGATGCATGTATCTTGTGCTACATCATGTGTAGCCCTATCTAATCAATTCTCTCCAATCATGGGAACCCATCACCTGTACCCCACCCAAAAAAATATTGGTGGAAAGGCATCTAATCTGCTATACCCACTGGCCACACACAAACTATGTGCTCATAGGCCCATAGTGTAGTAAAAAGGTGCAACATAGGCTAAACTTGCGCAAATGCCCATACACCCACAACTCTCTGTATAACTACACAAGAAGTGCTAGTTCCCACAAAAAGCAAGTCCAATCCATCATCATGTCATGTAAAACCCCATCAGGGAGTGGGGAATCTCCCACCCTCTACATCCGGTAGTGCGAAACAACACACTACCTCCATCAATAAAACAACTAGCCTCATCTCCTCTGACGGGCTAGGTGCATCCCGTAACTCAAGCCGCACCTTTGTGGAACGTCTGTTTCGTAGTCCCTCCCCAAAAATATCATCATAAAATCCTCTCGAGGCTCGAGAGGATATTGAGTATACTTGCATCCCCAGTGCTCAATAACCGCAGGATCCTAAACACGTCCTCCAAGGTGACTGTCATCTCACCCATCGGTAGGTGGAACGTGTTGGTCGTTGAATCCCATCTATCGATGAGAGTGACCATTAGACTCAACTTCCGTGACTATATGTCGATAGCGCCAAAACCACAATCAAGCCCACCTCCTCCATGTTTTGTCACTCCTCAACTGTTGTTGTGCCTCACACTCTCAAGAGTAGGGGTGGCACTCTGTCTCTCATCCGCAGCTGATCTCTCCCCTACATCCAACACAAACATCAAATTAATCTACCTTCATCATACCCACACTCACCCTCGACACCTCACCTATACCCATTGTCTCACCTCTTTCTTTCTTCCCAACCTACCTTCCTATCACATTTCTATCTACCCCCCACCCTCACCCACTATCATTTCCCCATACCCATTTTACCCCTACCTACACTAGGTTTTTCACCAACACACCCTATTCTACCCTTCCCTATCTCACCCACTCGACCTAGGGCCCTTTCGGCCCCTTTTTCTCCAAAACTCGACTGGTTCTCGGTTATCTCTAACCAACCCCGGTCACCCCTAAACCGGCATTAGTCACCTATTTTGTGACCGATACCGGTTTGACCCTACCAACACTGGCTAACCCCGACCGATGTTGGTCACACACGTGATGAAAGCCACGACTCCCAAACACTCCCCTCTCAAAAATCTCCCTCTCCTAACTCTTCTACCCACCCATTCTTACCTACAATTCTGCCGAACCCCATCCCACCCCCTATTCACCCACTTCCCTCTCTCCCGCTCCTTTTACCCAATTCACCCTCCCACATTTCAAATTTTATTCCCCCAAACCCAATTTTTCACCACCCGACCTCTCACCTACTCTATCTCACAAAACATAGAAAGGGTTTGATGCTTACCTCATCATTTTTTCATTGTCATGGTGGGACATCTCGGCCGCTTCACCGGTGGTCTTCCCGATCCCTCTCGGCCTCTATCATTACCAATCTATCACCTCCCCTCTAACCAATAAAATCAGCCAATCTAATCTCGTGGACCTGCCTCTCTGCTCACCCGATCACATGCTATGTCGCTTTCCAACTCGGTCCCAGTCTCTCTCTCTCACTTTCCACCTTTTCTCTTTTTTTCTTGTCATTTTCCTAATTCGCAAAAAGACAAATGATTTGAAAAAATGTGGATTTTTCTTTTTTATAACATCCCCGACCTAACCAATGCCGGTTTTACCTTCACCGCATCGATCATCATGTGCCCTACCTTACCATGATCGATTACCCTATACTCGAATCGGTTACCCTTAACTAGCATCAGTCACCCTCTCTTCCACATTGCCCACACTTTTACCCTACCCCCTACCCCCAACTTTTTGCCTAAATCCCTTTTTACCTCACCCATCCCTCCCTGGGACACTTCACTTGATCTTCTTGACCTTATCATTTACTACTTCACCTCGTCCTCTTTTAAGGACTCAGTATTTTGCCCATACCTCAGCCCTACCAATGCCGTGACCTAGATTCTGGGACCTAGAACATCGCTAGTGACCTTTCACCCCATGTGTTCGCTCTACCTTGCAACATTGTTACCTACGTTGTTGACCTAATGGCCTTACCTTGCCTCTTTTCATGACCGTTTATCCCGACCCTACCTTTGGTGTACCAAACACACCAAAACGTTCCTACACACCTGACCTATATCATGTTTCCGACATATCCTATACCTTAGATACTGGAATCACTTCAACCTTGTTTAGATAAACCTATCGACCTTTGACAATGTAGAGTTTTCCTACTCTTTAACCTAGTACCGTGCTACGGTTTATATGTGTGTGTGCATTTGACTACCACTACCTTTGATGCAAACCCATTACCTGGATTACCCGAGTGGACCTTTTTCATTTTTTTACCTCGTTGCACACCTTCTTCCACATCACATTCACCTTTTATCAAACAACTCACCGATTCTCGCGTTCTACCTCATCGCCTCCTAGTTTGAGGGGGATCACCTTCACCCACACATGGGGCAACCTCATCTTATTTTTGTCGGCATCACTTACCAATACAAGCTATGCAACAAAAAGGGGAAAAATTTAGAAACAAAATTGGGTCACACTCCCCTGGTCCCTCGATAAATAAACACCTTAAACACATCCACCAAGTAATGGCCCCTTCACCCCACTATAATATTACTTTAATTATTTAAATTAAATTAATTCATTATCTTCACAATATTTATTATTTAAGCACCCTAATTAGGATAATGCCCACATATCTACCTCACCTAGACACGTCATCTAGCCACATCACCCTAAGACCTATTCTTAGGTGGTTGTCATAACTAACTAAGACCTACCCAAACCCTAAAAATCAATGCCAACATTCCCTCTAAGCACATTCCCACCCGTTAGAAGGAATCTTCCATTCTAATCTGTGGGGTAAAAATGAAATAAGAGCCTAGAAAATCAACGGGATTTGCCTAGTTTAGTAAACCTAGGAAATCCCACCCTAACCAATGTCTATTACCCTTAACTACCTTCGCTTAAGCCGGAACCACCATCAGTTACCATTTAATCCCAAAAACAACCTTATTTCGAGGTTGGCACATTTCTGAGAGATAATCACATCTTTTGAGAACAAGTGACAAAACCAGAGCTGCATGCAAGCAAAACCAACATTAGTATACACATCAGAGCATCCATAGCCCATACCTGAAGCAATCACACAGCCATTTGCCTTCATGGGAGCATCCGGGAAGTGCTAGCACTACATCAAGTTCATTTCATTTGATCACCCACCATTACCAACCAGGCATCAAGCTCGTATAAATAGTAAGTTTTGTTAACCAGCACTTATCCATTTATCATTTGGTAGATCCTTTTACATTTGTTACTAGTTTCTGCTCTCATTTCCATCCCCCATCATTTACCTCCATGCAAACTTGACCATCTTTTTATCCACACCCTTACATTTCCCATACCTGGACCTTAATCATTCATGTGCATACCTCAGATCCATACGAATCTTGTCATTGCCCTTCCATCTTCATCTAACCTCAGATCTATCACCCAACCAAGTTTTATTGAGTTTCTGTATCTCACCATACTTGCGCCTAGCGCCGGTTAGCCTAACCAATACCATTCATACCAGACTTACTTTGGTCTCTATGTCTTTTACCGGAATGAAGAATTGAGTTTCTAAACCTTCACCAAATACCCAAAACCGCCCATAATCTCACCCTAAATAATAACGTTACCTTGACAAAGACATTGACCTTTAGATTCAATCATAGCCTAGCCTATTGTGAACGAATTTTCTTATTGTAGACAAATGAGATACCTAAATCATTTTAACTACAGTAGGATTTCTTTTGTTATCGGCATTAAGTTGTTTTAAATAGTGGATTGACAACCATCTTGGAAGTATCACACTTCCTGGATCTAGCATATGTTGAGCACTCCACTGCATATATTGTTTAATTTCTATTTGGTGGTATTATTTTCCATTTTAGGTAGTTCCTCCAACCAAAAAGGAAGCTCTCACGATCGCTTATGGATTCGTAAGTCATATGCGCGCAACAACCTACAAACTGAATTTTAACAAGTATTCCTCCTAACCCATTACCCTTATTTATTTTGTCAACATTCAAAGAAAAACATCTAGAATCAGGTGAAACACATATATTATTAATTCTCCTATACATTATAAACTTTTTACTTTCAAGAGACATATGCTTGAAAATCAAAAAGCAATTCAACATACTCTATGTCTCTCATTATTTCAAAAGTAATATTCGAAAAATCTTGAAAGTGTGTTCTTTTTTTGATGTTTGTATCTACAAGATTTGTAGTTGCTTATCTCTTCAAGTGCAAATTAATAGATTTTTTTTCTACAAAAGAGAATATTTTTACATGGGAAACATTCATTCTAAACTTCTATTATTTCATTATTGTGCTACTGGATGGTTGTTAATTTTGAAACTCTGTTTGATGGATTCATAGTTTAGAACTTCAACTGTAATGTTTCTTAAATCTAGAACTTATTTCGTTTAATGAATATTTAATACCACTTAAAATGAAATAATTTGTAGTTTGTAGTCTTATTTCTATATCTGTAAAGGTTTTATTTTCTTAAATACTTCAATTTCTTGAAATTTCTTAGTAACCTTGAAGAAATGTCATTAGCATCATTATTCTACCACTTCATTATTTGTGTATTGTACTTGATGAATATTCAGTTGTATCCATTCAATGTTGTAACATTGTGCCTTTTATCTATGTTATGAAATATTTATAACTCTCTTTATTCAAATCACCTTCATCTCTCATTTGCTCATTCTACTTCGTAATAGCTCTTACCATTTTGAAACAATGCATCATATAGATGATTTTTTTAAAGCAATGAATGCATAACCTTTTTGGATACTTGATGTTTGTTTCAACTTGTTGTTGCTTGAAAAATTATCCAAGTATTCTACAATATGTTCTTTATAATTGACTGTAATTTGATCAAAACTGATATCTTTTTCTTGTATGGCTATAATATCTTTATTCAAGCTCTTGATAATAGTGACTTCAAGCTCTGTACTTAATGACATTTTTTTGAAGAATTCATTTTTATTTTTTACGCCTAGGGAATCTTTTACTTGTACTTTTATTTCGGGTCATGCAAGAATCTTATTTTTAGCCCTTTAATTTTGCTTATGTTATTGAAATGCAATTTGTACTTGATAATACAAAATTTTATAAACATGTATTTTGTTCTCTTCAGTGCAACTTGTACAGTGTACACTTAAGAAAATAGCTAGAAAATAATTAGGCTTTTTGGCCTCTCTTATGTTCCATAGTGACTTTCTTTCTCTTTCTTTTCTATTTGTCATGATTCCTATGAATGTCATGAACTTCTACCAGATGGTAATTTTCATTTTTGTATCAGTTAATTGATGTACCTTATGCTTTTGATCTCAAATGGTTCATTTCCCTGAAGTTAGATAGCACATGAGTACAAATTAAACCCTGAGCTCTTAATTGATATTGTACTTTTTCTATTTTTTAGGTACATTGTAGTTGTTAGATGTAGAAGATGAAGATGGAGAAGCTAAAACTGAAACAATGAGGACCAACAGAAAACCCAAGGCAATGATGTGTTTTTATATACTCCTTTCCTTTTAATTTCATGCACATGTACCTTTTATTTATATAATCAAGATTTACATCCCACATCTTGTGTGCGAAACATTGAATTTTGTTAGTGAATAAATGATATTATTTCTATAATTGAGTTGTGTACTCCTTTTTACTTTCAAATTTTATGATATGTAGTGATTTTAGAATGAATTAAAAACACAATAACATACTTAATAAAACTTAATCATAGGAAATGCTCAAATTGAAAATACCAGAACTTAAATTTGAACTCTCAAAGAATGTAAACAACAACTATGATTGTTGTTTTAGAGTCCAACTCCTCATCTCTACCACCGTCTCTACCTTCCTCAAAGTTGTTCTTTAGTTATTTGGAGCTTCTGTGCATCTTTGATGAAGGTGATTATGGGATAACAACATATGTGAGGTTTTTGTTTTGCAACAACACACATATCTTGCATTTTCCCTTATTGATTAACTTAACTGAAAACATAATTTAACTATAAATGTTTCCCTAGTTAGGTTCATTCATCAATTACTTCCATAAAAACAAAGTTTCGAGTTGCCCATTTTTTCACAAGTGGAAAAATTGTCAAAAAATCCATGTAAGAACTAGTGCAAACATTTTCAAGTATTTTTACTTTTCATTTAAAAGTTATGAGAAATTTTGTGAAGAATTTTTTATTCCTTCTAGACTTTTCTCGAAACGATTAGAACAAGAAGATGAAATTGATATCCAAATATTTTTTGATAAATTCAAAATTGCTATGTAGTTCATTTATGATGTCCTCTTAACTTATAAGGTACCCAAAGGCAAATCCCAATCATGGGTACTATATGCTACATGGAGAAGTTTTCTAGAAACAATGTTATTTGGAGTCATGATTTTGAGGGGTCTGTCTCCATTTACTACACTAAATAAGATAATTTATCATACTCAGATGCTATGATAAAGTAAATGTGGTGATCTCTTCTCCTTCATAATCTTAGGAGTGTTTTTTAGTTTCCTCAATTCGATGATAAAGTTTTTGTCTAGCATCCAAAGGCTTTCGTTGTTACATAGGATCTTTCACAATGGTGAGAACTCGTGCAAAGTGTCCTACCTTTATCAACGTGGAATCTTGAAATGAAACTAGTGGTTTCCTTTCAAATGAAGATTGATAGAGATCAAATAGATTCCTTAAAGGCCTTAACATCTTTGGAGAACTATTCTAGCATTTCTTATTCAAGTGCTCTTGTTCAAATGGTTAACTTTACAAGTCTTCTCTCCATCTTTGCAATACAATAGTGAATAAATTCAAATCCTCGACTTGAATTAGTTGGAGAAGAATGTGGTTTATTTCATGAGCCCTTAGAAATCCATATCTCAAAATTTCATGTGGTTTTGTTGAAGAAATTGTATTTTATCTCCTATCGAGTTAGTGACTGTAAAACACCCTAATTTAAGGTTTGAAATTGATTGATTTTTTCAGTTCTTAGAAAATCATTAAATTTAAAATTTTTCTATTAATGGATTTAGAATCTTTTGCAAAAATAAAGTGGTTGATCGATGGAGCATTGGACGAGAAATTCTTGACTAAAATTTAGAAAAACCACGCTCAATCTATTAAAAGACATCCTCTTCGAATTGTTGTGGTTTTTAAAGAAATCAATGAGAATTATTGAAGGGCATGCATTGATAAGGGTTTGTGCAGATGTTGGATAACATCTATCAACCTTGAATGAGCATGAAATACATTACTTTAAAATTATGGGTTCTCAAATGTTTGTGACATTGCAATTTGATTGACAAAATCAGGTTTTATATTAATTCTTAAACTTTGATCAATTATAAATGGTATCTCTTGTTGGATTATGGTATCAACGAAGTGTACAAGTATTGAAGACCATCTTATGAGTTTGAATTAGTTTGTAATTTTCTTGAGTCTGTAACTATATTCATAACAACAATCCATTTTTAGTGTCCTTCCATGTAAAAGCTTGAACTATAGTTGAAATGATAATATCTTCACAAAAATGAAAAGAATACAAGGATATGTCTTATAATATCAATCTTGGGCAATATTATAGAATTCTTAGAGACTCCATTGAGTTCAAAGCTAATAAAACAATCTCTTGGTCGATGAAGAAGGTGTAGAGTATGTTTCTTGTCTTCTTGTAAATTTTTTCCTCTTGAAGTTCCAAGGAATAGCTTAAGTTTCCCTTGTGCATTCTAAAAGGAAGTTAGTATGTTTTGAAGATGTTAAAGTTTTATACTTCAGTTACAAAAAAATAGTTGACCTCCAAGCTCGAATTGTTAGGAACATACATGTTATAGACAAAAGATAGAGTTTTGGTTGTTAGTGACGTGGTTGCAATTTTAAATTGAGGATGTGAAAAATCATTAACCTGAGTATCTTGAATTGTTTTACATAGATGTTGTAAAGTGTGTTCAAATTTGGACTTTGAAAAAATTTCCTTTTTGTAGAAGAAAGTGTGAAGGATGAGAAAGACTTTTTGAGAGTTATTTAGAGAAAAAGAGATATACATGAAATTGTGTTACAAGGAGAGACCAAATAAAATAAAAGTACATATGCATGGAAATCATCCTAAGGTGTAGTGAGTTAAAAAGGGTGTGCAAAGGTTGAAAAATTAGTATTAGAAGGAAAACAATTCTTGTGAAAGTGAGATAGATATTTAGTGAAAAATAATAACGAGAAATAAAGGTAGTATTTGTGATTTGTTGTGACCGAGATAGAGAATTGATAGAAAGCATTTGTAATAATTTTTAAAGGAATTCAAATACTAAATGTGTAAAGTGATAAAGATATAGATTTGGTGATTTCTTTGGACTAGGTTGGAGATATAAGACTAGAGAACGGTGTGAATTTTTAAAGTCAAAGAGAAGGGATAAGACAGTCTAGTAATTGGCCATAAAGTAATATATAAAAGCATTGAATGAACGTAGAATAAATTAGAGAATCATTTGATGACAAAAGAGACTAGTTTCAATGTGATAATTTTTTTTAACAAGTGTGAGACTGATTTGATGAGTAAGGAGACTAATTTTGGTGTGTGAAGGTATTTGAAGGAACAATATGGTAGTATAAACTAATGTATCAAGTGCGATAGTGTAGAGAAGAATAGTTTATTTGATAAAAATTTGAGTGAGACAGAGATTCAAGATTGGAGAAAAAGTTGAGCACATGAGGTTGAAACTTCCATCATATAAAGTGAAAGAAACTTAAAGTGAAGATAGTACTATCAAGTCCCGGTTTCTAAATTGAGCCAAAGAAGAAGAATTCAAGCATTGTAAGGGAAGTAGAGATAGAGAGAAAATATAAGATGATTATCTAATGTTTAGAGCATCAAACAAGATGCAGTGATCATATCTTAATTAGTCAAGATATGTTTAATCTCAGCTTTACTAAGGAGTTCTTACATTCTTGCATATGGTAACTTGCATAAGTTCAAGTGGCATCCGACTAAATCATCTAGGGAATTTGTTGCTTCCTACACCAAACTGAAGCTTGAGTGAACATTGAGGTTGTAGCTTCACGGGTTGAGTTGAAGCTCAATAAACAATTGTAACCTTTTTCCATATAGTGCATTAGTTCAGTGGGTTCTCTCCCAATTTGGATTTTCTACTTAAAAATATGTGTCTCATGTGTATGTGTGTTGATGGTTAATCTTTTTAATTGCTTTTTAGTTCAATTAATTGATCTAATTGATTGAAAAGGTTGAATTGAAAATCGATTCATCCCCACTCGTCATTCATGTTTCTAAAAATTGGTGTCGAGTTCAGCCACGGTGAAGTGATTATAACAGCTCAAGGGAGATCTAGTGAATTCAACTATGGAAAGAAACCAAGAAAATGGATTCTTTACTTCCAAAGCACCTTCGTTCAATGGGTCAAACTATGATTTGTGGAGTTTCAGGATGAAAATTTTCCTAATTTCACATGGGTTTGAAAGCTCAATTTCAGGTTGACAATGGCTATATTATTCTAGTAACACCTCCCACCGACAAAGAAGGGAAGACACTAGATGAAAATAATTATAAGGATATGAATGCAATTTTATGTGGGTTAGCTGAGGATGATTTTATAAAAGTTATGCAGTGTATTCAAACCCAATATATGTGGGACAAACTAAAGATAATATACTAAGGAGATATAAAAGTGAATATAGACAACTTACAAACCTAAAGAGCACAAATTGAGAGCATCAATATGAAATAAGGTGAGACTATTTCTAAATATTCGATGAAATTGTAAATCTAATTGGATGCTTATGAGAGGAGATAAAATAGAGCATGGTTGTACATAACGTGCTCAGATCTTTGAACTCAAAATTTGATGCTAAAGTATCACCGTAGAAGAAGATAAAGACCATACTACTCTAACATTGGATGATATTCATGGTATATTGACTGCATATGAGATGAGAGTAAGTGATTCGAAATTAGGGAGAAAGGAGGTTTCCTTACAATAAAAAAAAGAGTCACAAGAAAAGAACAAGGGCGATGATTCTGACATGGACATAGATGATGAAAATGTAGAATCCAAGTTTGTAATAAAGCTACATAGAGGTTCAAGAAAATACAAAGGTATACTCCCATTCAAGTGTTTCAGTTGTGGAAAAGTTGGTAACTTTTTTCTAAATGTCATAATAAACAAAAAGAAGATGAAGAATCCTATGATAGATAGAAGAAGAAATTTGAGAGATATAATATAAAAATAAGTACTTTAAGAATAAGAATAATTTTTACTCTCAAGAAGATTCCAGATCTTCAAAGTCAAGTGACTCTAAAGAAGATCTTGACGTGATGAAAATGTTATACTAGCTGAGACTTTATTTATGGCTATTGAAATATTTGATGCAAGTAATTCTAAGGGCTAATTTGAGACTCGAGTATGAATAGGAAGTAGAAGTTAATCTTGAGGCTGAATTAATAAGTTCTCTAGATGAAATAAAGCATCAAAAGAAAATAAACCAAAAACTGAAAATTATGGTAAAATAATATGAAAGTAGAATCATATTTATTGAAGAAAATTATGAAATAGAAAGCTCAAGAACTTGAATAAATAATCATGGAATTTTAATAACATGTAAAAAAAATTGAATATGTTATCAAGGTCAAAGAAGACAATCATTGCAAGCTCAAATATTATATGGAGCAACTAAAAAATCAGCTTAGATTAGACATCTATAAATCGTAAAATGTATCATAATTTTTAGAAGAGTATTGCTGATTTGAGGGATCTTTTGAGTGAGCAAAAATATTAAAATGAAAAATATTGTTTTGGATATGAAGAGAAGAAGGTAGATGACAAATCAACAAGCGAAAGAATGGCCAAGGCAAATGGAGAACCTCAAAAATTCAAGAGATCCGATTCCAAGAAGAAAAACCATCTAAGGAGACACTATGTCATGAGGTATGCACACTCATTTTATGGATATTGTTATACATGTAGTGAATTTGGTCACAAGGCTATAAAGTGTAGAATGTATTCCAAAAGTCATGGTAGGCATATAAATTCTTATTATGCAAGAAACAAGGATGAATTGATTTGTTATAATTGTCAAAATTATGGGCATATTGCCAAGTTTTGTTATCAAATACCTCCACAATAGAACATGAATGTATATAGAGCTAAATATGATGATATAGGTATTAAAGAGCAAGAATTAATAGCACAAACAACCTTTCATTCACAGAGTGAAGAAATGGAGTGGTACATTAATAGTGGGTGTTCTAGCCACATGACAAGGAACAAGAAAAATTCATCTCCTTAGAGGAAAATGCATCGGGAATAGTGAATTTTTGGGACAAAACATAAGCAAGTATTGTTGGAAAAGGTACGTTAAGTCTTGATAATGGAAAAACTATAACTGAAAAATGTTTTATATATTGAAGGCTTAAAACACAATCTTTTGAGTGTCAATCAAATGTTAAAACAAGGATATATAGTCCTCTTTCACGATAAAGTTTTTGATATAAGGAAAGGAGAAATAGGAAAGGTCGTAGGAAAAGATAAAATATCCAAAACCATTTGTATGTACTTCAGAATTAAACAAAGAAAAATGTTTCTCAAGCAAGGTGGGGCTGATATAATGACTAAATCATTTCCTAGAGCTAGTACTAAGCACTTGAGGCATAAATTATGGGTAACTTCAGACCCTAAAAGTCACTAAATGTATCAGAAGGATATGGGGATCAATTAATGTGCTAAATTATCTCCAAGTGGGTTCAATTTGAGTCCAGATAGGAGGATTTGGTTTCCTAATTACAAACACAAAATTATGGTCATATAAAGACAATAAATGAATCTTGAATTTGCAAGTTTATAAGAAGGAGTGTTGTAGGTGTTGCATGGAAAAAGAATACTAATAATTCTTGAGCATCTTCAGACGAGAGAACAACATTTCCTAGGGGAGTACATGCAAGCTATGAGCATACTCTTTTCTTGAATTTTTCCAATCTAATAAGTTTGGTGTGCTTCGCATCTTTGTCATAGATTTAAAATGGGGGAGAGAGTGTTGTAAACTTGTTGGGTAAGTGCACCAAGTTGGGGGACAATTAAGTGGACATCAAATCCTGAATTTTACATTAAAAACAGCAAAACATCAAATTTAGTCTTCCATGGACTTGAACCATGCCGAAAAGTAAAAACTATGTCATAAAAATGGTACCATTGCGTAGGGGAGACTATTATCTTTGTAGAAATACCGATTTTAAAGTGAATAGAAGAGGATAAATATCATTTTATAATTTTTTACTAATAGTAGGTCTAGAAGAGGATAAATATCATTTTATAATTTTTTACTAATAGTAGGTCTTTAAGACACTTTTTCCCGTGAATGTTTATGTCTATGTTTAAGACTGCAAAATTTGTTTCACTTATCAGAATGTGATAAAAATTATACCATCCCAACCGTGGTGAAATTATATACATGTTCAAAAAAAAATTATTTGATTTCAATATTTTTTGATGAAGTTATGGCAGGCAAACGGAAAGTGCTCTGTTTTCTTTATGTTTTCATACCGCTTTCACGAAAAAAATCATAAAAAAAAATATTACTCAAAAAAATACAAAATAAAATCCATCCCAAGATAGATAGTGTCATATAACTTCTCACCAAAGGAAAAATATATATATCAATTTTTACTCATCCAAATTGTGGGCAAACGGACTATAATCTTATCGTTGTTTTTAAAAAAATACCAAGTCATTAAATTTTGAGTGTTTAATATAGCTAATCTTGTCCATTTTTTTACAAAAATTAGTATTTTAGAAACTAGATTCTGGATGCTACGATTCATATTAACATAATTTTGTCTAATTTTGAGTGTATGTATTGCTAATAATCCCTACAAGTTGATATTATGTTGTTATTTGCAATATGATGTCCACGGATGACCCTATATTTGTCCATCAACTTCCTGCACTTACCCTGTTTCATTGTCAAGCATATCATTTTACCATCAAGTGTTAGTGTATTGTCATCAATAAAAAGGGGGATATTATTTAACCCTTTTGCATTAGTGGTTGTTTCCATTGATGTGAAAGTAATTGACAGGAAACAGAGAGTGCAAGATAAGGAATTTTAGGTGGTTTTCATAGTTTCAAGATGGTCTCATGTGGTTTCAAGAAGGAATGGACTTAAAGGTGTACTAGTAGTGCCCTATCATGATGGTGTCGGGTGCTTAATGATCCTGATGAGGTTGGACAGGATGGTATAGGTTAGATAAATCATGGAAGAATATTTGTGAGAGTTTGTACATCTTGTTTGAGCCAAAGTTAAGCTAAGCTCAGCCCCAAGATTTAGGCTTCTATGTTGCAAAAAATTTGGTGTTGAGAACATGTAATGACCTCGTATGAAAATGAGATGGCCTAGAAAATTTCAGAGATATTATTGTCAAAAACATTATCATATATGATTTTTTAATATGTCCTTGAGTTTTATGCAAACTTTCAGGTCCTTAGGAGGTCAATTGAGAAAGTTGTGTAAGTTTCCACAAAAATGGTCTATTGAAAATCTCACTTTAAGTTTCCTCGATTCTTAACAGTTATGAAAAAATATCAGGTCTCCTTAAGATAAATCATAGAAGTAATTTTTAAAAAGGAATCCAAGCCTAAACTAGCACAAAAATTTCAAGTCATTTGGACTTTTCATTGAAGAGATATGCGTAATTTTGTGAAGTTTTTTTCTTCCTTCTAGACTGTGCTATGCATCGATAAGAACAAAAAGATTAAATTGATCTCCAAATCTTGTTTGATCACTTATAAAGTGTTATGCAGTTCATTTAAGATGTTATTTTGTCTATGAAGGTGTGTAAATGCCAATCCCAATCCTTACTACTGTATGCTACATGAATAAGTTGTCTAGAAAGAGTGTTGCTTGGAGTCATGATTTTGAGGGGTATGTCTCCATTTATTGCACTAAACCAAAGTTTTTATCATGATTAGATTCTCTGATAAATTAAATTTGGTGTTATATTCTCCTACATAAATCTCTAAAGTGTTTTTGAGGTTCCTAAAGTTAGCTAATGAAGGTTCGGTCCAACCTCCAAAGGCTTGTGTTATTGCAAAGGATTTTTCACAATGGTGAGAACTCGTGTGAAGTCTCCTACCTCTATAAGGGAGGAATCTTGAATTCAAAATAGTGGTTTATTTTCAAAATAATATTGATAGAGCTCAAATATATTCCTTAAAGGTGTTAATTTCTTAAGAGAACAATTCTAGAGTTTATTATTCAAGTCCTCTTGTTTAAATGCTTAATTGTACAAGTCTTTTGTCCATCTCAAAGAATACAAATAGTTACTAAATTAAAGTATCCCAAGAAAATTTCTTTACTTTAAATAGTTAGAGAATAAGGAAGTTTGTTTCATACACCCTCAAAAACTCTTATCTTTTAATTTAATGTGGTTTTGTTGAATAAATTGCATTTTATCGTCTCTCGGGTCGAATGATCGGTAGTACACCCTAATTTAGGTTTGAAATTTATTAATTTGTTTTGTTATCAAATATTACCCAACAAAAAATCATGAAACTTGGATATTTTATCTATGAAGGGATTTAAAATTTATTTTAAAAATAATGGGGTTGATTTGTGGAATATTGGATGAGAAATACTTGACAAAAATTTAGAAAACCATGCTCATCTGTTAAAAGACCTCCTCTTTGAATTTTAGTGGTTTTTGAAGGAATCAATGAAAATTATAGAAGAGCATAAGATGAGAAGGGTTTTGTGATGTTGTATAACATATATCAACCATTAATGAGCTTGAAATATAATTCTTTATTATTCTCAATGCTTAAATGTTCATTATAATGAAATTTCACTAAGAAAATCAAGAATAATTTTAATTCTTAAAATCTAATCAATTCTAAATTGTATCTCTTGTTGGATTATGGTATCAAGGAAGTGTTGGAATTTAATATAATCTAATGAGTTTGAAAAGGTATGTTTTTTTCTCAAGGTGCAACTATATTCATAATAGTGATCCATTTTAGTGTCCTTCCATGCAAAAGGTTGAAGTTCAATTGAAATTGTAATGCCTTGACAACAAATGAAAACAATACAAGGATCTTTTTTAAGATCAATCTTGTGCAATATTAGATAATTTTGAAATAATCGCTTGAGTTCAAATATGATCGAACCATATCTTGGTTGATGAATAAGGTGTAGATTCTCTTTCTTGTCTTCTTGTAAAAAATTTCATCTTGAAGTTCCAAGGACCATTTTAAGTGTCCTCTTGTAACATCTCCAAGTTAGAATGTTTTTAAGAATTTAAAGTGTTATACTTCAGTTACAAACAAAAATAGTTTACCTCCAATCTCGAATTGTTGGGAATAGACATGTCATAGATAAAAAGATAGGGTTTTCATTGTTCTTCAACTAGGTGCAATTTGATATTGAGGATGTTAAGAGTAATTAGCTCGAGTATCTTGAATTATTTTACATATAAGTTATAAAGTGTGTGGAAATTAAAAATTTGAACAAATTTTTTTGTAGAAAGAATGTGTGGAGGCTGAGAAATACTTTGTAATATTTAATTGGAGAAACAGAGATATACATGAAATTGTGTTAGAAGGAGAGACCAAATAAAATTAGAGTAGAAATGCATGAAAATTATCCTAAGTTGTAGTGAGTTAAAAATGATGTTTCACGGTTGAAAAATTAGTACTACAAGGGCAACAAGTCTTTTGAAAGTGAGAAAAGACTTAGTGAAAAATAATAAGAGATTTAAAGACAGATTTTTGATTTGTTGTGACTAAGATAAAGAGTTGGTAGAATGTATTTGTGAGAATTTTTAAAGGTAGTCAAACAATGAATGTAAAAATAGATAAAGATTTAGATTTGGTGAGTTATTTGGACTGATATAGAGATATAAGAATAGAGAGTGGTTTGAAGTTTAAAATTCAGAAAGCAAGGATAAGACTGTCTGTAATTGGCCATAAAGTAATATATAAAAATAGTTAATGAAAGTAGATGAAAATAGAGACTAATTTGATGAGAAAAGAGACTATATTGGGTGTGAGAGGAAATTTTTACTAATATGAGAGTGATTTTATGAGTAAGAAGATCAATTTTGGTGTGCAAAGGTATTTGAAGGAATAGTATGGCGTATGAATTATTGTATCAATTTTGAGAGTGTAGAGTAAATATTTATTGTGCTAAGAGGCTGAGTGAGACATAGATTCAAGATTGAAGAAGAGAGTTGAGCACAAGAGGCTGAAATTTACATCGTAGAGAAGGAAAAAGATGAAATTGAATAAAATACTCTCAAGTCCCAATTTACAAATTGCGCTAAAGAAGAAGAATTGGGTGATTGTTAGGGCATTAGAGATAGAGAGAAAATATAGGATCATTATCTTATGTTCAGAGCATCAAACTAGAGAGTGATCATATTTTAATTGTTAAATCTTAGTTGAATCTTAGTTGTACCAGGAGTTGTTGCTTCCTTTCCAGGTGATATCTAACTAAATCATCAAGGGAAGTTGTTTCTTCCTACACCAAGTTGAAGCTTGATTCAATATCGAGGTTGCAGCTTCAAGGGTTGATTTGAAGCTAAAAATAATTGTAACCTTTTACCATATAGTCCATCGGCTCGGTGGGTTTTCTACCAATTTGGTATTCCCACTTAAAAATACTGGTCTCTTGTATATGTGTATTGATGGTTGCTCTTTTGAATTTCTTTTCAGTTTAAGAAATTGATCTAATTGATTGAAAATTTTTAATTAAAACTTATTATCCCCCTCTCATTGTTCCATTTTCAAAGTACCGATGTCATGGTTGATTATAATTCATATTTTCTAGAGCTTGAATTTGTAAATTCTATCCAATATTTTCTTCTTCCTACTATTGATTTATTTATTAAAGAAAATGATAACATCTAATATCTTACAACAATTATTCTCTTGAGAACCAAGAAACAGCTTGACAAAGAAATTAATAGTGTATAGGATATCTCGAGATATGGTTCCCTTTAAAATACCCCTTTTCCATCACTAAATAAAAATCTAGCACAAAATTGTTTGCACACACTTGAAAGGACGAATATGACGGAGAAAAAATAAAAAAAAAGATGATCTTCAACATGAGAAATATTAGAAAAGAGAGTTAGGAAGAGGAGGTTGAAGGAATGTATTAAAAAGGGAGAAGATGGAGGTGAAGAAATATTAGAAAAGAGAGTTAGGAAGAGGAGGAAGATGATGAAGAAGAAGTCACTGAAATCTCATCTCAAGATTTCATAAAAATGATTTCTTGAAGGAAAAAACTTGATATGAATAGACATTTTACCTCTCTTCTAGTATCTACTTGTAACTCTTCTACAATCATTTCTTATCCTCAAAATTATCTTTTCCTCTTAGATTAAATATGAAATTTTAAGCAACAACCTCATATTTGGATACTTCATTCTCATGGGCTCAACCAATGGTTGAAGGCAGTAAAATTACAATCAAGGCAATAGTTAAAGTTCACAAATATGATATCGTAGATACATTCATTGGACTTATTCTTAAACCATCAAACCTAATATCACATCTTGTCTAGCCAATGACATTTTAGGAAAATAGTTCATTGAAATTATTATACCAATAATTAGTAAGAGACAACATGACATTTGCACTTCTCACATTGAACTAACAAAGATATCTTTAGGAGAATCTACATCTTAGGCAGATGTGTATAATCTAAAATAAACAATTTCAAAGGTAATTGAGAGGGTAGAAAAGGGAAAAAAACACAAGAAAAATTGGAAGCAAAAATACAAACCATCTCAACCTATATAAAATTTTCTCTCTCTCATAAGCATACATCTTTGGCTTCTCTTCCACCCTCAACTTTAACAATTGATATTGGTATCAAAACAATCGATGCACTAGATATGAATATGCTATAAGGAAAGAGTTTTGATGCATCAAATTTTTAAATATTGATGACTGTTTTAAATTTCATTGATGAAGGATGCAAGGTTTATGAGAATAATGTTATGGAATGAAAACAAAAGACATGGGATGTAAAATATTTAAAAAGAATCCAAAGTATGGGAAGATATAATTTGAGATCTTCACATCATGAATATCATAGATGAGAATCTCATGATTTCGTAGAAAATATTCGATGAGGATAAGAACAATGTGTCTTTATCACGCTTATTCAACGTGGAATGTAGATTAAAGGTACTTGAAAAATCTTTTTCGAACTGCAAAACATAAATAAAAATATGAATAATTAAAATTTGAAAATGTTGTTCCCCTTGAACCTCTTTGTTTTGAAGTTTTTCAAGATAATGCATATCATCAAAATTCATCCAATGAAATTGAGGACAATTTTAGTATATTGATCAATGATGATGATATATAAATTAGAGAACCTAAACTAAGAAAATATGGAAGAACTTTCTAATCTAAAGAACGTGACAATTAAAATTTCAAAATGGCTGGGTCAATATGGAGGAACAAGTTGATAAATAAAAACTTTATTAAGGGGATATATGATAAAGCTTACGAATACTCTAGTGCCAAAGCAATTAAAATTATCATTTATAGTGAAAACGTTAACAATGCATTTGCTAAAGCTTAAATATGCATCTCCATCTCTTTGCGTTGTTCATTTTTCAAGTACTATTTGAAACTAGTTCTTATATTGTAATTTTGACATTGAATTTTGAAAAGGAAAGTTAAAATTAAATTTCATTTAAGTGACTTAACTATTAAAATATATATTCACTAAAGTAACAATTAGTTATCCTCCCCTATGCCTATAAAAGTTGCCTTTTTGTACATCTATAAATGGGTTGGATGTTAAGATATTAATGTAAAAAGAAAGAAGAACTTTTGATTATAGAAGAGAACTTAGATTTATTTATTCTATCTTCTCCTCCACTTTTCTAGATATTTCTTGTAACATTTATATGCAAATGGACTATGAAACTTTGTTTCATCTTTATTTTTTTATGGTTATTGAACCTAGAGTCTTTATTTTCATTATTCAAGATAAAGGTATTTCTTCATATATGATTGTATACATCTTAAATTTCACTAACTTACGAGAGGAAAATAAGATATGAGGTGTTATTATTTGAAAATTTAGTTTTCCCTCTTTTCCTATTCCTCCCCTCATATAGTTCGTTATGGCATTATCTCATGGTTTGAAAAATGGTTCGAAAATGCTTACAAGGAGGAGGATTGGTGTTTTGGATGGAGTGATAAGGTGGGATCTATGATGATTATGAAGATTATTTTGTGTTCCTATGGTTGGTTCACAATATGGATTAATATGGACTTCTTACCACTTTTACCCTTTGAGGAAAACATGGATTTATCCTCTTGTGATGTTGGTGTTCTTTTGGTTGTTTTGTAAAGAAATTTTAAGTGTGTTTTGTCTCATTTTATCTCCCTTACTTTTGCAATTTTGAGGCATGCATTCTCTCTCTCCCATGGGCTTGGAGGCAGGTTAGCATTACCTCCTATGGTGGATATGGAATGTGATGATGCCATTTGGTTAGGTGGAAAACCAAGCCTATTTCACTTGTGCATTGAATACTTTCATACCGATTGAAAGCTTAGAAAATATCCTTAGAGCATGGAAGAAAAAACTTCAGAATTTGGCCATGTTGTTCCCCATTGTGGGGAGGCTTGTTCACTTGTATTTTAGAGTGTTGTTCGTAATGATTATGTAATATCTTGGTATCTTTTTATTATTTGTTGTTAAGAAGTATTGTAATATTGTAAACTTGTTCCTACATTGTGTGGAAGACATATGTTCTTGTATTTTGAATTTTGTAAACCTTGTTTAGTGGAAAAGTGACATAGATTTTTATCTTGTGAAAAGGGTGTTGAATAGATTATCTTAGGAGTAGAGCTAGTATCATTTACCTTTATATACGCAAGATTGGTTTCAAGAAATAAGGATTGTTTTGTGATGAAGCTCATATAAATAAAATGGTGTTCCCTTCTTCAGAAAATTTTGTATGATAAAAAAGAAATGTATACACTCGTTTCATTACCCTTTTAGTTTGGAATTCATTATATGCAAGTATATTTGTAAGGGATGATAAGCATTATCATTGTTGGCTTCTTTTATTAATGAAAAGATTATTTCCTTTTTTGTAATCCATTATTGATAAGAATAGAGAAAAAAAGGCTAATTTGGATGAACTAGTCACTTGTGGTTTTAAAGTATTTGTATTTGGAATAATTAGGGAAAAGAAGTATGATTTAAAATATGGTCTTGAATGTTTAATAAATAAACTAAGATAGTTGTCTTTCCACTTGATCTTAAAATTTAAATATTCATTCTCCTCTACATGAGATTTTTTAATATCGTATTATTAAAGAGAATAATTACCTTGTTATTCTCTTATGAAAATTTTTATTTTACACAAAAGAAATGAAAAATTAACATGTATTCTTCCTTAAAAATCAAACTTGCATTATAGTTATTATATTCAAAAAAAGTGTGTTTTTGTTTACGTAAAAATATATACATAAATAAATACACACACACACACAACACACACACACACACACACACACAAACACAAACATACATACGTACATATATGTATGTATGTGTGTGTGTGTGTGTGTGTGTGTGTGTGTGTGTGTGTGTGTTTTATGTATTGACATATTTATAAATACGAATATATTGATCGCTCATTGCTATGTCCACATTGGTTCTTTCCTAAATGGGAAGGGGAAAGTACTATTAAGTTGCAGTGGGTTCAAAAACTTAAGCACTTGTTCCTATCATAATATATTCCTTCTTTTCGGATGGAAGATACTAAGCATCCGGCCCCACTCAGCTTTTGGTAATTTTACAATCAAGGTCTCCTATCTCTCTATGCCCACGATTTGAGGGTACTGCTCTTTCTCATATTTGGCTTCCACAAGTGATCCCCAAGGTTGGATTCTACACTTGGCTAGCCTTTAGTGATGCATTCCTTTCAGAAAAAACCTAAAGTTACATGTATACTCCTTCCCTAGTAGGTGCGTTCTTTTTCTTAACACTTGAAACACCTAATTATATTCTTTTATATTATAGCTACTCTCATTCAATCTGGAATTTACTTTTTCACAATTTTGGTGTTTCTTGGGTGTTCCCCAATTCAATTTTGGATGTTATTTTCCAATGGGTTCCCCTTTTCACAAGAAAATGGTTAAACTTTCTTGGAAAATTCTTTTTCTCGTATTGTTTGGAATCTTTCAAAAGAATAAAACATACAAATTTTCAAAGAGCAATCCAATAATCCCCATCAAAAATACAACTTGGTTGCTGATCGGGATATAAAAAATTTGAATTGATATAGCTAGAAAATCTCAAATGTAAAATATCTCTTAATACAAAGCTTAAGTGGTATCAACAGCTTTAGATTCCCATTCAACACCCCAGTTTGGCAGCTTTAAGAGCTAATATTTCTTGGTCTCCTCCTCATCTTGGTTAGATTAAAGTTAATATGGATGGTGTTGCTATAGGTAACCCGTTAGATTCTAAAAGAGGATTTATAATTAGAGATGGAAAGGGTCAACCTATGGCATCCATGATTATCAATTTTGGTAAAGGAACTAATCACAAAGTTAAAGCCCTTGTTATTCTTAAAGGTATAGAGCTTGCTATCAATTTTTGCTAAATAAAAATCATTGTTGAAAGTGAATCCCTTAACTTGATAATTATTTTTAAAAATAATTCTATTTCCAACTAGACCATTAGCATCATTATTGCAAATATCAGAAAACTCCAATCTCAATTATGTAATGTTCATTATCAACATATATACAGGGAAGGGAATCAGGTAGCTGATTTGTTAGGTAATATTGGAGTTTCTATTGAGAAACAAAAGACTTCGATTGGGGATTTTTCTGATTCTCTTCTCAAATCCTTTTTCGATGACTCGCACTAAGAAAAATCAATTATAGCAAGACTCATTTTTTTCATTCTATTTTTTCTTATACCGATGGCATATTTTTTCGATCTTATCCCTTTTCAATGACAAATATGTGGAAAGAATTAATTATGACTTGATGGGAGTTTCTAATAATTATGCACTTCTCACGAGGGGAGCTAAGTTATCCTATTTTAATGTTTTGATTGTTAGTTTTAATCATAATTATGAGCATCCAACATTATGGTTATCTCGTGGCAGTGGGGGCATTCACCATTATTTTAAGGCCCGCTTGATTTCTCATTTATTCATCACCTTTTTCAGATCTTCTCATCTCGCTTAGCAATAGGGGGTCCCTTAGTGTAAATTGAGTGTACAAATTGTGATGAGTTGAATAATGATGTGGAGTTGTGGTATTTTCTTGAGTAGGAGTGGGTTACATCATTTATTTAGAGGTAATTTGAGAATTTTGTTATTTTGTCGACAATCATTATTTCCTTGTGGAAGTGGGATAAGGTGAAAGTGGGTAATTTTTTTTTTTTAATTTCGTTGAAATAATTGTTGCTTTGTGATGGGCCTTCCTACCAAGGTGATATATAATTCAAGAGGACATTAAAAGTAGAAATGGAGGCTTTCCTGGTGAAGAGAAAAGAATGTGTGTATGAATACTAGTCTAGAAAAGAAATAGCCTCTCCAAATATCCCTAGGATCACATTGT
>CM031239.1:982021116-982176116 GCA_018340775.1 Taxus wallichiana var. yunnanensis
TTATCTTGAAATAATTCATAATTACATGTTAGGAAATATATCTTAGTGCTCCATTTGTATGTATGGGTGAATAATAATTACATGTGTAATTATTATTATGGTAAGTTAGTAAGTTAGAATAATAAAACAATTAGTATTATTTTATTATTATATTGGTGAGAGGTTGAAACCATATGGGTGTATGGTTGTATATGCAGACAAAGGTTGTTGTGAGGATTGTTATTATACATCTCCTATATAATGGAGTGTAATGAAATAGTGAAAATATAATATAGAGTTGTTGATTTCAATTATTTTTTGTGTAGCTATTTCATGTATTTTGTGTATTAGATCAGAGTAATTTTCACATTTGGTACCAGAGCAGGTTAAATATGTCTCGAAGAAGATCTCATAACTTTTGTTTTGTGATCTGGGTTTCTCCACAATTTTGTACGTGGAATGATATGCTATACAAAAAGCTACAAAAGAAATTTCAGCCAAACCCAGTTTGTTGTTTGGGAGAAATGTGTAATTTACTATACAACACATTGATCATCACTGTTGTTTTTTGAAGAAATCAGAGAATCAAAGGTAATTCAAATCTACATTCAATTTTTTTGGATATTTAGATTCAGTAAAATGGATACACCATTAGATAAATTTAATGGGTTGAACTTCCATACATGGAGAGTAAAAATCTAGATGCAGTTAATGAATAAAAACCTATGGAGGATAGTAGATGGAAAAGAAAAAGCACCTACAGATGTAAGCAAAATTGTAGAATGGGAAACTAGAGATGACAAAGCCAAAGCAATAATTGGACTTGGTATTTCAGATTCTGAATTACATCATGTAGATTTAGAAAAATCTTCTACAGAAATATGGGATTTACTAAACAAAACTTTTGGGGCTAAAATGAATAATGCAAAATTCTCTTTAAAGTTGCAATTATTCAAATTGAAAATGAATGAAGAAGTCATAATGTCAAGTCATATAAATGAATTGAGATCTCTTCTTAGACAACTAGTAGAAGTTAAAGCTCATGTTGATGATGAAGATGCAAAATCCATATTATTAAACAATTTGCCATCCAAGTACAATAATGTTGTCTTTACTCTAGGGAAAATGTCTTCTCAGTCATTAGAGGGCATGATTTCAGCTCTCCTAGCTGAAGAGAAAAGAACTAAAGAAGATATAGAAGAGGAAATTGCTTTGTATGTTAAAAAGAAATACAAAAATTTCTCGAAAAAAGGATGAAATTGAATGTTTCTATTGCAAGAAAAAGGGTCATACTAAGTCTTTTTGTAGAGATCGAGCTAAAGACTTGCTCAATGGAAATCTTAAAAATGAAGCAAATATAGTCACTGAAGAAGGCTCAGACAATGAAGATGAACAAATAATAGATGAAATTGACTATAATTCTGAAGACTTTCTATACTAAGTGAAGTTCTTGGAGGAAGGAGGCACAAGAGGTTGGAGGTCATTCAATGACCTCTCGTCAGTCACCAACGACGGAGTCGTATCAGCTATGGTGATTATTTTTTTATACAATGTGTTCCTATTGTTTCTTTGTGTGTCTGGCAGAGTGTTTGGTTGTAGTGTTCCTATTGTGGTTTGCAAAATAAAGGAAATTTCACATTGAGGGGGGAACATGATCTCAATGTTCCATTTCTAGTTTTCTACATTTCTGGTATTTTCTATATGTGAGCAACTATATTTCCTATGTTTTTCCATGCAGTGAAATGTGATGAGAGCTGATAATTGTATTTGACACATCATGATGTGGTTGTAGGTAAACCACTTGAAAACCTTCATTTTTGGTTTGTGGTACACCACTTGTAAAACCACCATTTTCGGTTGTTGGTAAACCCTATGCAAAACCATCACCCTTTTGGTTTGTGGTAAACCAGTTGCAAAACCATCATTTTTAGTTTATGGTCAACCCTATGAAAAACCATCTATTAGGTTTATGATCATCCTATAAAATCATCAGATCATGAAAGTAAGTGCAAGTACAAAGGCAAGTTTTCCCCATGTTCACACTAAGGGGGGGAATGTTAGGAAATATATCTTAGTGCTCCATTTGTATGTATGGGTGAATAATAATTACATGTGTAATTATTATTATGGTAAAGTTAGAATAATAAAACAATTAGTATTGTTTTATTATTATATTGGTGAGAGGTTGAAACCATACGGGTGTATGGTTGTATATGCAAACAAAGGTTGTTGTGAGGATTGTTATTATACATCTCCTATATAATGGAGTGTAATGAAATAGTGAAAATATAATATAGAGTTGTTGATTTCAATTATTGTCTCTGTAGCTATTTCATGTATTATGTGTATTAGATCATAGTAATTTTCCCATTACAACCATCTAATTGAGCCTTAATGTTCTTAATATTATCTAGATAATCAACTAGTATTTCATCTTCTTTCATTAGAGTTGTAAACAGTTCCACGATTAGTTTTATTATCTTAGAAAAGTGACTAATTTCATGCATATTCTGCAATCGTTCCCTTGCATCAGCTGAGACTCCATGTGTCCTATATGCAACAAGAATTCATCTTTGATACTTTGCAATAAGATTGACATGGCCTCTTGGGATTTTTGGGAGAAGATACTCAATTTTTTAGGTGTAGCTTGTCTCCCAGTGGGTCTCTTTTCAACACCACTAACTAGATCCCAAAGCTTTCTTTCCATAAATATGGCTTTAATCCTAACTCTCTAAATACTATAGTTAGTACCATTTAATAACTAAGATTTATCCATGGAAAAATTAGAAGAACTAGCCATATTCAAATAGTAATAAAATAATTAAGTGTTATGTGGCTTTTAATAGTTGCGAGATAGTCGTTGTTAGAAGAAAAAATATTTCTACGGATTTAAAACAATTAGGAAATTCTTTCAACTTAATAAACACACTTAAATAAAATATGAAAACCAAGAAGGAAGGCCAAAAACATAAAGAACAAGCCACAAGAGATCGCAAGACAATAGATAAGCAGATATAGATTTTTCAAATTTAAAAATTTGCGAACAAGGAAACAAAGTTCCACGGAATTATAAAAATGAAGATTTCTGAAATCTAATAAAATATTCAAACAAGGTTTGCAAACTCTACAGAGACCAAAAATCACAAATAACATGTTGTGAGGAGCTACAAGTCAAGCACACCGAAGATATAAAAATTTCCAATTTGAAGCCACGAAAGAATGAAACAGAGTTGTGTAGGGTTTTGAACTTTAGCGTTCCACAGAATATTAAGGTAAAAGTCATGAAACAACAGAATACCTACGAACAAGAAAATTCTTCTAGACAAAAAAGCAACTGTGAGACCAAGGAAATATGCATGACACAAAAAAATATTCCACAAGATAGAGGAAGTCTGCACAACAAAAATACATCCACAAGATAGGGGAAGTCCGTGAAACAAGAAAATTCCACCGAAAAAAGAAGAATTATGTAAGACATAGGAAATACTCTTGAACAAGGAGTGAAATCCGTGTAATAAATTAGAGAGCCAAATGACACAAAATGCAAATAAGTCCATGAGACAAGGGATCAGAGAGAAAGATGTTCACTAGAAAAGAACAAGTTCATAAAGAGACAAGCAAGATAGTGAACCAACAGACATCTAGATGGAAAATTAAAGTCGGCATAGTAAGAGAAAATGTAAACATCCATGGAATAAGGTTGGAAGCTGCACAACAAGAAAAACACAGCTGGATCCATCCAACAATTCATTACACAACGTGGATGCCATACAAATAAAACAAAATGATACTAAGTTAAGGAAAAAGTGTGTGAAGCAAGGTAGAAAGTTGTGTAATAGCGAAATGCCACAAAACATGACTAGAAATCGTATAACAAGCAAGGTTCCACACAAAGAAGAAAAATGTCATAGATTGAAGAAGAGTGAGCAACAAAAAATGCCACATGAAACACAAATAAGTCGTGCAATATAGCGAGCACAAGTAGATTAAAGACAAAGTTGTGCAACACTTCAACAAGCCGCAAAGCTAAGGAAAATCCATGTAAAAATGTAAAAATACCATGCAAAATGTAGAAATACCATACAACATAGCATAAATGTTGTGAAAGACTAAATAAGGTTGCGGAACATGCGAATAAGTTGCAAAGCAAGAAAAAGGCCCATGAAGCGAAGGCGAAAGTCGTGAAAGACTGGAAAATATATAGGAATGTCGTGGAAGGCCAAAAACACAATTCCAATCACTTATAATGTTGTGGGAGAAAGGAACACAAGTACACACTTGAGTTTTATATTTCAAAATGCCAAACATCAATTATGTTGATAGAGAATTAGATTTTTACACCTGTAGTCTTTGAAAAAGTTGTGAAAGCTTACAATTAGGGTTTTGGGTTTTAAAACTTCAAGTTATCTTCTTCAAACCAATATGAAGATGATATTGCATCTACAAAATAAATTTTTCCTAAACAACCAAAAACATCTATCTCTAATACCATGTTAAGAAACGTGGGGATAAATAATACAAAAAAATTATATATCTACCAAAATAAATTGCCAAGGATTATAGTTTTAATTGACAACAAGTTATGATAGATTACATCATATATTGAATTTTATATTAGGATTTTGTATGAACATGAAATTAAATGAACACAAGACACAATATTTTAGTGGGAAAACCTTTCGGTAAAAAACCCAATAAAAATCACTTATCTTTATTGAGAATATATGTTTCACCTTGCACTCCAACTATTTCCATGAATCCATAAAGCAGTTAAACCTTCAAAGAGGAATTATAAATTGTCATATACATTCGCTCATGAGTGCATAGTATACTTCACCTCATTTTCATCATGTATCATGAACCTATTTTCATATTATGCTATTTTTCATAACAAACTCAAATAGATCACCCCGATTTATATCAAGGTGGGTGGCCCTATTTGGGTCACTTTTATAATTTAACTTTAAACATTGTTAACACACTATGTGGATTCCATCATGTTTATATATTAAATATAAGTTGTGTTATGACCGTTTAGTATTTTACAGGTTTCTTTATGGGTTTCTATTAAGTCAATTTCCTACGTAATATTACCACCCTAATAGGAAAAAGTAACATATCTAGTTTTTTGGGATGCTCGGCCAGATAAGAATTAATTTCATTGATATCCATAGTAGAAAAGTCATGAGAGGTACTAGACATGATGGAAAGGGATCCAAAAAAGTAAGCGTCAAAGGGATCGGGTTCACCAAATGATTTAATAAAATTAAATATAAGATAAGGACATTGATGGTCATATAAATATAACAATATTAAAGAGAGATAAAGAAAAGTAAATACATGAAAGAGTGATAGATAGGATTTAGAGAATGAATTTTCTTGTATTTGTAGGTTTGAACTAATTATGGACTTGAGAATGATCTCGAAAGGGAGATTTTGGATTGTGCAAGCTTTGTATTTGGAACTGTAATTTGGAAACTAGCAAGACATAACCTACCAAAATGGGATAGGGTTGCCCATGTGCTAATGTTTGATATGGATGCTAGTGTTTGCAGAGTGGCTCAAGATCTTATTCTTTTTATATCACTCAGGTGTTACTCCTTGTTCGATGTAGGTCACATAAAATTAATTGTGTCGCACTTGTGCCTAAAAACTAAACCCTAACTACTTGTACAATACTCAAGTGCACATTAAATGAATAAAAATATGCATATTCTTAAATCGGATTGACCTCGGCAATCACTCCAATGTAATTTTCACCGAGCGTTACACTACATTTCAGACTCAATGTAGTTCCATTGTGTGTGTGTTATTGAAAAAGTGTCCCTTGAGCTAGGATTCCCTAGTGTTAGTTGCACAAAGAGATAGTGGGATACAACTACTTTGTCTCAAATTTAATGTGTGGTATGGAATTCAGAATAAACCCTCCTTCATAATGAAGTATGCAATGCCAAAATGTAGTCCTTGGTGTAGTAGATAGAAAATATTATCTCCTTGTAATAGTATGTACCTCTTGAATGCTTCCCCTAATGAGGTTAAATAATACATGTATATACATATGATTCCTTTGCTTAAGTTTCATCATTAACAAGTGAAATTTTGACCAAGTGTCATAAAATAAAACAATAAAGAAGTAACATTCAAAAAATCAGAAAAAGAGTAAACAAGAAAGAGGGGACAGTAGTACTCAGGCACTCCTATCCCTAATGAGTTATCATGTTCATGGTGCTCAAAATGATAAACATTGAAATCATAACTAAGTAGGATGTTAGATGGTATGCAAAATTATAAGTTTTCAATTAGAAACAACAAGCAATAAAGATGAAAAGGATAAAATCAATGTCAAATCAAATTAAAGAGGTGTTAATGAGTAGTTCTCTTGCTTAGGAATTATGCATATAAATAAAGTATTTAGAGGCTATATGTACATAGTAAGTTCATGATTTAGTTACTACACTATGAAATATCCTATTCCTTTTGATAAGTTACATATATATGAAGTTGTTCAATCATGAAATACCCTCGAAATTAAGCCGCTTGTGCAACTATTCCTTGAGCCAAAGAAAGATCTATCAACACACCATGCATACACATAAATGTGGTACACATTGAAAACTCAAAATAAGTGTAACTTACTCTATCACTTAAACATGAAATCAATAAAGGGTTACCATTACTAGTTAGTTCATAACAACAATATGGCTTGGTTAGTGATTACTATGATAGTACTAAAAATGACATACTTGATTATGATACTATTTCTACTTCACTCTATATTAGATATTTTCTTGATAAAAATGTATCTACAATGTCTTGGTTTATAGCAGTGTTAGGAACAACATGTGCATTATCACATTTCTTACTTCTTTGGGATATACTAAGCAACATATCCAATTCAATGCACAATATCCTAATCAATATATTGGACACATTATTCTCCCACTTACAATGGGATCCACTATTGTGGCTACATAGTTTTTGGTTACTAATATTTTTGGACAAATTACATACTTCTAGAATACCCTTAGACTCATAATCTTAGGTTTATTCCTTTTATTCTCCATCAATGCATTACACATACCTATTAAAATCAATTTATTATGGTTAAGGGCTCTCATTGTGCAACTCCTTTCCCTATTCCCTCTTCCAAGAGAGAAAAATTTCTACACCCGTGGCTATTATGCCTACTCATGTTATATCTACAAGCTTTGTATCCCACCAACATTCTCCTAGGTCTCCTCCAAAGTGGGAAATCAGTCTCTTAATTGTGTCCCATAGCCTTAGCTTTAAGTGATGTGTCCTACTCCTCCTATGAACAATACACTTTTGAGGCCCAAGCCTCCTTCATTTTAAAATTCCTCTGTTCACCCTCTTGATCACATTATTAGGTAGAACTTATTTTGCAATATTTATACAAACAAATATATTTTACACAAATAAATATTCTAACAATATAAAAATATTCAAATATTTTCAAAAATACAAAATCATAACCTAAACGTGGCTTGATCTACTAGTTCTCTACTTTACATATGTCGTTTGTCACATGGTTTAATACATAACATATTTAATATTATTTAGACACATATTCCATGAGCTATATGAGCATGATGTAGGATTTATAGGACTCTACATGGTCATAAATTTTGGACCTCCCTTTTACACAATGGCCTTGCTAATCTAGGGGCATCTTCTACATTATCATGTGTTATTATTTCATTTATTGAATAGTAATCTTACAAATACTAGTTATTCTTATATTATCTAGTGTGATATATGTTATTTATCCATATTTTTTGGATTAACACATATGAATTTTACATGGATAGTATATCTTGTTCCATACACCTACATTGGCTATTGTCTAATTTTTGGTATTGCACATTGGATCACTTATTTTCTTTTCATCTATGTATGGAGTTTCACCTTGTCCATGTTTTTGCAACACTTAGGTGTCCCTTATTTACTGATCTCATTTACCTTTGCTTACGTGGCCATGTAGCCCTTTTTTATGTGTGTGACATAATTGTGTCCCTTGTACGTAATTCTTGGCCTTTTTATGAATTTATATGTGACATTGATTTGTGTACCTATATGCTACATAATTTAATGTTCGTATACTTGAATGCCTATTATGTATGTTATATTTTTTTGTGATGGTTTCTACCATGTAATCTCTTATAGGTCCAATTTCTATATGGTGGTGATGTAGGAGCATCGGTGTTAATGAGTGTTTTGTATTGTATTGTAGTATAATCTAGTGAGTTCAAACTTGTTTCCTTCCATTCATTGTAGTTGAATTCATATGTGGGAGTTTTGGCTTGGTAAATGTAAGTTTGGTTATAAGAGTGATTTTAGGTGGGTTTTACCTAATAAGGCCATATGTGCCAAATTTTGATGTAAAGTTGGGTTGTAAATGTGGATAGAGGTTTGTTAGGAGTGATTTGGTCAGTCTAAAAGTTAGGATTATTGTTTGGTCAAAGATAGTAATGGTTGCATCTTTGTAGGAAGTTGTTGTCTTGAGCTAGAATGAGGCATTCAGCTAGAGAGAAGAGGTTCATATGAAAAATAAAAGACTTTTGAATTGTAATATAATTTTGTGAAGGAGAATAATATGTGGTGTGAATTTGAATGATAACAAAATACATTTTTGTTTTGTATAATTAGTATGTGTTCTAGTATTGTGCATGAAATTCGAGATAGGGCAACAAACTAAAAAATCACAATCAAGCTTGGAAGGCATATTTCTCCAAATTGTTAATTTGAATACCTAAAGGGAGACATTAAAATCAAATTAAAATTTATTTGGGTTTTTGAACGAAATTTTAAAGGTTTTATGCTCATCCTAGTGCTCATGGACTCAAGCTAGGAAACCTATAACTTTTTTCTACCTAATAGAATGCTCTAAATTTTGGAACTAATATTTGCCCCACAAGGATGAAGAATTATAAAAAATTCAAGTCTAATTACCACACGTGGGAAAATATGTCTTTACCATAAATTCTGCAGGTCATTCAAGAGGAAACGATGAGTAGGGGTGCATAGTTAGTGATGCAAATTTGATCAAATGATTGTCTCAAAAGTTGAGGCCATTTGAAATGAATTCTTAAGAGAAAATAGAAGGTGTTAACAAAGGATTTAAGGTAAGTAAAGTTTAATTGAGCTAAATATCACTAACCAATCCTAGCCAAGCCTAGGAAGAAAAATCGAGATTGGGTTTTCCTTAATCTTTATCAAATAGAAACCTAAATACAAGTTATGGAGGTGTTAGAGTTTTTCAATGGTTTCTAGAGTTAGACATCAAGGTTTAATATTATTTTCTAAGTAGAGGGACTAGAGAGAGAGAGGATTTGAATCATAGGTCTACAAGACCTAAAACAGCATTGTCAAACCTTTCCCTTTTATATTGTTTGTTCAAGGAATCTAGGAAGGGTTTATGCATGTTCTAAGGCTCATATCAAGGTGTTTGTACTAGTTATTGACATTGCATGGTCATTTTCCTATTAGTGAAAAGTGGAAAGGAACAAGACCTAGCCTATACAAGCTATGAGGAAACAATAACATACTTGAGTCAAGGTCTTATTATCAAGTAGTGATAATTGAGAGATAATCTAAGTCATTTAGGTGATGATAGCCATATAGATGATATTGTATTGTGGAACAAAACTGAATAAGGATCATGAGTTAAAAATAACAAGTTGTGTTAAGGTTTGAATAGAGCTAAGATTGGAATCAATTTTGGTATCAAATCATACCACTTGTGCACAAGTTAAGATCCAGATTTCTGATGTAATTTGATGATGCAAAAGAAAAATGTTAGTATGTGGATGCAGGTGGTAATAGAAAAGAGTGATCTTAGGAGATAACAGAAAATCTTGGTGACACTAAGAGAAAGAAACCAAGAGAAAGGAAGATAAGTGGAATAGAAGTAAGCTCGGAGAAAGAGAAAAGAGACTGTAGTGAGTCCAAGAAAGTAGAAAAAGAGAAGTTGATAGAAGGAGCTCATTGAAAGCTCTAAGAAAGAGACATCTAGGGTGAAAGAGACTTGGATGCAAACAAGGTGAAAGAGACTTGTTGAGGTGAGAGAACCAAGGTAAGAGGAAGATAAAAAGTAAGTGAATATGGCCATTGGTATGAAACATGACCAATTATGGGAGATGATGAAAATGTTGAGAGAAATAGATGAGAGGATAAGAAATGAGGAGAAGAAAGAAAAGAAGGGACAAGGAGTGATCCCTAGAAAGGAGCTTGCAGAGATGAAGACAAAATTTTTGAGGATGATTAGCCTTGTTGAAAGAGAAATAGAGGAAGCTATGGAAGGAACACTTGTAGATGCAAAAGACATCCTAGAAGAAGAGGATGAGTGGAAAAGAGAAGAAGAAAATGAAGGAGAGTTTTCTAGTGAAGAGGAAGAATCTTGTTACCCGAGGAAGGTCAAGACTTTGGTTATATGGATGAAGTATATGAAGACCAAACAGTACAATATAAGATTACTTTGAAAGTGAAGAAATGGAACATGGTAATATGTAAGGGAAGGCCTACTTGTTTGAAGAAACACAATGTGAAGGAGAGGAAAGAGTTGGCAGTCCTAAATTTTATGAAGACATAGAAGATTTGGGTGAATTCATACTAGAGGAAGAGTTAAAGTTATAGAGGAAATGCTCAATTCTCATAATGAAGTGAGAAAAGAGGAGTGTGAAGGAGAAGTGTCTATCCTAAAGGCACCAAAAGAGCTAATAAATCTCAATTTTTCCAATCTAACTATACATATGAATGTGTATTTGCAGGTATTGAAGGTGAACATGTACAAGAAAATGATACAAAAGAAGAAAAAGCATATTTGCCTCATGAAGACACATGCAAGGTAAGTGAAGAGCATAAATCTCATATGGGTAATGAAAATCAGCATGAGGAAGGTTTAAAAATCATTCAAACCAGAGATAAAGGACAACATGAGGATGATGGTTTCTCAAGACCAATGGTGGAAAAACTCAGTCCACAAGATCGAGAAATGAAGAATGCAAGTACAATGAGTACATGGCTCATAGAAATGACTCAAGGAGGTTAAATTTCATGTCTTAGAAGAACAAGGAATCAAAGAGAAACTATGCAATGGCATGATCTATATGAAATTACCAAAGAAGGAGAACTTAAGAGTTCAATTTTCCACACCTTTAGGAGGGAAAAGAAACAAGGTATTAGTGGAGGATCGAAATAGAGCGCTAATGGAAGTGAAGTAGAACCAACCTAAGGACAAATAAAATGAAGAATAAAAGGAAGAGGTTACAAATAGAGTATTAGATAGAAAAGGGGAAAAAGTGAAAGAGAAGGACAACGAAGGAATGGTGAAGACTTCACTAGAGCAGCATATGACAAGAAAAATATTCATGGAGATCCTTTAGAGGGTTATATCTTAGCACAAGAAGGCTGTGGAGAGCCATGAAGAAGAGGAAAGTCAATTTAACAATGAGATAAAGGATGGAAACCACTTAGATCAAGCAAACCATATGTTAGCACAGATTTTTATTCTAACATATTATGAATATAATGGACTTGCAGGTATGGAATTTGGGGGAAAAGAGAACTATGAGGTAAACAAGATAAGCATAAGAAGAAGGCTAGCTCATCCTAAACTAAAATGGAGTCATACAGGTCTTGAATCATTCCATGAGGTATGACATTAATGCTAGAATAATTATGGTTAAGGAAAGAGCTTAATTGATATCAATTCCATGAAAATAATATCGGAAGCAATCTACTATTTATGTCAAGAAAACAATTGGAAAGTGAGCAAGTTGATACATTTTCTCCAACCCGGGGAGTTTTTTGGTAATAAGGATAAGTATGAGGCTGATGAGGAACTTCTAGAACTTGGTGAACAACATAGAGGGACATTTGAAATCCAAGAAGATCCTTATGAGGATGAAGTAATAAGGAATGAATAAATATTTCTAGATGAAGGATGTAACAACAAAAACTTCTAATTTCTCATAAAACTTGACATAAATTGTGAAACATTGAGTGCAAAGGAGCAGAAGTTGACTAATTTTCACTATATGACAATCTGATGGATTTGATCCCACAAATGCTTGGGTTAAGAAATCAGTTTGAGGGTGAAAATTTGATTATTCTTAGAAGACAAGAAGTCCTTGAATACATTTCTAGTGGTTGGGAAAGAAATTTGTAGGTACAAACCTCATAAGGTCATGGGATAGAATGTGGTGAAGATAAGAGGTTCTCAATATCTTATCTAGCCAATAAAACTAGTTTAGAAAAATTAATTTCATTGAGTTCAAGTTTGAAACATGTATTTGTTATGTTGTGGATGTATGAGAGGGCCATGGAGGAGCTATCTCTTATTTGTAATAATGATTCCAATTTTTGTACATTGAGATAGGAAACCAATACAAGAGAGAGAAAATAGAGGGCAATTTTGACTTGGGGGTGAGTATAGTGAAAAAGTATGCAAAGAAAATTAAAGGAAAAATAGTATGCAAAGAAGAATATACAATAAATAGCAATAAGATTAAAGATAAGACCAAGAATATGGAGCAGTTTAGCTAGAAAGAACAAAAATTTAGTCCTTGAAAGGCAGAGGTCAAAAATTAGGGTAAGATATAAAGTTAAGAGGTGGCTAGAAGGAATTACTTGGTATCTTGATAAGTTTAGTGGTGAAGGAGAAATCATTCACCACTCATATACAGTGTAGGGTTTAGAAATCGTGAAAGTAGGATCAAGAAAACAAATGCTAAAAGAAGGGCGGGTTGAAATGTTTGAATATATTCTTAGAAACAATATGTTATTGCATAATAAGAAGACTAAGAAAAGATTTTGATCTGAAAATCAATTTTAACTAGCAATTGTGCACACGCATTTCTTTGCTTTGTATTAATTTTCGATGTAAAAATTGAGCATTATATCCTTTTGTATTTTTAATAAAAATAATTAAAATTGCAAGTACTATGCAAATATTTAAATAAATGAAGATAATTCACCAGCAATTTTGACACAAGAATTGATAACGGAGTTCGGCGCTTGAGGCCTACGTATCTGGTGCAGTTGAATGGGACCGATCTATTAAAATCTTGAAAAATAATTCTTTACAAATAATTCTACGTAGGCCTCAAGCGCCGAACTCCGTTAAGAGGTGGCTACGGGAATTACTTGGTATCTTGATAAGTTTAGTGGTGAAGGAGAAATCATTCACCACTCATATACAGTGTAGGGTTTAGAAATCGTGAAAGTAGGATCAAGAAAACAAATGCTAAAAGAAGGGCAGGTTGAGCTGTTTGAATATATTCTTAGAAACAATATGTTATTGCATAATAAGAAGAATAAGAAAAGATTTTGATCTGAAAATCAATTTTAACTAGCAATTGATGCACACGCATTTCTTTGCTTTGTATTAATTTTCGATGTAAAAATTGAGCATTATATCCTTTTGTATTTTTAATAAAAAGAATTAAAATTGCAAGTACTATGCAAATATTTAAATAAATGAAGATAATTCACCAGCAATTTGACACAAGAATTGATAACGGAGTTCGGCGCTTGAGGCCTACGTATCCGGGTCCGGTTGAATGGGACCGATCTATTAAAATCTTGAAAATAATTCTTTACAAATAATTCTACAAATTTCTTACCTTATCACAATCTTCCTCTGTCAAAAATAATAGGGGTTGCTTTTTACATCTCCTCAAAATTCCATTCCTAGCTCAAGTTATGAGCATTTCAATATTTTGCACAGACCCGAATGCTATTCAAATAAAATAACACTCCTTTTATAATGTTTCTAAGCCCCCTAGCATACCGGCTGGGCACTTATCCTTTTACACGGCCCACCCGGGTTCCATTCTCCTCCCCATGCATTTGCCTTATCTCTTAGGGAACAATATCCCACATTTGGCGCAGATTAAAGTGGAGGAGGTTTTAAAAGGTGGGGCGGTGTAAGTTCTAAGTGGCTTAAGGGCCACCTAAGCCGCTAGAGATGTGGGTGCTTTGTTGGAGGATAAGGATGGCACATGGATATGTATGAACATAGTTTTTAGGTGCCTTGAATAATGCTTATGGAGGTTAAGCCAAATATAATGCGTGGAATATGGTTTCAATTAAAATGTGTGGAATATGGATATGTAAATAAAATGCGTGGAATATGGTAATTGCATAGTTTAAAATGGCATATCAATTAGTCCCACATGCATAGCACAAATGCAATTAGAGGCATATATATACACAAGTTGGTATAGTGATAAAATGAGAAGGAGGCCAAGACACCCCTCCATAATCGAGTGTGTCAAACCTGGCTGAGGGCCCCCAGCCAGTAAATAGCGGGGTCCATTTGTCCGTGAACGAGTGTCCAAGACCGGTGTTCCAAAAAACCACTTTTAGTTCATCACACAAATTTTCCACGTGTCACAATATAATTGAAACACTTGGTGAGCATGCACACGTCCAACCTGCACAAAACTCCAAATTTTGCCAGTTGCCCAAAAATTTCAGCGGCTATAACTTTTGCAAACGAGCTCCGTTTCCTGCAAACAAGATATCGATGGAATCGTATAATTTTTCTCCACACTTTAAAAATGACTGCAAATTATTCTGAGAAGATCTTAGATCAGTGTTTCTCTGTGAGGATCCTCTGGATCAGATTTGACAAGAATATTGAAGAACATGATGAGGATGTTTTGACATTAAGAGAGTATGAGTCAAAACATGGGCATAATAGACTAATCAAGAAACACTCAAAACTATAATTGGTTGAGGATAATCTTAGAATAAATATTATTGAGGATGACAAACACCTAAGAAGTGATCTTGGTATCAGTAATGACAAGGGTAATGGTGTGTTGAATGCAGGAAAAGATGAAGGAGTGATTCAAGTGAAGAAATAACATGATAATGAAGCTTGTGAGAACACAAAAGAGAGGAATTATGCAAAGAAGTGGAATGAAGAGTATGGATGAAGTTTGGAAACAAGAAGAGATGAATGTTTCTCACTTAGAGAGCATACAATTACAAACCAATGCTTATCACTTCTAAGAGCACATAAATAAATGAAGAATGATAGAGAGAAGAAGAATGATAGAGAGAAGAAGAAGACAAGAAATAGAGAATACTTTCAAGACTGATCAAGTGGAAGAGAAAATCAGTTGAGAATGAACTCATCAAGCTAAGCACAACCGTGAAAGTTTGACAAGTTTTATAAATGAAGAAGGTTTATTTTTGTTTCTGATAGTATGATGTAGGAGTAGTGTTAATGAGTGTTTTATCTTGTCTTGAAGTATACGAGTGAATTCAAACTTGTTTCCTTCCATTCATTGTAGTTGAATTCAAATGTAGGATTTTTGTCTTGGTAAATGTAAGTTTTGTTATAAGAGTGATTTTAGGTTGGTTATGCCTACTGGGTTGTAAATGTGGATATAGGTTTTTAGGAGTGGTTTTGTCGGTCTAAAAAGTTGGGATTATTGTTTGGTCAAATATAGTAGTGGTTTCATCTTTGTAGGAAGTTTTTGTCTTGATCCGAATAAAGCATTCAGCTAGAGAGAAGAGATTCATATGAAAAAGAAGAGACTTTTGAATTGTATTATAGTTTTTGAAGGATAATAATATGTGGTGTGAAGTTGAATGATAACAAAATACATTTCTATTTTGTATAATTAGCATGTTTCTTGATCTTGTGCTTGAAATTCGAGACAAGGCAATAACTACAAAATCACAATCAAGCTTGGAAGGCATATTTCTCCAAATTTTTAATTTGAATTCCTAAAGGGAGACATTAAAATTTATTTTGATTTTTGAACAAATTTTTAAAGGTTTTATGCTCATCCTAGTGCTCACGGGCTCGACCTAGAAACCTATAACTTTTTTTCTATATGATAGAATACTCTAAATTTTGGAAATAATCTCTTCCCCACAAGGATAAAGAAGTCTACAAAATTTCAAGTCTAATTACCATGTGTGGGAAAATATGTCTTTACCAGAAATTCTATAGGTCGTTCAAGAAGAAATAGTGAGCGGCGTGCATAGTTAGCGATGCAAATTTGATCAAATGATTGTCTCAAAATCTGAGGACATTTGAAGTGAAGTCTTAAGAGAAAATAGAATGTTTTAACAAAGGATTTAAGGTAAGTAAATTTTAACTGAGCTAAATATCACTAACCAAATCATAGCCAAGCCTAGGAAGAATAGTCGATTGGGTTTTCCTTAATCTTTATCAAATACAAACCTAAATACGCTTTATGGAGGTGTTAGAGTTTTTCAATGGTTTTTAGAATCAAACATCAAGGTTAAATATTCCTATCTTAGTAGAAGGACTAGAGAGAGAGAGGATTTGAATCATCTAAAACAACATTTTCAAACCTTTCCCTTTTCTATTATTTGTTCAAGGAATCTAGGAAGGGTTTATGCATGTTCTAAGTCTCAAATCAAGGTGTTTTTACTAGTTATTGGCATTTCATGGTCACTTTCCTATTGGTGAAAAGTGGAAAGGAACAATACCGTGCCTATACAAGCTACAAGGAATCAAGAACATAACGAGTCAAGATCTTATTATCAAGTAGTGATAATGGGAGATAATCTAAGTCGTCTAGTTGTTGATAGCCATATAGATGATATTGTATTGTGGAACAAAAGTGAAGAAGGATCATAAGTCAAAAAGAACAAGTTATGTCAAGGTTTGAATAGAGATAATATTGGTATCGGTGGCCACCTACATCTATGAAATATGTGATCCAACAATGATTATATGCTACATATGACATGAGCAAACCTCAATTATTTTGATTCGAGGCAACCTATAAAATATATCACTCACCTCAAAATATGGGGCATTCAATGGGGTTATCACAAGAACATCAATGCAATTCAGAACATAAATATATTTTGGATCATAAAATATAGTGGAACAGGCTACAAGAACACAAGAATCAAATAAACAAAAATTATTCATAGACCTCCGATGGAAAAAATCATCCTACAAAGAATAGACCCATCAAATATTATTGTCCCAATGGATGGCATTATCTTGGGTAGATTTTTGAAATCTAATTCAAAATTCTCTAAAACATACAGGCTTTTGCATATTTATAATATAGGTTTAGGGACAAATATATAGTTCATAGCATATTTTACAACATTTTGGTATAAAATGTTGGGGGCGTAAGTGTAACGCATTCCCTTTTCAAATTTATGCATTTAGAACCTAAGTACTCTTACAATGCATAGTGTGGTGGCATGAGTGTGCTTCATTCCCTTTCAAATTTGAAAATTTGCAACATTGGCACCAAAACAATGCATGGTGAGGGTGCATGAGTCTTCATTCTTTTTGGTTATGTACAATTTTTCACATTCATAACCTAGAACCATCTATAATGATGTGGTTTCATAGGTTGAAGGTTTTGGATCTGTTAAATTTCCTATGATACCTTTCATCTCTCTATTGAATGTTTTTGATGCCATTAAATGTCATGTGAAACCCTTTTTCTCTCTCTATTTCAAAGGTTTTGAGGCTACCAAATGCCCTATGACACCCTTTCTCTCACTCTCTTTTGGTTACTTTGGTGTTGTAACACCGAATTCCCTTTGGTTTTACACTACTCCAAATTGAGGATTGATGCCCCCAATCCTCCATTAGTGAAATTGCAATCCCTCTCTCTAAGTGCTTCAAATAAGAATCACCTCCTTTAACAAGGAAACTTGGTGTACTATTTCCATGTTTTCTCAATTTTAAATTTTAAATTTCAAAATCAAATTTAGTTTTGAGTTAAATTTTAATTCTCAATATGGACATTGATTAGACTATATGTTGTAATTTTTCACTTTGTGATCTTGTGACCACTAAAGCATCTCAAGAAATCAAACAATCAAGCAAATATATAGTGTATTTACACACTTAAGTGTATTTTCCTTTAAGAAATTGAATTGCATTCCTATCTTAGAGGGGGAAAATGTAGAAACCTAAATTTAGTATTTTATCAATTGATAATGTCGTATTGGTTCAATTCCTTGATTTGGATTGCACCTATTTTGAACCTAATTTATATATCATATTCTATCCATAGTCATATTGCATGATTTTTTCTCATCATTGCATTGCTCACTCACTCACAAAAATGCTTTCATCAGTCACAAGTAGTCCATTACTCATAATTATTGTGTACAAAACTTTACAGGGCCACACTTCCCTCCTAGACCAAAGCTTCCAAATGGGACCATATCATCCAATGGTTTGATCAAAAAAGAAAAAATTCGTATAGAGCCACCCAACAATCACTTTTTCAAGTTTATATATTTTTATGGGTTGGTATTTTCTCTATAGGTCGATATTAATAAAAAATTATACAATTGAAATGCTATAAAATTAAGCAAAATGCACTCATTTACTCACTTGACATTTACCTGGAATTTTCAATATCTCCACTAGAAAATATCACTCAAAATTTACAAAAATCTCTCATAAATTTCCCTTAAGCAATAGTAGATATCTTTAGAAACCCCTACACAGATATAAAGAACTATAAAATAAGTTAAAAATTCAAGCTTCACAAGCCAAGATCCATCTAAGCTAAGTCAAGCACAAATAATTCAATTCATTGAAAAGCATTATCAAGTGATCAGGATATCAAGTATAGTTGCATCCATACAATATGATATCTCTAGGTGGAGAACTATGTTTGGTTTGAGGCCTCTTCAATGTATTAATAATTTATACATTGTACATATTGCATTCCAACTTAAACAATAACATTTTTGTAGGTATTTTACCCTAGGTTAGGGTTTTTGGTCAACTCAATTGATTACATAGGGTTTCATGCATTTTTGAGACTTAATACTTCACAGTGAAGCATATTCCAGTTATTCCCAATGGTAGAAAGGGTTGTACAATTCCATCATTTTCCTAGACTGAACTGTCCATAAGGATGTTTTGTCATAAGATAACGGTTTCACCTTAACATACATTGCACTTCCAAAATCATAAATGAAACATTTGTGGGACATTTATATCTATTTCATCCATATTTCACACCTAGATCAACTTCCAAACTAGTAAAATAGCTTAGTGCACTCATTTTATCCCACTTTACTACATTTATCACATTTAATAATTGATGTATCTTGTAGTTTCTCTATATGTATATTTTTATCCGAATGTTAATATTAATTAATAATTTGAAGATACATCATGTTTATAACCCTAATCTAGAATTAAAATAAGTGAAGGAATTCCTTTTGTTTCTTAACAACTTATTTATATTTCGGGATAAATCAACTACCACATCAAAAAAATTGAATGAGTATTTGAGGTTGATGGACTAACAAGTCCTCATAGGGTCGATATGGTTCGTGAATAGTTGATCTTTTTATATCTCGAGGTCGTGGACATAAAGATGATTTCACCATGGCAATTCTACCAATATAAAATGACATTTATTTATTTAGAAATATCTTGTGGGGCCACACCCCTTGAATAAATTATACTTTCAAGTCCCCATATTGTTGAAATATTTTAAATCTTCTAGACCTTCACTATTTAAAATGGTTCTACTAAAAGCACCTACGGGGCCTAGAAACTTGTGTGAAAGTACAATGGTACACTTGGAGACAAGTAGTTTATCTCACAATGGTTAGGAGTACTAAACATATTAGTTAACTAAAACATTCAAATACGGAAAAATATATATTTGGACAACATAGTAGTAAGGTTAAGAGTGCAAGATCTTATAATCAAAAGAGGAATGGTTTCTTATTGATTTTCCTAAACTAGTTTGGAAGAATGCAAACTAAAAATGTGTTTGAAGTTAGATACATAGGGCATGATAACTATTGCATATCTCATTTGGATGAGTGTGCTGAAGTATTTGGATACATATATGATCAATGATCAATTCCTAGCAATTTAAGGTTACAATACATATATACACAATGTATGATTACATGATGACTGTTATAATTAAAAATAGTTGTAGGAAACAATTGCAAAGTCACTTCATTTTACTTATCCAATTAATGGTGGTGATCCAATATATGACATCCTTATGAGATTATCTGATATGTCACTAACTTTGAGTGTTTCATCTAGTGTGTCATGTAGCATCGAAGTGTTAATGAGTGAGAATTGAATGTAGCCTCCTTGTGTCGGTGTTTGAAAACATTTGGCATGCCTAGAGGTAAGGCATAGGTGTGTTGACATGTCGTGCATATACAAGTACTTCATAGAGGTGTGAGGCATTATAGAAGTTTTGAAAACTTTATTCGACATTGCAAATAGTGTAAATGTTGTGCAATGATTTGGTTCAAGACTACAAGAGTTTCTAGTAATGAGGTGTGAAGGATGCAAGACTTCGAAAGAAATGGTTGTTGATAATCTATTAATATATGGCTGCGAGAAATTGTGATGGTTGTGAAGAAGTTGTCAAAAGTTCCTAAGACTACATGGAGCAATGTACCAAGGTATAGTGACACTTATCAAATGTCTCTAAGTGTTGGGAAAGTTGTGAGACAAGTGGGAGTTGTGTAGAATGCAACAAACGTTCACTCCATTTTTGTGATTCCATGAGGCCTTATGATTTCCAAGAGATGTTACAAATGTGCAAACCTTAAGTTTGACAAGAGATGTGAGTTGTTTCCCAGGATACACATATTATTTTCCCTTTCATGAGAATTAATGGTCCCCATTGTCCATTTGATTATCCTTGGAAACTAAACCTAAAGTTTTTGAATGTTGTACCAGTTAGCTTGATCATCATACTACTCATCCTTGACCAATCAAAACAACTCGATGTGATGTGTCAAGGTGATTGTGTGTGTATATCAATTTGATGATTTGATCCTTATGTTTTAGGCGCAAATTTTGGGATCCAAATTATAAGGATGATGTGTAATGTTTAGCTCAAGAAGTAGTTGGATTTGAGGCTTAAGGAGATCACATTGAATATTGGGTTTGTTCCTAAGTATGGGAAAAGATCAAGAATGAAGGTTTTCTCACCAATTACACGAGCAATGGTACAAGGAACACATTGTATATGTTTGATCTTTTAGTGTGGACCCTAGAATTATTCATTTTAGAGATGAAATCAGACTTTATCATAAACTTAGAATGCATGAGGTGTGTGATGTGCATTATGGCACGTTGATGAGCATATTGTATGTGCTACAAACAATTTTAAGTTTTATATGCTTCTTGTTATTGTTTATGGAGCTTACCGTCGGTGTGCGATAGGATATGTATTAAAAAATTTATGGTTGGAACCCAAAACATGTTTAGAATGGAATATGCCCCATAATACTTTGAATAGCTATGTTGTAGACATATTGGTTTTAAATTAGTCTATCATACCAATTTTATGTTTACGCATGGTTGTACATACGTAGAAGATGAACTAGAGTGATTAACAACTTATTTTTTTCCGTATTTCATAGGATGAAACATTTTCCATTGATCTAACTATGTACCCATCAATTCCCATAATGTTTTCCAAAAATTACCCATGAAGTGATGATGGATGTTGGGAGTCCAAAGTGAACCCAAACATGGCTGAAAAAATCATGAGAAATTTCAATTGTGTTGATTTTTTACTCACAAGGAACCATGATGGCCATATTAAAAAACCTATCCACTATAACAAACAATGCATTATGTTGGCATTTTTCATAAATATCCCAATTATGTATTCCATGTTTTGGATGGAACCAAAACAGTGTATAAATTCTTTATTTCATTCTCCATGGTATTTTTAATCAATAAATACAAGATTAATGTGGTGTCCCACATTTGTGTACATGTGCAAAATAGTAGAAATGTGAATGCAATACAAATAGTATTTGTAACACCAAATATGCATGATCTATTAATAGTACAAATCCCAAATGAGTCTCTAGAAAGGTGTGTCATCAAATACACAAGGATGTCCAAACCTATGGAAAATTGTGTCACCAAGTAGAACTCTTGAACTTATTCACCCTGTGAGAGATTTTTTAAGCATCTGCATATTCCTTGTTAGGGAGGAGAAGGATACCTAGTCTACAAAGTTGTGTTCGTGCATGTCCAACTCTATAATGAATACATGAACTAGTGATCAACTAAGGAAATATGTTGCCTTATTATACTTTCCCTTCTTGTGCTTTATCAATAGATGGAGCTGTTGTAAGTAATTAATCCACTATGTGTGCCTTATTCTCCATATTGATCTACTTATGTAGGAATTGAAGTGGATTATGGTCAAATTAAATGATCATCTCCTTACCCAAGATGAAGTGCCACCATTTCTTAATCGCTTGTATAATAGGCTATAACTATTTTTCATAGGTGAAGTACCATTGAAAAAAATGTTGAATGTCTCTTATTGGTATGTCATTGCATTTCCATGTTGCATGAGTACTTTCTTAAGTGCATAATCAGATACATCGTATAAATTTCAAAGGAATGTGCGGTGTTGGTAATTGCAAGAATAGGTGTTGGATAGAGGAGTTGTTTGAGACCCTTAAAAGTGCATTGTAGTGTAGGTGTACATCTCAAGATTATTTTAGCCCAAATTATTTGGCTAAGATTCCATGTGATGTGAGAGAACCCAAGAACAACCTACTATAAAATTTGGTAATTCCAAGGAAACTCCTTAATTTGGTATATCTTGGATCACCTTGATATTTTAATTCTATGATGTATCCAAAGTAGTGGATGTTTTGATGCCAAATAAACACTTGGACAAGTTAGTTGGAAAATTGTGTTTGCATAGTGTGTCTAAGACATGCAAGATGTGCTCGAGATGTGTTTCTTACTTCCCGCATGATTTGATTAAAATATCATATGATGTGATATAATCCGAGAACAACTTATGATAGAAATTAGCAAGTCCAAGAAAAGTCTTCAATTCGGTGAGATTGTGAAGATTGTGTCAATTTTGGATCACCTTGGAGTATACATGAATATTGTTAAATTCTACAAGTATGGTCTTTCCAAAATTATTTTATGGACCTCAAAATTGTGATGACATGAGTTCCAATACCCTCTATTTCCTTGACTTAACACCCAAAAGTACATTTTCATCAAACCTCCCGATTGCATCCATCAAAGTGATCGTGAGTAGGATGTGCAAAATTAGGAAGTGTGAGGTGTTAAGCTCTCTCTTGATACATGATATTCTTTTGAATCCCACTTTCGATGATGACATGGAGAGGTTGTCATTTGACCAAAAACTTGATTTGGAAGAGACATTTTTATTCCTCCACAACATCATTGGAATTTGTACTCATACAATAACTATCTATATCAATATCCTTCATGGTTGTAGAACCTAATATATATTGTGCAAGCAATGATTATTGCATGTGGAATTCAGAATCCTCATGGGTATGTGAGCAATTTTGGTGGCACTATTTTTCACGTGATTTCTTCTTTTCTTTGTCTAAGTTAGAAGGCATGTGAGCCTTATAGTGTTGTTTCCATCTTAGTTTGTTCTCCCTTATGATGTGAATTTTTCTTTTATGTTGGATAAATAAGGGAAACAAATTTTTAACTTTTTCTTAGTAGCGTTGTGATATGCTTGCCCTAAAGAGTAAAAATTCACGAAAAATCCATCTTCACGTGATTATAAGGTGAAATTCATTTGATGTACTTGAAAACCTTTTCTTAATCTATGATATCCTTATGCATGGGTGCAACATAATCATGGTACTCATTTGTGTAATCTTCCACCAACTAATCCTTTACGTTGTTCCAACTACTATAACTTCGTGTACTCATCTTCATAGTGTTTGAGGGAGTAGAATTCCTTATGTGTACTATGAAAAAATTCCTCCCAATTCTATATGGTTTTGAATGCTTCATCATGTTTCGCGTTGAATGTTTCCCACCAATGGAAAATTGAAATAGACATCTTCAACATTCCAAAGGTTTTCTTTTTTATCAAAGTAATTAATGGATAAGTAGACGTGAAGATGACAAATCCACTTATCTGAATGCTTTGGAACCAATATTTCCTTTGAACACTGTAATTTCGATGTTCAATTAGATCTTGAAAGGAATCTAACATTGAAACCACTTGAGAGAAAGCTATGAGAAAGAGGAAGTGGAGTCATGTTAAGATAAAACATATACTTGCAAAATTAGCCAAAGTTTGGTGTGTTTCCTTCAAGGCATCCTTAATGAGATGTTGGATGTTTGGGCCTACCTTATTTTTCTTCTAAGTGACACATATCTTTCTCTTTTTATAATGGTATCTGGGTAGTTTAAAACATAGTCAAATTATTTTGCTTCCCTCACATGTTGTGTTCGATTGTTAACAAACATATGAAAGATAGATGCTCGATATCAATGATTTGTACCATGGGAATTGTGATCTTGTATGGAGGGGAAATTCCACACTTGGATACAAGTAGTGTATTGTATAATGTGTAAAAGGAGTAAATAGATTAGATAACTAATGCATTTTAATGTGAAATACTTCTATGTAGAAAGGAAAATTCTATTTAGTCTACAAAATAGGTAAAGTATAAATGTGCATAATAGACTAGTGAGGCTAAGAGTGTAAGCTCTTGTGATCATAAGCGGGATGTTTCCTTGCATAATTTCTTAGATTAGTGTGGATGATTGCAAATCAAATATTTGTTTGAAATTAGATATATGTGGAAAGCTAAATATCTCCTATTTGGTTTAGGTGAGTGTGCTCGTCTCTATGGACACATAGATGTTAGATGATTGATTTCTAGCAAGTCAATATTACAATATATGTGTGTGGAGATAATTACAATAGGGAAGCTACAATATATAACACTTACAAGAGAAATGATTATAAGATGATGTCTTCCTATATAGAGTAACGGTTTGTGAACAAACATATAGAAATGTTGATGAGATGCTCTAATATGGTGTGAGCATGAAGTGTGTTATTTTCAATGTCAAATGACAATAAAGTGCTGACAAGTGAACACTTAGTGTTCTTATCTTGTTCATGTGTGTGAAAAAATTTGGCATGTGTAATAATAAGGCACAAGTGTGTTAGCATGTCAAAAATCTATGAGTAATGCATGGAGTGCGGCATTGTAAAAGTTGTGGATATTTACAAGTAGTTGGTGCAAGACTACAAGAGATACAAGTGATGTGGTATGAAAGATAAAAGACTATGAAATTGATTGTTTCATTGTCTTAACATAGAGCCACAACTTCAACTACAAAGTAGTGCAATATGCCTAATACCGAACATATGACTACTTCGAATGACACTACATATTGGGCAAGTTATGAGATAAGTGAGAGATAAGAAGTAGGTAATAAAGGGTTATGCCAATGGTGTGCAATTTTATGAGGTCTTATGTTTGTCACGAGATACCATAAAGGTAAAGAGTTCAAATTATGCAAGGTTGAGGAAGTGTGCATGACTATAATTTATTGTGAAATAGGTTGCAATGCTACACACAAATATTATAACATATGTGGTTGACTTACGATTAGATTTCTTGAAAATGATGAGTCGGAAATATATGGATTATTCCCATTGAATTCATAGGTTATAATTCAAGAATTACAAAAACATAAGAGGGAAATTTAAATGATGATTGTAATCACTATATAGAAATTAAAATCATCAAGCCAATAATGATTTCATAAAAAGAAAACGAATATTTAAATTGGTTTTTTGAGAATCAATTTGCAATGGAAGGGTGTTGGCGAAATAATTTTTCGTGTTGAAAATTATTGATTTTTCACCAACAATACAGGGCTAAGCCCCTCCTTGTGTATGGGGAGGCTCCCATTATTGAATGTAAACTAACCAAAAGTTGTGGGGTGGCCTATACATCGGGGATCACATAGGAACACTCCATTGAACCTATGGAAAATTATTATACAACGTACAAGGGATGAATTTGTAATAAAGAGAGGTAAAGGGAATTGGAGAAATAAGGAGAGAGAGGGTTAATGTTGTGAGTAGGCACTAGTAGAGTTCATATAGAATAAATAGAGTCGGTCCACATTCAATTAGAAGAACACAAAAATGAAAACAATGATATGACCAACAAATCATAGACACATAATTCTATTGACTCATTAATCAAAAGCATAGACACCTTTCTTGGTTTTACAAAATTATCATGTATGCAAAGTTGAAAAGAAAGAGTATAGGAACATAAGACAAGATATAGATGAATCACATATTTTATTGCTTGATGTAGAAGTGGTAATATCAACAAAACACAATCAATTAACAATTTTCAACCCTTTGGAATAGAAAATCCATTCCAATTTATAACATTACAAATTGTCCCTTCACCTACCCCCCATATGACTCTTCACCTACCCCCCATATGACTCTTCACCTATCCTCATCACTTGTGACATTTCATATTCCTAGGAAGTGAGTCTTTTTATTATTATTGGAAAAAGGAATCTTACAATTTTTAATTGATGGTCACTTAAGTGAATAGGAAAAAGAGAGAGAAAAAGTGCATTCTTAATGATAAATTAGGACATGTAAGGGAGAGTTCTATGAATGAGATCTTGTCCTTTGAATTCTTTATTGAACCGAGTTGCCCTGTGCCACCTTATCTCGCTTCTAGAATGTAGATGCAGCTCAATACTTTGATCCATGTCCAGGAACATCATTGATATTCTTGCATTGATTGATCCATATTTTGTGATTTTTACAATATCACAAATGTTTTTTTTTATGTTGTTAAGGGACTCTAAGGTATCTTTGTTGAAGGAAAGGATATCACCTGCCTCTTTCTTGACCATCTCCTAGAAGGAAACAATGAGTTCTTATGATGATGAATTCTTAGTGAGTAGAGGGAACACAAGATTCTCGTACTGCACAAATTTGCAGACCTCATTCAAAATCTCAAAAGAATTTTTTCCAATAGATTCAAGTTCAAATATGGCATCTTCTATCATACCATATCTGGTATCCATGATGTGGACCCAAATTGGATACAGATTGTCAGTAGCCAATGAAAACACATTTTTACTCACAAGGGTGTGAGATTCGAGGGATCTCATCTCAAAAAAAGTGGGAACACATCATCCAAGTGGATCTTCTCTTTTTCAATGTCTTCCCTTGCTTTCTTCACTTCTAACAAAGTGGAAAAAATATCCCTAAGTAGACAAAGAACATCTCGAGAGCAATGTCTTTCCTTCCTCGATGATTTTATCATTCCATCTCTTGTTATCCTTCCCTTGCATCATATACCTTTGTGATTTCTTTATCACCTCAGGGTCAAAGCTATTGATTGGAGGAATTTCTTCCACAGGGAGAGAAGGTATTGAATTGGGCTCCAAGAAAGGTTGAATGTAGGCACTAAGATCTTTTACATGTTCCTCCAATTACTCAATTATTTGTTTGTATTCTTCATTTCGAGCAAGGAGGTGGGTAGAGGATTCCTTGAACAAATGAGAGTCACCCTCATGTGAAGCTTGAACCAATGAGATGTGGGTCAACTCATAGTCTAATGGAGTCATCTCCTCAATGGGTTTTACATTCTTTAGCCAAGCAACTTCTACATATTGATTTCCTAAGGCACCACTGAAGAAGTGGGAAGTTGTCTAGGCCTTTTTCCTCCACTTAGATATAAAGATTTTTGTGATAGCTTCGAGGTCCGGAATTACAACTTCATGTGTTGTTATTGGTTCGATTTCGATAAATTATTGAATCCATGGGAATGGTTCTTCAAGAGTTGACATAATGTTGGTCACAGGATCATTTTCAAGAACTTGATATAGGATCACATCTTATTCATTATGGGAAATTTACGTCATTAGGGAAAACATACTCAAATGCCCCTAAAGAGAAGGATGCAATGGATCACTCTTGTTTGACTCAAGAATTTATATGGGATTTTTGATGAACCTTACCTTCTTATGAATCCTCCTAGAATATGGAGCCATTATGCTCTCTCTTTGCATTATCTTCCTTTTTCAAGTTTCATGTTCAATGGCTCTTGGTTACACTTGCAATGTTTCATCCTTTGAGGATTGAACACACTATTAGGATTTTGATTGAGTTTTTAAGAACATTTTTGTGTAAATTTCATCAAATGAAATTGCATGATTTCTAGTTCTTACATATAAGGTGCCCCACATGAAGATCACCTATCTACCTTCCTTGACTCCAAATCACTTCTTGGATGAAATCAGATTTGGGAAAGCTTGTGTACATTCATGCTCATATGTTTCCCATGGAGAAGGATGAACTCTTGGTTCTTTTCATAAGATGGCTTGAATACTCTAATGGCCTGACTAGCTCACTTAGACTTGCTTCTCGGAGAGATAACGATGGATTCAAGACATGGTGTTTCTAAAATTTCCTGATGAGTTTCTCATTTAACTTATGATCACAATGAAATATTTTTATGGATTTGAATTCCACTGGGGTTCTTGACTCTTTTCAAATTATTTTCCATCCACACAATGTCCTTGACATTCACCTGATATGCCTCGATATGCTCTGTCATGATCCTTGACACAAATGTGATCAGAATGATGCTTTAGGATTCTTGCAAAGGGGTTAATTTTCATGTTTAATCTATGCAAAAAAATATGAACATGTGGTGATGGAAAAATCAGAGAGATGAGTGAAAATGGATCTAACAACAATTTTTGCACTTGAAAATTGAAACTTTCTATTTTGAGCAAGTGGGGTCGAGCTTTCTTTTTTGGGAAATTTTAATTTTTACAAAAATGTCTTCTTCAATCCCCTAGCACACTTAATTCACCTCCATTGATGATTATTTACTATTTTTAGAAATCTACTTTTTCATAAACTATTATTTTGGGAAAATTGCTTGTTTTGTCTTGTTTGTTGTTTTGCACTATTTTTGGATGTTGTGAGTGATAGGAGCTTGTTATTTTGAGATAATTAATTTTTTAGTAATTCAGTGTATAGAGGATGTGCTATTTTTATCAAGTGCACATACCAAAGGTGTCGATTTGCAATTAAAACACCATCATTGGATTCAAATCGCACTAGGATCTCGTGCTCCAATTTTTGATGTGGTCCTTCCGCTAGAAACTCTTGCAAATCAAAAAGGTAAATTTCAGATGGAGGGTTTCATATTTGAAATTGTAAAAAACTAGGGAATCCTATGGTATGAAGAAAATTTAATCACAAAGGTGCCCGGGAGGAGAGTATTTTTGAAAACCTTAGTGCAATCAAAGTTACGTTAGTGAGTTATGAGAAAATATTTGTTTTGAAGTCATGATTGTTTTGGAAGATCTTGGGCAGCATGACTAGTGATTCTGAAGTTTTGGAGCTTTTTCATAATCAAAAATTTTTATAGGTCAACATGTGCAAGGAAATCAACTTTATAACAAGCTAACTCTATTTTCATGTCTTCCTAGTAATCGATTTATCCATGGTTGAATGAAAGTTTAGTGTGGTTAAAAACTAGAGTTAAATGAGTTTTTCATGGGTGCTCATTTTTTCCCCTCTATCTCCTTGGTGCAAAGGGACAAGAGGGACAAAAATGGTTGCTTTAATCAATATGATGACAAGTGTCGTGATATGATGCAATCTGAGGATGATGGAGAAAGTCATGCAAGTACCTAAGGGCTGAAAAAGGGTCACATGAAGAACCTTAGAGGGGTTTCCTCATGGGCACCATTGTTTTTTCCCTTTTCCCCCTTGGAAAAATTTACAAGAGGGAAAAAATGGCTCTTGGATCGAGGATCATGTCACGTGGAAACAATCTAAGAAGACATGGGGAAATGGGTTTAGCCAGATAATTACCCTGTAGAGTTTGGACGGGTCATATGACGTCCATGGGATGGGATATTTCTCATAGCCACAATTTTTTGTCCCTCTTATCCCCCTTAGTAAAAATTTACATCATGGGCACAAAATAGCGTTGTTGAGAAAGGTGTTGACACGTGGAATAGTTAAAATTTAGCGAAGTATGGAATTTACACGTTCTTGACTAGTGAGAACTTGTAAACTTCACTCTCATAGATTAGAATGGTCTTTGGAGGTAAAATTTTAAATGATTCTAAATCCAAAAACAATTATAAAACCAATTTCATCGGCCTTAGAACATGATTCTTCTTGAAACTCAAAAAAATGGCCATGTTTTGATTAGGACATCGAGGTGGACCTACAAAAGTTGAGCTTCCTTGAGAAATCCTTAGATATTGTGTAAAATATGATTCTTCCATCAAGAAGATAATTATCCAAGATTTTAATTTTTTCCTCTTGAATCCTTATGGAGATCCAAGAACATCCAGGCAATTTCAGGTTCATATTTCTACCCTTCGTCCCTTCCACCGAAAAACCCGCTTTTGCACAAATTGTCCCTAAACCACAAAATATTCCCTAAATATTCCTAAAACACTTCCAAAACCTTATTAGCTCTCTAATACCACCTTTGGGTTCTTATTATCTTTTGAAACCTTCCTTGAGGGTGCACACCTTCCTTGAAATGGCCAAAATTGGTGTTTCTAAGCTTTGACGAAGAGTTAGTCTTTTGGTGCACTTCAATGAATGGAATAATGAGCCTTATCATACCCTCTTGAAATATTGAACATGTTTATTCAATGCATTAGGATAACTTGCAAGGTCAATATGATCATACACATGATACAAACTGACTAAGAGAGGGATTTGGGAAGGCTTTGGAGCAAATTTTCACATTTTGCTTAGTTGTCATGTTTCAAATTTTGAATTTTTTGGCTAGAAAAATACATGAAAACGTCTAGATCTGACTTGGGGATATTGGAATATAAAGGGAAATAGAGAACCTCAGTACTCTCATGGGTGATTAGACCAATTCCTTATCCATTGGGCCAAAAGAGTCAATTATTCACCACTAACACAAGCAATGAACACACAAAGGGAAAATTCAGAACACACACAACGAAAAGGGGAAACACACAAAATTAGGAAAGCAAGCACACAAAAGAAAGAGAAGTTATGTTATAAGGGTGAAAAATTCATTGATGCGGGAAATAATGTACATATCTTGTAGACACTTAAAATTGGTTACCCAATTTAGTGTCCCTTCTCATCCGTTTACTTGCCTAGGTAACCTGGGGCACGTTTACGTCACCAACTATCCCCTTGGGATAGTTTTCCAATTTGTGATTTAATCACTTACTCTAAATTTAATTCATCACATCACATCTTACCCATGAGTAATTAAATATTAAATATTTAATTACGCTTCTTCCCATGCATCTTAATCACTTATCTACCCCAAATTTATTCTATCTATGCATCACATCCATTTTTAATCTTCCCTAAGCGGGATATTTCCCGTGGTCGGGATAAGTCTTGTCTTTCTCGAATCGATCAATTTGGCCATCTCGGGAGTCTTTTCCGCGATCGGCGCCGACCCATATGGTCGGCGCCGATTTTCTAGGAGCGGCGCCGATTATAAAAGCAAGCCCAGAACTCAGTTCTAGGGACCGAAGAGAGCGAAGAGACCGAAAAAGAGACTAACGAGCGAAAGAAAGCACTTACGCACGAACAGAGAGCGAGAAAGATTCAGGTTGCAAGAAAGAGAGATCTTTTTAGCATCAATTGTCTCAGTTAGGGCAGATCCTGTCCTAATCAATCCCTGAGAGGAGCACCGTTACTCTGCCCGTATCATATCAACATCATACACCACCATCTATCATCTGGTGACTCTGTTCCAGCGTCTCTCCATCTTCGGCACATCTTGCAGACTACATTCACCTTCCAATCCCCGAATCTCATCGCACAGTCCCTGATTGGTCAGTCTGCCTTCAGTTGACACTGATCTTATCCAGTCGACGCCGATCAGTCCCAGTCGACGCCGATCACATCAGTCGCCGCCGATTATACCCAGTCGACGCCGATTTCACTGCAGACAGGTAAAAGGTCACAGGTAACACAAATCCAGCATTATTTCGCAGCTCCTGTTTTACGTACTTTCGTCTGCTGCTGTTGGTTTTGCTTTTATTACTGCAATCAGAGAATCTAGTCTTTATTTACATCTTTTATCATATATGCTTCTTTTCTTTATCGAAAACGTGGATGACATCCGCCAAGAAGCTCATCGCTTCCCGGACCCGCTTCTCGGGCGGTCCACCCAAATATCTTCTAACGCCATCTTTTTCTGTCAAGCATCGGTGTTTTGCAGGTTACTCAGAGCTATTGTGCAAATTGCTCGTGTGCGCCCGTCTTGTCTACATCAGCTTCCTCATCCGTCTACATCTTCATCGTCTGCCGATTTCATTGGAGTTTTTCGGGGTTTTTGTGTTTAGTTTGGTACATTAACTTGGACAGGTAACAAGCGCAAAATTCTTGATCTACACATACCCTACAACGGGTTGAAATAATTACATACCATCATGAAACAATAGTTTGAATTCATACCTCCAAAGCTCGAAGATAATTATCATATCATGTCATTCTCTCGTGATGGCTCTGCATCATTTGAGAAGAAGGAGAGATACCAATATTCCATGTTCATACTCATACTTCATGGAAAATGTCTTCACATCCAATGACCATTTTTTTACTCATTTGTAATTTTTGCCTTTAGTAGTCTTAGCTCGATGTCTTGTGACATGGAGGGATTCAATGTTCTTGACATGGAGGGATTCATCATTCTTGAGTGAAGGTTGTAGCACGAGATCATCTCTAGGATCGGTGGGGTATTTGAAACTATTGAAAGTAAACTAAATATTTTCCCATTCACAATCCTCTTCTAGCTTCTCACTTTGTTGTTCCGAACAATTAATTTCTATACAAACCAACTCAACATCGTCCTTGATATTATTTTCTATAAGCGAAGGTGTTGTCTTCATGACTAAAAATATCCATAAGAGATTCGAATCTCCTTTCCTTTCCATTCATATTCTTCTTCACAAAATGGGAAAGGGGAAGACTCACCTTCACATTCATACTCATCTACCAAGGCTTCAAGACAACATTGATTTTACTTGTTTGTTCTACTCCATTATGAGACATTTGTGCATCAAAAGGAGAAACACAACTAAAATCATACTTATATTGCATTTTCATGGCATATGTAAAGATTTAAAGACCAAGTTGAGATTTTTCAATTTATTTCACAATATTCGGGATGTCTTGCACGGATTCCTCCTTCAAAGCTACCATTATAGTCAAAAATCACGCACTTACTACTATTATTATATCACCAAGTATGTTGTTTTATATATGGATCTTGTGTAAGAAAATTATTCACTAATGGCTCATCCCCTAGTCCTATCATCAGTTTAGTCATTCATTGTCATTAATTTTTTTACACAGTTGGTAGTTACTCACATAGTTCTAGTCATCTCTCATGGATTCTCGGTTTTAGTTATTTACTCACTGGTTATCTCTAGTCTTTGACTAGGATGTCTAGTAAGGGATTGGGGCACCCGTCGATGCCCCAGATCCTCATTTTTAGGCACCCTAGTCCCGGTTGCACTTGGTTCTCATTTAGAGTTTCAAGGTTGGTCTTTGTAGTTTTCCCTCTCATTCCCCTAGGTACTAGTCAACATGTCGAGTCATTAGTGTCGAAATTTGAGCAAGAGATCCCTATAAAAACAAGCATACACACTATCTTAAGGGTAGACTATTTCTACTAAAGGCTAGCTATCTACATAAGGCAAGGGATTGCATTTGGGCACTATTTTGCATCACACACTACATAGGAAGGGTTGTATTCATTATATTCCATCCACCATTTGCATCTTACATCTAGCTATTTCCTGCTACTTTGGCGTCATTGATATTAGGTCACCTTAGGCACATGATTACACATATAAGTACATAGAACTACATAAGGTCTGAGATGTAGTACAACGCTCAGTCATAAGTCCATCCAATTGAAATTAAGGACAGATCGACCCAATCATTTACATATATATTTTTAGGGTTTAATGCGTTTGTGTAAGGTTTTGTAGGAGATCATTCATCAAATATCTACAATGACATCAACAAAGCTAGTGTGATATACACGTGACAAAGACAGAAATTGCAAAGATCTAATGACCAACTCGGACTCGAGTTTTGAGTTGTTATGCGGACCAAGAAGCCCATACTATAGACTAGGGCACCCACATGCACCCTAATCTTCCCCCAAGTACCCCATTCTAGCCAAATATTCATCTACTACAACTTCCTAAGGTGTGTTTTCATACTACTATGCATGCTTATCATCTAATCCAATTCCGGATCTCAACGAGGTAAGTTATTTTTAAGTTATTACTCTTTCCCTCTTATTTTAATTATTTCACTTCATTTTATAATATCAAATAAATTAGTTAACATTTATATTTCAGTCTATATTAGTTATTTCATTGTTGTACTTTCTTAGATTATTCTTAAAATACATATTTTAGATAATCATTTTGGTAAACCTATACTTTAGAACTTTGTTTTTGCTTTAGGATCCACTTCAAACCCTAATGGATAAGCATAGTTCATCTTCTTCTCACCCCATCATGTCTCATTTTAGCATCAATCCTATCTATGATGATGTTTCCATCACTGAGCTCACAGATCTCTATAGTAATCCTACTATGCCAGATGACATCCAACAAAAACTCTTAGATGGTCAAAAATATGTGCCTACTAGTTTTGAAAATTCTCCTATTGGCATTAGTATTGTTGAGGACCTAGTAGCCTTTACTCATTGTACACCATGTTATATGGATACTAGTGATCCTCCTTCTGATCTTTCTAAGGAAATTCTAGATGATTCTCTTATCGATTACATGTTTGGTATTGACAATCACTCACATGTGCATACTGATTCTTCTCCTAGTCAAACCACTGCTATAGTTCCATCTCATGATTCTTCTACTTCTGATATTACTTCTCATCATTCATCACATACTAGTTCTCATACACCTTCATATTATGTTGACCCTATTGATAGTACACTTAATGACATTCTCATATCTAAGTCTTTAGGAGATGTTGATGACACATTGTTGATAGCCATGATTCTCCTACTTTTCATTTTTCCAAGTTTGAATCTCCATCACCACTTTCTCCTGAGGTTACATCTAGCATAGTGCATGAGTTGTCTCCATATGTTGGTTCTTCTTCTCCTACCATTTCATTTCCTTCTATCACATCATCTACACATATTAGTTTATCTTCTCCCATTATTATGTCTTCATCGGTAACTTCACCTCCTAGGGAAATTTTTGATGCTACTCCTACCACTAATATGGGTATTCCATTTATATCATCTACTATATCTTCTTTAGAACACACCGCTAGTGTGCCTTTAGCATTGGAATATCCTTTATCTTCTCTTGACATTCATATGATCACTCACAATGGCAAGTTACAACCACTCAATACATTTTTGCCATCTTCTACTATTCATTCACATGATATCCTATCTCTCATGTATGTTGTAGGTCAATTAGAATCTCAGGTTAAGTATCTCACTTTAGAAAGTAGGGCTTACTATGCTTCTATTGACAACAACTCACTCCATGGTAACCCTCTTCCCAAGAAAATTCATAATTCGACATTTCCTAAGGACTTTATCATGCCTACATTCACATGTTTTGATGGTACTGGTGACCCTCATTCACATCTCCAACATTACCGCATGGATATGGACCCTATTCTAATGATAGGTTATTACTTAAGGCCTTTTGACACAGTCTTATTGATGAGGCTTTATAATGGTACACTCATCTTCCATTTGGGTCCATTAGTACTTACTATGACATGGAGGACACTTTCCTCCGTCATTTTATCACCAATAATGGCCCTAGAGTTACTTATGACCGCCTACCTACGTTACATCAGGGCTCATCAAAATCTATCAAGGATTATATCTTATAGTTCAATGCTTGTATACATCAACTAGTATTCCAACCTATTGATTTAGAGAAGCAATTCATTTTCTGTCGTGGTTTGATTCCCACACTTAAGAAAATATTGCAATATGATACATGTGATTCATTCACTCTTTTGTGCTACAAATTCATAGACCTAGAAAAATATCTTCTTTTGACACATGTCATTACTCCTCCACATACCTCCACTTCTATTATATCATCTAGTGCTCCTCCATTGACATTGGTTGAGTGTCCTACACAATCTCCATCTCAACCTAGTAAGCAAGATCAACCTACTCCATCACCGAAGCATACTTATTCTCCTTCTCTGTGACAGGATACTTCTCCTTCCACTCCATTTATATCGCATGATCCATTACACTTATCTCATCATGCTAGACCTCATGATGTGATGTGTACTTTACTTGAAAATCATCTAATTCACTTACCATCCAACCAACATCATCCACAACATTGATTACAACATCATCATGATCAACCTTATTGTAATTATCATCATATCAATGGCCATAGGGACACTGATTTATTTACCCTTCATGATAGATTACCACATTTAGAGGATAAAGGCATCATTTCCTTTGGTTCTTTCTCACGTGATTAGTCCATCTCCCCTCTACCTCGTCAACGAGTTTGTACTCCGGTTGAGTCATCTCCTCCATCTGGTGCTCAGGTCATGGTGCATCCACCACCACAATTTATCACTCATGTGTGATCTCCACCATGTCCATACATTGTTGCATAATCACATGAATTGCATCCATTTCATCCACATTGTATTCCATAGCCTTCCGCATTCACTCATCCCATTACTACTCCATATGACATTCAGTTCGGTTCATATGCTCACACTGCTTCCATGTCACATGTTTCCACCACTTCACGCCATCTTGGTCTCTGGTAGGTGATTACTATCACCTTACCCCCGATGACACACTTGTGTTCTTATGGTTCTTACACAATTGTTGAGGGTTTTTCTTTAAGAACCTTTCATCACGCGCTTTGTCGATTCATCTAGCACACTCAATCATTTCCTAATGACGCACTCTTATTTACACGGCTCATTCTTGATTGCTAAGGGGTCTTAACTAAATGATCATATTCATTCACATGATAGGGGGCATCGTTAATTCCCCCTATTTTCATCCTGCTACTAACATAAGTACGATACCATTTCATTATCATTCATCATGACACATTGTTTTTGCAATTATACATTACAAATTCCATTCAACAAACATTTCATTTAACTCATCAATCAAATTACATATGTTATCTATCATCATTTATTCTATCATTATCAACATTATAGTGCGAGTCTACATCAATACACAAGAACAATATACAACACATTAACAACAACAAACATTGAGTCATATTGTGACATCGATAAATAAAAAATAAACTCATCATATATCAATAACATCTATCCATATATATGTTGAATACAGTGATCACTACAAATAATGTTTCATCACTTGGGGGGTAACTCCCCCACATCATAAATAATAATAAAAATTAAATCTCATCATTTCTATCACTCTCGGATGCTTCGCGAGAGCCCTAAAACTAGATGCCTTGCCACTCACTCTTTGTCATTGTTCACGGCCTCAATACCTCTCGATATGCCTCTGTAATAAGGTAACCTTTGTGACTTTGCTCTGGCCAAAACCGAAGCTACAAATCCACGTATCGTGTAAATACATCATGTACTAAGGGACCACCACCCACCGCCTCTCTGGCTCATCAAGTCTCCTCACGTGCCTCATCCCTCTCACCTAAAAACATAGTACATGTCGCCGTTGTTATGGCCACTAGCTCAAATAAATGGGCATGCTCACCCGCTATATCATCCACACACTCAAGTATCCCTCCACCAAGTACATCGATTGGCACATTCCGCGTCAATGTATGCGGATGGATGTGTCTACTATCAGGGACCAATACGTGTCACCTACAAAACAAATAACACAATGACTTAGATAACCATCACTATAACATAGGCAAACAACAAAGTACACAACAAAACTATACAAATAATTACACTCACTACAACTTCTGCTACATTATTGGGGGCATGGGCTTCCCCCTCTCCTCCTCCTCCTTTCGGTGACCCCACTACGTTTATAAACAATGGAAACAATAGTACCCATCAATGTGTCATCCACCATACATGGTACTCCTTTGTACACCTTGTATCATCTAATTTTATCATCTCTATCTCCACATATGCCGCATATGACTCGGGAGGTACTAGTTACTCTCCTATGGGACTGGTCTAGCTTTATCCCTCCTAGGCACTCTAATATCTCTCAACCATATATATGGCTTTGGGGACACATCCTGAGCCATGTCAAATTGTAATGATACTCTCTCCATCTAGAATAGCTCGACCACTCCTCGGAAATCGATCCTCTAACCACATGTTCCTATGTATCCACCGCAACTCTACAAGTATCCTCTAGCCATCCTCCATAATCACGATATGGCCTCCATACAACTTCCTCGGGCCCCATCCTATCTATCAATGTCATTTAAGTGTCGTGTCCATCTTACGCCCATGTACATTAATCCACCTCCTCATATGTATCTCTTACCTGGCCCACTCTCCTCGTGGACCTCCAATTGGCCTCAACATGGCTATATGCTCATATACCCATACATGTAATAGTGTGGTGGATCCTATCCCACCACCATGCTCATCGTGAGTAAACCTGTATAGATCCCTGTATAGGTGGGCTAACACACACCGTGCCCACACGTATCTAGTGATCTCCTCCTCTATCTACCGATATATATTGTGCATCTTATAAAATATGCCTACACCTCCTCCCTCTAATGCTATAGATAAAGCAATAACAACGGCGATGAACTTCCGCAAGCAAGGAACCCCAAATCTCAAGATAGCATCCAAACTGATATGGGCCTTGGTAGGTACTTGAGTCCTGTAAAATATCATCTAGAAGCTTGCATCTATCTCTCCATATCATCCAATGGCATAACCATTACTCTTTCCCCAACAATTGGAAATTGCATTATGCGATACACATCCTCCAAAATAATTGTCATCTCACCCGTAGGTAACCAAAACGCACACGTGTCCGCACACCACCTCTCACATAAGGTTGTTGACATAGGCATATTGTGGGGCACATCCCCATCCATGTTATGTTTCGTAGAATGGCACAATCTATCGCATCCCACTCACCATTTGGCAAGCCCACCCAAGAAAACTACTCAAATGACAACCACCGCTAAACTCCCTTGAGTGAATATCCCTCTGCACACAAAAAAATGACAACAAACACAAAGTGTTAGAACAATATACAAGTCCAAATACACTCACTTATCACATTACTATACACTAGAAATCTCAATTGCACCATTATAGATTAAATATAAACATTCTAGACCGAGCACCCAGATGCAGGACTGGGGCACCTAGGATCAAGACACTAGTTCCCAAGTCTAGGCACTCCTGTCCCAAGGGTCACTAGCGCCCTCACTGCTCTTGTCTAGGTCTAAAACATTGAGAAACTTCATAATCTAAATGTAGACACCAATTTTTGGTATAACGCCCCTCTGTCATCTCACATTCATTCAACTTTCACTCTCGCTTTTATTTTTCTTAAATTTAAATAAATCACATCCATTTACTCACCCAAATTTAATTAATTATCAAATGGGCTCCATATAAACCCATTTAATAATTGAATTTTGGCATCTCTCAAATTTATTCAATTCATGGGTAATAATATACCCATCCGACACTCCACTCTTAATTTCAAAAATGGAATCTATTATCTCACCTACCCATTCAAATCATGCTCCCCACTCCACCTAATAAGTCAAACCATGGGCCCCGCATGATCACATCATGTCTCTTAACCAGGGTTAATTTATCAAACCCCAGTTACTCATTAACCCCAATCTAACCTCACCTCCAAGTTATAAAGGGTTTTCCCCCTCTTTCAAAAGGACTGGACCGAGACCAAACCCATAAAGGAAGAGGAAGAATAAGTATGAAATCTCTGCTTCTTCGGAGTGTTTAGGAGAGGAGAAGAAAGATCTTAATTAAGTTATGCAATTTTGAGTTCAAGGCGACCTTTGTCATTGTTAGAAGTTAGAGGTGAGGAGTGTGGGAGAAATATTTGCCATTTTTTGTCATCTTTCCATCTTGATGCCCATTTCATCTCCATATCAGAGCACAAGCTAAGTCCCCTCATCATTTCAGTTACTTGTCATTTTGTATTTCATTATTTCTACATGATATCTATTGTTCATCATTTATTGCTATCTTTCTAGACACGGGGTTGACATCCTCTAAGGGATTTAACATCCTCTTGGAACCGGGATTGTCTAGGCAACCCCGCATATTTTTATCTAATCACATATGTTTTGGTCTTGTAGATCTATCTTCTTTTATCACATATCTATATTTTATGCGCTCGTAGATCCATATCCGCATCTGAGGTCCTAAGCCCTCCATCATTCGAAGTTGTTGGTGGCTTCCAGTATTGGCTTTCACCCACACGAGAATGAGGTTTCCTATACAACACTAAAATTTTCAAAAATATGATAAAACCAAGTACTACACACTTTTTCGAAAAAACATTGTACTTACCAATTTCGTTGTCATCTGTGATGCTACGGCGGTCACCACCCTCTCAAACCAACTAGGACGTGTTGCTCTCACTTGTGGCATCTTCACTCACTTAGCGCTCAATCTCACAATTGCACCAAAGACAAATGAAGTGACTAATCACTTTTTCACTTCACTACTTATAGTTACTTTTCATCACCTACTTTACTATGGTCATTATTTTGTGCTTATTCTCATAACTAATACACACTACTCTATTTTTATCATATCTTGAGCATTTTACTCCAATTTGCACCCCATTTGTAGCGTTCTTTTTATAATTTCACCTATCATCGTACCATACACATTATGCATGTGTTATATCTTCTTAACATTGTCTTTCATTCAATTTGTACACCTTTTGAAATTTCTATCACTTCCTCTCTATCTCGTGCTTACTTTCAGCTTAGCGTTCATTCCTATCATCACTTCCCCTTTCATTGAAAGAGGGGCATATCATTGGGGTCATCATCCCCCTTACATCACCATGTGATCAATAAACACTACTAATTCATCATTTTCAAACATTTACTAATTTACCGTGTGACATTTCACCATCAATTCCCCTTAATGACCTAACCTAGGGGCAACAAACGTATAATTTCTCTATGTGACATTTCATCACTTCCCCCTAATGACCTAACATAGGGGAAACAAGCGTAAATCCTCTACATGTGATACTTCATCAATTTATGACCTAACCTAGGGGAAACAAACACAAAATCTCTCTATGTGATATTTCATCAATTTCTATTGATTCCCCTAATGACCTAACCTAGGGGCAACTAGTGTAAAATCTCTCTACGAGTAACCAATCAAGACAATCAATCAATCAATCTATTAATGTGTTCAAACCTCTAACAACCATCATTCAATCAAAACAATATAACACATATGACCTCCCAGATGACCTAACTTGGGAATTACATTCATTACTTTCCTAGATGACCTAACTTGGGAAGTTATTCTATATTTGGTGTTTTCTTCCAGATGACCTAACTTGGAAGCCATCATACATTTTTTTTTTTGCTTCCATATGACCTAACTTGGAAGCTATCACATTGCAGCAACACCCGTGGAGTGGGGGCAAGAGTGCCTTTCCTATACCACTCCTATATGGGTCAATTGTTTGATCAAAATTATTTGGATCCAAAAACCACAAATGTTTGATCGAGTATGTATGCAATGGCAGACTAGATCTTGAGGATGTAGTTATAGGTTGGAGAATAACACACCTTTCTCCCTTCACCCTTCCTCTAGTGGAAGGACACCCAAATCTTCGGGTCAATAATTTGTATACACACAATTGGGTTGGGAATTAATCACTCCCTACCCCATCTTATCATCATCATACACATTCGAAATCATCAATCATCCAACATTACAATCATCACTCTCATTTTAGTCCACTTCACCACAATATTACACTTTTCACTACATTATATGGATCAATGCATTGATCCATGGTACGGCACATTATATGGTTCTTTTGGCACTCTTTTACTACCACATCTACGTGTTCTACCGTAGCATGGGCTTCTCCAAATTTCTCTTAGGTACGCATCTCTATCTAATTTATGTTATTGAGATTTCTTCTCGCAAATATAAAGTGGGGAAATTGTAGTCACAAAATCACACACTTACTACTATAATTATACCACCAAGTATGTTGTTTTATATATGGATCTTGCGTAAGAAAAGTATTCACTAATGGCTCATCCCCTAGTCCTATCATCATTTTAGTCAGTCCTTGTCATTGATTTTTTTCACAGTCGTTAATTGCTCACACAGTTCTATTCATCTCTCATGGAGTCTCAATTATTTTTATTTACTCACTGGTCATCTCTAGTCTTTGACTAGGGCGCTTAGGAAGGGATTGGGGCACCCGTTGGTGCCCCGGTCCTCATTTTTAGGTGCCTTGGTCTTGGTTTCACTTGGTTCTCATTTAGAATTTTGAGGTCGGTCTTTGTGGTTTTCCCTCTCATTCCCCTAGGTACTAGTTGGCATGTCGGTCATTAGTGTCAAAATTTGAGCAAGATATCCCTATATAAACACAACATACACACTATCTTAAGGGAAGACTATTTCTACTAAGGGCTAGCTATCTACATAAGGCAAGGGACTGCATTTGGGCACTATTTTGCATCACACACTTTGCATATGAAGGGTTGTATTCATTCTATTCCATCCACCATTTACATCTTACATCTAGTTATTTCTCGCTACTTTGGCATCATTGGCGCTAGGGCACCCTAGGCACATGATTACACACACAAGCACATATAACTACATTAAGTCTAAGATGTAGTGCAGTGCTCAATCATAAGTCCATTCATTTGGCAGCTAAGGACAGTCTGACCCATTCATTTACATCTTTATTTTTTAGGGTTTGATGATTTTGTGTGGGGTTTTGTAGGAGATCATTCATCGAATATCTACAATGATATTAGTGAAGCTAGTACGACATATACACGACAAAGACCGAGTTATTGCGAAGATCTAGTGACCATACTTTCAAGTTTTTACGAGATCGGGGCATGCGCAGTGCCCTAATCTTCCCCAATAACCACATTTTGGTCAAATTTTCATCTACTACAACTTCCTGAGGTGTGTTGTCATACTCTGTTATGTCAAGCTTATCATCCAGTCTAGTTCTAGATTAGGGCGAGGTAAATCATTTTCGGAGTTAATACTCTTTCCCTCTTATTTTAAGTATTTCACTACATTTTATTATATCAAATAAATTAGTTAACATTCATATTTCCGTCTATATCGTTATTTCATTGTTGTACTTTCTTAGATTATTCTTAAAATAAACATTTTAGATAATCAACCACATACTCATTTTCACCTTCATTTGAATAATCTTCAAATTGGACTTTGAGGAAAATATTGGAAATGTGATCTTCACATGGCCATGACTATTTTGGAAAATCCTCCATCTCTGATCTAAATTTCTTTTAAATCTAGGGTTACTTTCTTGCAAGTTCGGGAATTCTCGGTCTTCATCATTTTCAAATAGAGAGAAGAGATCCATCTTTGAAAGGGAACGCACACCTTTCGATTCAGGTTTATCAAATCATCTTCATTACATGAGGGAGAATACAATGTTGGAATAACAACATGATGATAACCTTTACTCCATCTTTCACATCTAATATAGAGGCTTCTTCTTTGTAAAGAAATGGGAAAGCTCCATACTTGTTATGGTGATTATCATTACACTCTTTTGGTGAGGATGGTGAAATCAATTCCTCGAAGAGATCATGTTCAATTAGTTCATCCATATTTGTCTTAAGATGGGAATTTGATTCTTCAATTATCTCTTTTTCATCATTTAACATTTGTGCATCAATTAAAGAGTCAAAATTAGAAAGGAAACTATACATGATTACCTCAAAGTCATCATCTTGAAGTATTGACATGTTGTGGTATAGGTTTTTTCATTGATTTAAAACCTCATCAATGAAATATTGGATGTCGAGTAGGGTTGGAGAATGTTTAGGATGATGATGATAGGAATATGGAGAGGTGTTCATGGTGATATTAGGTGTTTCAGTGAGAATGGTTTTTCTTTCAAGCCTATTCAGGTGACCCAGCTAGCCCAGATGATGGTGCATGGATTTTGGAGCTTATTGGTGGCTTTAGAATCATGTTAGCATGATATAGATCATGTTTGGAGTATTCTTGTGCACTCATGTGAGCTTTAGGGTACAAATACAGTTGGTGACCAAGATTCAGGTGCTCATTTGGACCAATTATGGTTGTTAGTTTACATGAGTATAAGTTTTAGAGCAAGGTGATCTCATGGATGCATGTAAGTAGTTGATTCTTGATGTAACATGTATGTTAAAACCTTTTGGAGTGTTTATATGATGAGTTATAGTGTTTTTTTAGTTGACCCTAGGCTTTACAGTGTAAAACCCTAAGGAATAGCTATGCAAATGAGATAGGATGGAAAGATGGAGAAATACAAGTGACATGATTATGATTGGATATGTATGTACGGTATTTCATGGTGTTTATCGGAAACATTTTAGGTTTTCATGATGATTATTTTGCATGTAATGTCGGTTTTGATGAAATGAGGTCAAAAACAAGGTCAATTCCATCTCGAATTGAATCTTTTGATGTTCACCCTAAATTGTCATTTTTCATGGGACATTGTGGATTTTAGGTATGTTTTTAAATTGAATCTATAAAGTTTCAAAAAAATAATGAGGTCATTTCATCATTACATTTTTATGAACCAATGTTAAAAAGATAAATAGCTTTTTATGAGTTTGAAACCCTAGCTCAAAGAGAAATTTCTAATAAGTAGCTATAATTTATTGATAGTGTATGCATGATGATTGGAACATGTAGATTACTCCTCCATGTTTCCAGAAATGTATGGTGTAGCTTGTGGTGGTGAGTTGAATCCACTCAAACATGTCATTTTCTGAAGAATTTCAGTTTGGGACAAGGTTTTCCAAAGGAGTTGCAAACTAAATAGACATTATAAAAATTATGTGAGATTTTATTTATTTCCATGATGATTTTAGGTCATGGTGATGCAGTTAAATGGTCAAGTATGCTTCATTTATGTTGACTGGTCAAAGGGCAATTTTGGGGCAGTTTGTAGAGATCAACTTAGTTGAAGGCCTTCCACTTGGATTTGGAAGGAGTTATAATATGTTATGGAAAGGTAATTCAGAGATATTTCTAGTGGTATAATTTTGGGTTCATGATGATTTTATTTTATGATTTTTCCACATCAATTTATGAGAAATAAGGTTTCTTTCTTTTCAGGACAGAACTACTTTTACTAAAAGATTTAGTTTGTTAGTGCATGAAATGGATTGGTTGATGCTTTTTATCACCTGAAATGTGAATAAAAGTATGAATTTTTCATCCATTTAATGAATTTTTAGGTCTTGAAAGTTTCATAAAGGGTGTTAACTAATTGGATTTGTAAAAATGTTTTTGGGAAGCTTGTTTTGGTGAAGAAAAAGTTGATGTGGTTTGAGAATGTGAATCTCTCATGAGATATAAATTTATTAGAAGTTTTCTAAAAGTTATGAGAATTTCATTTAGTGGTCACATTCCATATTTTATGTGTTCTTGGGTGGTCTTGAGGCCCAAAGATAAAGACAAGGTACTGGAAACATATGTTTTGTGAAGGTAATGAGCCAATGGGCCCATTAAATGAAATAATTTGATTGGTTCAAGTAAATTGCAACCATGTGTGATGTTTAAAAGTAAAATTACTCATATGTGGTGATTTTTAGATATTGAATAAAAATATTTTTGGCATGAGGGGATTTTTCTCATTCTAGTGATGGGATTTTGAGGATTGTTGATGCATGATAAGTGGTTTTTGCTAGGCCGGCCTACTTAGGTCATATGTGACTGTTATTTTGATCCATATGGGATTTTTTTAAATAATGTGTTTGAAATAAATGAGATAAACTGACCTATTTTTGAATTTGAATGAAGGAGAGCTTATAAAAGTGAAGTTTTGGGTGTTTTGTGAGCTAGTTGAGTGAGTATGAAAAGTGTGACCTAAGTGTGATTGATTTGCAGGTGTGTGAGCATGATTTGAGAGATGATAAAGTGTGTGATAGGTTTAATAATGACATAAAGTGTGTGTTCAATGGTTTGAAGCTTTGAGAAGTGAAGAAGATGTAAGTTTGTGCAAGGTTGAAGACCTAGGGTTTAAGCAAGGGTTTGAAGGTGTTTGGAGCTGAATCTTATAATCACCATTAGCTGAGTCTGTTTGTTGCAAAATTTTATCAATTATCTTCACTAAAAATAATTGTGTGATGAGTCATATTCATATAAGTCTCTTGTTGTGAGTAATATCAACAGGGTTTAGGGTTTAGTGTTCCTTGTGGAGTTGGTGTCTCACTAAATAAATCTCTTGTGATGTGTAATAGTCACTTGAGTCTTTGTTGTCTATAATATCAAAAAAAAATAGTGGTTTTTCTTCCCTTGAGGTTTTCCCACTTATATCTTGTGTCATGGTGTTGTTTCTCTTACTCATGGTTATTTGAATGAATGTTGTATGTTTTTGTGCACACACTAATGGATGGATAATTGATAAATGGTTTATGTGAGTGATATGAAATTGTAAATAAATTATAATGATTGATTCACCCCCTCTCGAGTCCATTGAGCTTCCAAAATTTGGTATCATATGAATCCCTTAGAAGCACCTAACAATCTAGAGGAGATCTTTGGTGAAAATAATGGGGATCTTTATCACTTAAGGTATAAAGTAGAGTTTTGTAAAGAGAATTTGAACTCATTGGTGATTGATTTGATCTCACCCTCTTATCCAATGTATGCCTTCAAAAAAATTATCTAACTAGTTTTCCCATGTTTTAAAATATATGCTCGAAGATGTGGTCATGCCGGATGCAAATATAAACCTTGTATTTAAGGTGTGAATCCTCTTTTCGGTTGAGGAATGTAATAGTCATGTTGCCCCTGAAAATCCTGTAAAAAATCAATCATGGATCGGTTTAATATTGAAAATATTCCTTGTATATCGTCATCTAGACCTTTGTTACAAAATTCATATTTTTCTCCGCAACCCAAAGATACGTGGCACGCTTCCTTTGGTTACATTCAAGCAGGAGCTCAATTTATAAAATTTTACTATCTACGTAATAACTACAAGATACAAATTTAACACCAAGGCTCGATGAATATTCCTGCAAATATTCAAGTCAAAAGGATACAAGAAAGAAGAATTTACCCCTCTCCCGAAGAGATATACGTGTCAAAATATTATTCGAGCGGTGAATCAAGCGAAGGATGCATTTCTTGATGACAAGATGATGATGTACAAAATGCAATCAAATCTCTGAGGCCTTTCAAGGACACGTGATGTATTCTTAGCAAGGTTCAAAGAAGGGATTCGGGCCGACTTGGTAATTTTGTGCCTAATTGGGAAATAGACAGATGAACAAAAAGGTCCTGTGACTCCGTCGCCTCTAATATTTAAACACATGTCATGATCTTAACAAAAGTCAAGGGCGGGTGCTTGGGTCAAATGTGTGAACTTGTATGTGTTTAAAAGATAGTGCAAAAGTGCAAAAAGACTCCCTAAGCCCGTGGATGGTCCACATTCAAATAAAAAGGCAAGATGAATGGCTAGGATGTAATGCATTTATGGTTGTCGTCATTAATGCATTTTTACATGAATCAAAGCAAAATTGTTTGAAGTATTCAAACAATTTGAGTTTTAATATTACATGCAAGGATTTGGGTGCCATAGATATTGAAATTCATGAAAGAACAAAGTAAAATCAACCGAGAAGCGTCAATTTGAAGCTAAAGGATTGAGAGTCTAAGAATCAAGGGAAAATTGCATAAACGTTTGCATGGAAAACCGGTAAGGATTGTATTGCATTCGTATTTTTCATTGTTTGTTTTGTAATTTGCAAAGAGGTCAAAGGAATAAGTTAGGAATAGAAAAATGAGGCCATTACAGTCAGGTTTTAAAGTCACATCTTGTATTACCAATGACTTAGATCAAATTACAGACATAGACTTGATGAATGTCGATTTGAATGAGTTTTTACAAAGACTCAATAACCCAGACAAAAAAGAATTCATGGAGGCAATCGAGGCTAGTAACATTTCCCTAGTTGGTGTCATACCTTCTTCAATACATTTTCCCAAGTTGGTAAGGCTTTGTCTTATAATTTATAACCCAGAGAAGAGGGAAGTTTTGGATGGAAGTGGTGAGGCAGTGTTGACTTTAACACCCAGAGCTTTCAGGATAATGATGAGATTACCAGTAATCAAAACACCGGTAACCTTAAGCATTGAACTATCCCTTAAGTATTTTGAATCCAAAAATAAATATTATTCCAAGGTTATAAATACTAAATGGCTACTATCAAATAAGAAGGTAACCACTAGACTCCCCAAAAAAATGGTTAGGGCATAGTTTGTGGTGGAAGTGGAAGATTTAATTATGTTGTTAAGCAGGAAGGCTGGCCTGGAAACAGACCAATGAATTCAAAGAATGGATGTGCCCATATATTTGGGTTATTTTAGAAAGGAGAGTGAGAATTTTTGGGCAACCCTTATAGTTGATTCAATTCATGAACATCTTCTAGTACTAACCGTAAAAATCAAAATGCGTGGTACTGGGGAGATTGATTTTTATATGATGACGTATTTGATTTACAATATATCAAGCCATAGATGTTTCCCTGGCCTTGTACCACATGCCCCTTTCAAACAAAACAAAATGCATGATATTTATCCCTAATTACAGTTGAGTAATTGGAAAGGAAATGTGAGATTGGTGAATGATGCATTATTTGCACCTGTTATATGCTTATTCAAACCTAAATGGGAACAATACAGAATATCAGAAGAAGCCAGGAATGCAATAATGGAGTATGGTTACTTTTTCATCCAAGTATAGATTGTTCACCTACATTAGATTCAGTGGGTTTGAGGGCATCCATGTAAATTGCCAAGATATTTAGATGATAAGATGGCTTTGTGTGAACTCTCAAGACAATTAACACCAATTCATAAGTTGATTGTTGGGAGACACAAAACAAACATCAAATTTCCTATTAAAATTGGAAGATACTCTTGCCCCTCCATTATAAAATCTATATTGATGGAGGAAGAGATGGGAAGATTTGACATGTTAAAAATTTGAGCAAAGAGCTAACTATGATATTAGATGGGTGGTCAAAACAACTTTGGGAAATTATTTTGAGCATGAACCTCACTTTGAGGATTATTGGATGAATTGTAGAGATGAGGAGGAAGTTAGACTTAGATATTTCTCAAGGATGACTCTCAAAAAAATCATTGATTTTAAAATTGTTGTGGTGCCTCAAGGAATTTTGGATGACCAGCAAACAATGAGTCAATACTATATTGACCAAAGATAAAAGGACATCCAATGTCTCCCATAAAATGGGATGAGGGAGAATCATATGATTAGTATAACAGGATTGTTAATGTGATGAGGAGGACCTTGACTTGGCTAAAAGGAAAGAGTATAGATCTATCCATTCAAAACACAAAGATACTTAATAAATTTAGGGACTTGGAGATTTTGAAGGAAGATCTTCCCCTTTTGAAGGAAGGGGTTGATAAAATAGATCCTTTGGGAGGAAAGGCCCCCCAATTGCCTATGAAAAGACCTACCACAGGTATTTTTGATGAATGGACCACTACTACTAGTGATATCGAGACTTCCATGTATGCTTTTGAAGCGAAACGAGAAGAAATGCTTCTCAAGTCCATGTAAAATGCTCCCATTACTTTTGCGGTGTTGATACAAGTTAAGGGAATTGGTGTGACCAAAAAAAGAACCTCAAAAACAATATTAATAGGGAATATAGCTCAACTAAAACAATGAGAGGATCTATATCAAGTGTGGGCCCTACATTTTTGGCACAAGGTACAAAAGAAAGAGAGCCACCAGATGTTAGGCATTTTGAAATAACCAAGAAGAGGGCTCAACTTGTATTTTAATAGCCCTTGGAAAGAGATGTTGGTGGTCATGTATTAAGGAAGCATAAGCATAGAGATCTTGAGGTGATTGACCCTCCTGCTCTTACAGAAAAGAAAAAAATAGTAGTTGCCTCTTTGGATCACCAAGTAACACTACCACATGATCAAGAGACACCCGAAGTTAATCCAATTGTGTAACCAGTTTCCCACTCTAGTTTTATTTTCATGAGGAGTAGTAGCTGAAGTTATCTAAGAACAGGTAACCCAAAGTAATCTCCCACCCAATATACCAGGTAGTTCTATGATTGAACAAGGTTTGAAGAAACCTGATGCAACACCATTTGAAAGTGTGAATGTACCTCTTTTTGACCAACCACATGAACAAACAAAGAGCCCAATTGAAATAATGGACATAGACATAGGTGAATGAATAGTGTCACAGGTCCAAAAGGTAAAAAGTTCTGAAATTCTGAAAGTCTGAAATTTCAGACTCTTGGACTTTCAGATTTCAGAGTTTTGGAACTTTCAAGCCAAATTGACGAATGAATGGTAACTCGACTTCCGAAGTCAAAATGTCAGAAATTCTGAATTCTGAAAGTCTAAAATTTTGGACTTTCACATTTCAAATTTTTGGAACTCTCAAGGAAATTTGGCGGATGAACAATGACTCAATTTCTGAAATGGAAATTTCTGAAAGTACAAATTTTAGGATTTTGGAGGTTGCATGCATTTCGGACTCCGAAAAAGATAGAGCCAACCACCTACCATTTTTGTAGAATGACACCCCGACCTTCAGATGGCCATAACTTTTGACTAGGAGCTCGGATTTACACAAGAAAGGACTTTTTGGAAATCTCACAGGGTCCTCTACTCAACTACGATTGGTTATCTTAATTTGGGTGGGACTAAGTTCTTCAAAATGAAAAATATAGTTCTCACCTACCACAATAATGAAGGTATGGGCTTCCTTTCTTGCCCAACAAGACATAGTACATGGAGGCATGGGTTTTGTAGTAGAACTCATCATTGTTCTGGTGAATTCAATTCATTTTTGGTTGGTTGAAGAAATAAATTGACTTCCTCTCTCATTCTTGACATATATTGTAAGGAGGGGCATTTTTAAAGAGGTTGGACAATTTGGCTTTGCACCCTCCCTTCTTCTCTTGTCTATAAGTGGATTTGTGGATTTCAAACCTCCCATTCAAGTTGTGATCCATGTTTTTACCTCTTAGCCATTGTAATGCATTGTATCAAATTGGTGGAGAAATAAAATTAAGTTTGTGGATGATTTCAATCCTCTCTTATATTCATTGCATCTTCATGATATCTCATTACAATCCGGTAATCTTTGCATGGTGGTTGTATTACATTTTTATGGTTTGTGTTTAATAGCAAAGCGGTGTTCGACATTCCTTTAATGTATCACCTCTGTTAGCTTAGATTTAATTTCTTGTAATCTTCTTAACCTTGTCTCCTTGGCAAGTTAGAGTAGATTTTAGAGTAGATCCTCTACAAGTTTGGATGTGTGCATCAAAATAGAGGAATAGGAACCGGCCTTCATCGAAGAGCTTTCCTGATTGTAAAGTCCCACACTTTGGGAAAATCTCTATGTTATGTAATCACAATGATAGTTTCAACCCATCGAGTTGCAAACATTCATGGGTGTTATGATTACGCATCAACGAAACATCTAAGCAATTGGTTGTTGTCCCTGAGAAACCCCAATAGGCATTGCAAGAGAAAAAGTGGGGACTACCCTCACAACTGGTTGGTTGGGGAGTTGATCTCAGAAGAAGAAGAGGATGTTGTACCTGAAAAATCCATAGATATCATAACCTTGGCTTTCCCAAAGCCCCAAAAGACTCCAAAAAGGGCTAGGGTTATTACTAAAACTCATGTAGACCCATATGGATCTAGAACTCGGAAGTGGCAACCCCACATGAAGGTAAATCAAGAAATGATATAACAACAAGTGATTATAGTGTCCAGCTTATCCCTTTGGGAAAACCCTCAAGAGAAACATTGAAGAAAGAAGTTTCAAAAGTAGTTCAGGGGCTTGTTGCATAAAGTGGATGAGGACAAGATATCAAAAAGGAAGTTGAAATAATAGGTCCTTGAATTCATGTTTACAATAGTTAGTGGGCCAATCTAGTGAAAGCCAAGAAGATATCTCTACTATTACTCCTGAAGTTATTGGACATATTGAAAAGGCTACCAAGAAGGTTAAAGTTGTTGATGATTGGATAGAAAAGTTATTTGAAAAAGGGAAGAAGAGCTTTGAGAAAGCCATAATGAAATATGGAGAGATTAAGACCAAACTCGGTGAAATTGATGAACTAATTGAACAATGTGACAATGAGATTTTCTACTATGAAGGAATTCTTCCCAAGTTGAATCAGTATCACTCAACTTGATGAAGATCTAGTTGAAAAAGAAGGAATTGTGCCACTAGAAAAATGGGAACCCAATATGCAATCGAAGATTTGGCTAAAATCAGGGTTGAAGTTTTGAATGAAGTTAGAGAAAGATGGAGATAGAAAAGAAATGGGTTGACAAAAGGCATTGACACCATAGATATGAAATTGGAAGGTATGGTGTTTGATAAATTCAAAAGAGTTATGGTGACCTAGAAATGGACTTCCTAATCAATTCTTTTGAGAAAAATATCAAAAGATAAAACTTCTCTTATGAGGACATCAAGACACGAATGGTGTAGAGAGTGAAATTGTAGAGTTGAAAGCAAATCCATGGGAATACAAGCAAAGGATGGATCAATGTGGGGATGCATTGAACAGGAAAACCTTGATATTTCAACACCACACAGGCCCAACTGATGAAGATGTAAAATATCTATTTCATATATATGATGCATATATGGAAAGGCAACCAAAGGAGGAGAAATATGATGGAGATGAAGATACAGATGTGAAGACTGATGAGCAAGCTTAGGCTTGTTTTCTTTGAACAAATTTTTCATCTTATTTTAATTATTACTCTTGTTTCATGAAAATTGAATATTATTTTGAATTGTTATTTTCAAACATGAATGTAATTTGATGCAATACACTAGATATTTATATTGCTTTGATAGAATTTCAAATCTATTATGAAGCATGTAAACTAATGTAACTATTTGATATCTTTTGTATTGTGGAAAAAAGCAAAATTGGGGTTCTATAGGGGCCCCACCCATGAAAAAAGTTGCATACGTATTTGAAACTATATCAAAAAGGGAAACTAAGAAAAGAAAAATATTCAATCATCCTCTACTTCTACTTTGAAATATTTTGTAAATGGGGGAATTCTATTTAACAGCTTGTTCTTCCTCGGTATAAACTCCTCTGAGCCTTGAGTTGTTTGAGAAAATACAACTAACCCAACCAAATTTCGAGACATCCCCATCTCCATCAATGATTCAACAGTCATCCTGGGGCCATCCATGATATTCCTTATCTCTATCTTCTTTTGATAAGAAGATACCCAATCAAAAGGTCTAAACCACATGTAGGAAATGCCTTTTTCCCTTTTTCCTTGTAGGAAGTAGACTAAATAGGAGTAGGCTAAAAAGGATTATTTGGAGTGGCTAGAAGAGCAAGAACTATGGCCTTTGGACCTGGTAGAATAGGATATTTAGAACTAGGCTCGCCCTTGCATCTCCTTGTGAAAGGTGGATGCTCTCTTGGGAGAGGACAGGAAAAGGCCTTGATAATTTTTGCTCCATCAAAGGAGCACGTTGCATTGAATGAATGGAAGGTTGGAGAGCAGACTTTCCCTTACCTTCCTTGGTAGTAGAAAGTGATGCCTTGGAACACTAAGGAGATGAAGGCTATGCTTCTTCCTCATCCAAAATGAAAATTGGGGGTTGAGATCTTGATTCCCCCTTTTTCCTCTTACCGATGGTGTTGAGTGCTCAAGATTTTTAAGGTGGTACAGTCTTGTTAGACATTTTTCTAAATAAATGATACGTCACCCCAATTCCTCCACTTTGTGAGAAATCGAAGGCTTGTCATAAAGTACGTAAGATTCCCGGGGAACCTATTTCAGCACAAATCCTTCATTGCATAAAAAGGGACACTTATATTCAGCCATCCCTATCACAGTAGGCCTCCTCTCAATCCAGAATTTATTCAACTCTTATGGATATTTTTGGTGCTCCCAATGGAAGAGATGATAGTACATCGACTGAAAGCTGAGAAAATAAGATTTATCTTAATCAATCTCAAGAGGAGGAAAGCCGAACATCTTTTCAAGGGCCTTTTGTTATCCCCTGGGTCTGCCTTCATTTAGGCCAGTTAAATCAAAGATTTGATTTAAATCTTCTAAGGATATTTCTTTCAAACTAGTTGCCACACTACTCTTGCCATTACACCAACAAAAATATTCATAGTAGTTTTTCTAAAAATGGAAGGGGATGCACACCAATGAAGAAATGAAGTTGAATTTATAATGAAAATGGTGCATATAAGATAAATGGATGAAATCATTTCCATTAAATGAATAGATATTTCTTGCTCATCTCGCATGAAGGAAGTAAAGATGAAGTGATTGGCTATCAACTGAAAGAAGAGATGTTTAAACGTGACAAAAAGTTACACATGGAGAACTACTCAAATCGGAGATTTGGTGATCATTGTGCACATTCCAAAGTTGATGTTCGAAACTAGAGGCTGATAATGGTCACATCATAGGTATTTGAAATGTTCAAGGAGCTACCATAAAAGTGATTACTTGTTTTTCCAAATGTAACGGTAGATAAGGCAAAGTGTGGCATCCCAATTGTTCCAAGAGAATAAAAGAACGTGAATCACTTGTAATACATCCACTGCAATTTAGAACAAAATATTTGCAAAGGAATAATAATGGATTAGACTGCAAGCTATAAACGGGAATATTCCTTTAAAAAATTGGGCTTTTGGGGGGAAAAATGAAGATGAGTGAGTGATTAAAATTGTATAAATACAATAAGAATGCTCTCGTATTAGCGGGGGTTAAATTTTTCTAAATTTTTAGAGAGACAAGGAGAAAACAAACCGTGTCTATCTTAAGACGAACTAATCGAGATGCACTTTGTAAATTCATTGGTAACATTGAGGTCATAGGTGTTATGTCCCCTTGTTGAAGTATTGGTGTTTCTTGAATTAATTTGTGTGTATTCTCATGAGCAAATGTTATTTTTTTCAAGATGTATTCTTGTAAATCGATTATCTGCTCTCTGTTGTTGCGAATCTTATGTTGATTAATTTCTTTGAATTACACAAAGTCTTTTTTAAATAGTGATAATTTGGCAACTGTAATTGCATTATTGATGGAGCTTTCCTTCATAATGCACGATGCGGTTTTAAATTCAAGTTGTCTGTCTGATTTTAAGATCTTTGTAAGTTCTTGAGGGTATTTGGAATGTATTTGATTAGAAGTTGTCAGTATTTCATTGATAATTTATCATGAGATTTTGTGTTTAGGTTCTCAAAGTTTGTGTGAAATCTTGTATTCTTGGGCCTCCATGAATACAAATCTTCTAGTTAAAGGAGTGTTTTGAGTTGTGTGATATGTATTTTGCATCAAGAACAATTGTCTATAACATTTGTTAAATTTCAGCTAAGTATTTTATATAATCAACTTTATCCTGCTTAATCTCCCATCAATACATTAAAATCATAATCAATAACCATCTGATCCATCTGAATTACCCATGTTTTCATTGTTTATGCACAAATGCTAAGGAAATTTGTTATTTTTGTCCATCCTTTATCAAAAATATGCAAAAGCAAACTAGAACTACCACTGTCTTTAGTAACCTAAGCCTTGTTTAGGAGACATTTGCATTTTCTAGTGTGATAACTCATGAGAGTTAGATAATTTTGCATTGACCATGTCTTCCCAAGGATACCTTTCAATTCCCTAAGGGAAAGAGTCTAAATATTGTTATCCCATCCATTCTTTTCACAAATACAGGTTATAAAATGGGTCCTCTCACCCTGGTTGCATAGAAGAACCTAAAGTAGCAGGGTAGGTCATACCCTTAGTGAGGTGTTATCCAACATTTCCCAAGTCAAAGTGACAAAGAGATTTCCAGATCCATCCCCGGCTACAAAATGACTCAAATCATGGTTTGTCTTTCTCTAAGCATCTTGTTTAGCCCATTGATGTTGCTTGAATTATAAGGAGGGACTGATTTGGGTACCAACAGGACTATCTCATGAAGAATTCATCTAGGTTATAAAGGCTCAACTTGAGGAGGCCCTAGTTGAGTTGAAGATCAAGAGGGAAGAGTGTCTCAAACATGAGGTTGAGAAAGAGGATCTGAAGAAAGAGTTATCTACCATTACAATCAAGGTATCATCTTTTCATGAAAGTTCAAATAGTTTATATAAGATGTTAGGAAAACAAAAGGCATATGGTGATAGAACATGTCTAGGATTCAAGGAAGGATCATTCCAATGGAGAAAACGAGGAAGAATCAATTCAAGGATCTAATGATAGAAGACATCCAATCATGGGAGAAAATTTAAAACTTCAAGATCATCTATTAGACATCTAAATGCATATAGGTATGGAGTTTTTCATGGTAACTGTTATAATTGTAGTGTTTATGGGCATAGAGCTAGTATGTGTAGTCCTAATTTTGATAAGAAGGATGACTGCAATAGAAAATTTCAGAGGTATCATTTTGAAGGAAATAATGAAGGAGAATGTCAAGGAAAGAAGGAGCAAAAGGTAGGTCAGAGATATGGTGTAGAATGTAACCGTTGTCATGCAAAGGGACGTCTTGAAAAGTATTGCAAGAATGGACAATCAAAAGCTAGAAGGTATGTAAGCAAGTTCAATGAATGTTTTTTTCTTGCAATGTTTATGGACATAAGGAAATTTAGTGCAAGAGGAGATAGATGGAATGTTTTAGGTGCCACAAGATATGGCACATTACAAGGTTTTGTGATGCAGGACAATTGAAGAAAGGGATGCAAGGATCCTAGACACAAGTCTAGGAGTATAAGAAGAAGAAAGAGGATATCCAAGGTGTTCAAGAGGATCTCAAAGGTCTATATTGATCAAGAAAATGAGTCTCATTATAAAATCGAAAAAATAATAAGTCAATCAAGGAGCCAAGATAAGGCTTGGAACATTCTTAGGTCTCTCTTCTTTCCCCTCCATGATGACATATACCTCTACTATGCTTCTTATATGTGTATTGGTTCAAATGAAGCATTAGGATGTGTGTGTCTTTGCTTCTTCATGGTGTTAAGGTATGTCATTTCAAGTCCTTAGTGTGTTATTGTGATTATATATGGTTGTTCATATCGTGAATTTCGATTCCATGTCTTGTTTTTATCTAAGTGTATATGGGATTTTGTGTTCTTGAGGTCTTTGTTTGCATTATCATGGTGCATTGTCATGTTGTGATGACTCAAAGTGTGTGCAAGAGTCATATTGATGTCTTATGAGAGGTTGTTGTGTCTTTTCATTCATGAAAAAGGTCCTTCTTTTAGTCAGAGCATGTGAGTTAGTATTGATGGATGTGTCTATGGTCTAGGTTATCTCATGTTATTTGATTCTGATACAAAACCGGTATATCAAGAGTTGGTCATATGTTATTAGTGCATGAATCAAGATTATCTAGGAGTGTATGGTGTTTATGAAGCTATGGAGTGGTCTCAAATTGTAAGACAAAGTATGAGTTTTCCTTCCATTCCTCAAGGTTATTCTTTGCTCTGTCATAGGCATCTAAGGTGTGTTAAGTCAAAATAGTCATGGTTATCTGTTAAGTATGGAGTGTCTATCATGATGAAAAGTGTGTTAATTCTCTTAAATAAAGGTTTGAAGATGAAATGTGTCATCAAAATGATGACTTGGTCAGACCATCATTTCAAAAGTGGTATGTGACTGTGATGTAGTCAAATCATGAGAATTCAAGTGAAATCAAGGTGATTTAACGTATGCAAATGATCTCCATGCTTCCAAATCAAGACAAGTGTTGCTCGGGATGGTATGAGGTGTAGCTAAAATGTTGGTGGTCAAGTTTGATTCATGAAAGAAAAAATTGTGCATTTTTTATGCATCTCTGTCATGATTGGATTCTAACGGTGCATTTGTGAAGCAATATGAAGGAAAATTTGAGTTTTAAAGGCCAAAGCAAAGATTTGGAACAAAACATCTTGAAAGGATGTACTTTGATATTTAGGTGGTTTCAGACCTTGTTAATGTCCAAATTTCTTACAATTCATGACAGTCTTAAGATTTGACAGGGTAGAATGATAGAGACCTAATTGTCAAGAGGTAATGTTGCATATTGTGGAAGAATTACAAAGCTTATAGAGAGGCATCATGGGTCAAAAATCTATGCTTTGGTCAATGAAAGTACTATATCAGCTTTGTTGATAGTGAGACAAGTCTAAATGGTGCAAATATCAAGTCTGGAAGGAAGTTGTTTGAGTCCCCTGGTGTTTTTCTTTGTTACTACATTTTTGTTGACATTCTATTGTGTTTTTTTATGTGTTTTTGTTGCCTTTTGAAAAGGTTACAGAATTGGGCTTCTTAGTTGTTATGCAATTTTTCATGTCTTCATATGAGTGAATAAAGGTCTATGCATGTAATGATCGGGTATGGAGGTAGTTGCTTTTGAAGGTTACAAGATGTCTTGAGTGTTCTATAAGGTTGATCAAGTTAATTGTCAATGGTGAAGCATTTATCTATGCTCATTAGTCACACATGAGATGAAATGATGGATCTAATACCTTATTGGGTCTATTACGGTGCTACAGTGGAGTGAAATAGATGGCTACAGGTATGATAAGTCTGTAAATTCAATTTATGATGCATTGAGATGCTCTTAGACTTGTTCAAGTTGTCAAAAGTTTGAGAATTTTCTCAAGGGTAGTCAAAATGGTGATCAAAGAAAGTTGCAAGCATGTGTTCATCCTCATGTTGAATGTATGAAGATTGTGAAATGAAGTAAAATGGGTAGCTACATGTGTTAAAGGACAGAGAGAGCTAGTTTTTGTTCTTAAAACTGTAAGCAATGTGATAAGAAAAGTGAGAATGGAAGGATTTTGTGTCTTAAATGCCTATGTGTATTTTTGCTTGCATTCTAAGCAGCATGGTGGTATTATTGGACATTTTTGTGTCACGGTAATCTACTACAAATTTATGTGAGGGACAAGAAGTTAGGGGGTCACTTATCTCTCACACTAATTTTTAAATGTTGATTAAGATGAGTATGACTATGAAGATGTACTTGACTAGGTCTATTTGACCCTCTTGGACCAAAATGATATGTCTTAGAATTCAGTGGGTCTAATGTGTTGTTATTGTGTTGTATGAAGAGAAAGATGATGCTCGTGTAAGCAAAAAGGTTAATCATGATAGGGAAGCATGAGTTTGTGTTTCCAGAAGGTGCTCTAGAGGATTTTCGGGCTATACATGGTATTTTTTTATTGTTTCCTTCAAGGGTAAAGCTTTTTGTCCTAAACTTACAATATCATATTCAAATATGATTGTCAAGAACTAAAAAGATGGTTTAGGCCTGGGCCTAAGTGTTTGAAGTGTTCTCAAGCCAAGAATGCAAGGTAAGGAACTTTTTTGTGGTCTTCTACTAGAATGGTATTGCATGAGTTCAAGGGAGTCATGAGGAGGTGTGCCATAGGGTGAATGGTGCTTTAGAGCATGTCAAAGTTGGTTCCAAATCTACACAAGGGTCGATTTAGGGATTTTTGTTCTCGTGGTAAGATAAAGACCAGAGATGCATGTGACTAGACAAGTTTGAGCCTTCTCAAGCTAAGACAACTCAAGAATGAAGGTGTGCATGATATTTTTGCTTCTCGCTTAGTATTGTTGACATGTTCATGAGATGTATTCATCAGTGTATGTCGATTCTGATGTTCTTATTGGTTCCAAGAGCTCAAAAACAGGTATGCGATGTGATGAAAATCATGTTCTTGTGCCTAATCAAGGAGGTTATGTGTTCTACCATCCATAAAAGAGGTAAGAGAGATGTATTTCAATGTTATACAATCATTTTTGGAATGTTTAGGTGTTGTATGTGCTTTGTTTAGGGAGCAACTGTGTTTACATGCTTGAAAAAAGCCAAAATCATTTTTGAGATAAATAACTTGTTTGTGGGCTAGAATGAGATCTTTGGTTGATGTTTCCAACCAAGATGTGATCCTATGAAGATGAGAAAAGTGAATAATAGCAGGTATAGGTATGTCTTTGCCATTATTGTAAAAAGGGGGAGAATTTCAGGTGGTTTTCCATAAATGACAAAGGGGAGATTGTTGGAATGTTGTGGTATAGATGTTTTCATTGATGCAAAACCTCATGAATGACAAAGTGGATGTTAGATTAGGGTAAAATAATTTTTAGGATGATGATTACATGAAGATTCAAAGGTGTTCATGGTGATATCATGTGTTTCAGTGAGAATGGCTTGTTTTTGCAAGCCTATTCAACTGACTTAGCTAGCCTAGGTGATGGTGCATGGAGGTTGGAGCTTCTTGATGGATTCAAGCATGTTAGCATGATAGAGAGCATGTTTAGAGAATTCTTGGACACTCGCATAAGATTCGTGGTACGATACGAGGTTGGTGACCAACATTCGGTGTTCATTTTGACCAGTATGGCTATCGAAGGCATGAGTATGAGTTGTGGAGCCATGTGAGTTCATGGATGCATGTAATCATCTAATTCATGATGTACCAAGTATTTTAGGACCTTTTGGAGTGTTTTTATGATGATTTATAGTGTTATTTCAGTTGACCCTAGCCTTTACAGTGTAAAACCCTAAGTACTTAGGTATGCAAATAAGATAAATGGCTGGAAATATGGAGAAATATTTATGACATGGTGATGATTTTATATATATGTATGGAGTGTCCTAGTGCTATGGGAAAAATTGCAGGTTGCTATGATGATTATTTTGCATGTTATGTCAGGTTTTTAAAACGGTCAAAAATAAGGTCATTTCCGGATCGAATTGGATCTTTTGATGCTCACCCTGAAATTGTGTGATTTTATGGGACCTTGTGGCTTTCAGGGATTTTTACATTGATTATAGAAGGTTTCTAAAAACTAATGAGGTCATTTCATCATCACATTTTTATGAACGAATGTTAAGAAGGTAAGAAATTCTTATGGGTTTGAAACCCTAGTTCGAGAAAGCGTTAGGAGATAAATTGCTCTAAGTGGCAATAATTGATTGATAGTGTATGGATGATAATTATAATATGTATAGGAATCCTTAAGGTTTCCATAAAGGTATGGTAGATGTTGTGGTGATGAGTGGACCCCACTCAAACAAGTCAGTTTCTAAAGAAGTTCAGTTTGGGACAAGGTTTTCCAAAGGAGTTGCAAACTAAATAGAAATTATGCTAAGTATGAGATTTTTCTTAATGTCCATCATGATTTTAGGTCATGGTAATGCATTTAAATGGTCAAGTATGATTCATTTATGTTGATTGGTTAAAGGGCAATTTTGGGGCAGTTTCAGGAGTTTACAAAGATCAGCTTGGTTGAAGGCCTTCCACTTGAATTTAAAAGGAGTTCCAATATGTTCTGGAAATTTAATTCAGATATATTTTCAGTGGTATAATTTTGGGTTCGTTATGAGTTTATTTTATGAGTTTTCCATGTCATTTTGTGAGTAATAAGGTTTCTTACTTTTCGAGATAAATTGTTTTTACTAAATGATTGAGTTGGTTAGTGCATGAAATGGATTGGGTGATGTTTTCTATCACTTGAAATGTCAATAAGGATGAATTTGGTATCCATTGAATGAAGTTTTATGTCTTTAAAATGGCATAAAGGGTGTTAACCAGTTGTATTTGTAAAGTTGTTTTTGGGAAGCTTGTTTTGGTGAAGACAAAAGTTGATGTGGTTTGAGCATGTGAATATTTCATGAGCTCTAATTGCTTATAAGTGTTCTACATGTTCTGGAATTCCATTTATTTGTCACATTCCATAGTTTAGGTGTTCTTGGGTGGTCTTCAGGCCCAAAGGTAAAGACAGGGTGTTGGAAATAGGTGTTTTGTGAAGGTAATGAGCCAATGGGCCCATTAAATGAAATAATTTGAAATGTTCAAGTAAATTCCAACCAAATTTGATGTTTAAATGTCATATTACTCATGTGTGGTTATTTTTAGAGCTTGAATAAAAATATTTTTGGCATGAGGGGATTTTTCTCATTCTAGTGATGGGATTTTGAGGATTGTTGGTGCATGATAAGTGGTTTTTGGCTAGGCCGACCTACTTGGGTCATATGTGACTATTATGGTGATTCATATGGGATTTTTTAAGATTATGTGGTCAAAATAAAGGAGATAACCCGACCTCTTTTAAATTTGAATGAAGGAAAGCTTATAAAAGTGAGTTTTTTGGTGCTTTTGTGAGCTAGTTGAGTGAGTATGAAAAGTGTGACCTAGGTGTGATTGATTTGCAGGTGTGTGAGCATGATTTGAGAGCTGATCATGTGTGTCAAGGGTTGAAGAATGACCAAAAGTGTGTGTGCAAGGTTTTGAAGCTTTGAGCATTGAAGAAGGTGTAAGTTTGTGTAAGGTTGAAGACTTAGGGTTTGAGCAAGGGTTTGAAGGTGTTTGGAGCCGAATCTTGTAATCACCATCAGTTGATTTGTTGTAACATTTTATCAGTGATATTCTCTACAAAACCTTGTGTGATGATTCATATTCACACAAGTCTCTTGTTGTGAGTAATATCAACAAGGGTTTAGGGGTTGGTGCTCCTTGTGGGGTTGGTGCCTCACTAAAGAAATCTCTTGTGATGTGTAATATTCACTTGAGTCTTTGTTGTGTGTAATATCAGCAAATTTTTCAGTGGGTTTTCTTCCCCTTGAGGGTTTCCCACTTATATCTTGTGTCATGGTGTTGCTTCTCTTGCTCATGGTTATTTGAATGAATGTTGTATGTTGTTATGCACACACTAATGGATGGATAATTGATAAATGGTTTATGTGAGTGATCTGAAATTGTAATTAAATTGTAAGGACTGATTCACCCCCTCTCAATCCATTGTGCTTCCAACATGAAGAACTTTAGTCCGGAGTGGAGGATTGATTTTTCGCACATCTTCATGGTTAGTGGAGTCCTCGACAAGCGCCATATCAGCTATCATAGAATAAGGATTTTTATCTCTTGTAGACATTATTTCTCTAAAGGGTTGTGCCTCAAGCCAAAATGAATTTATGAATGGAGGTTCAAGTTTCATGTCTTCATCTCATCATCCTCCAGGGGCTGATTTAACTTTCAATGGAAAGTTTAAGGACATAGCATTCATGAGAAGTGCACAAGAGTCTTTTAGGAACAAAACCTCATAATATGGAGAATTATCATAATCTACTTCCGAAGGATGAATCTCTTCTTCCTTGTCATTGTGAAGTGCTTCAAGATGCATGTACCTTCTTTACATAGCCTTGGCATAATTCAAAATCTCAAGATTGGTTTGGGGATCAGAATTTTATTCTGCAACACTCAAGATTCTTCGCACAAACTCTCCTTTCAAGGCTTTCATTTCTTCATCTTCATATGCAAGAAAATCATCCAAAGGAAGAGAGACAAAAGACAAAGCTTTGAGTTTCTCGTTCACTATGTGAAGTTGAAAATATTACCTTCAATGGATTCTTCACCGTCATGCCCTTCATACAACATTTCATATCTCTTATGTATCTTCCTCATCAATTTCTTGGATTCTTGATCATCAATAGGTGTAAGTCCCATTTTCTTTCCTCTAACAACCACTTGAATTGGAGCCACCAAGATTTGATGGTAGGATATTCACAAGCAATAATTTTCTCCATTCTAGACATTCTTTTCATGACTACTGCAAAATAGTACTTGACCTTCTTTCCCTTAGCTGATTGCAAATTTTTATTTGAAGCAAAAGATTCCTTCATTGTACTAGAATATTTACCTTTGCAAGAGCTAGTTCATAATGATGGATTATCAAAAAAAATTATTTCTTGGTAGTCATCTTATTCTTCATTGTTGTTGTCACTTATTGGTGTTGAACACCAATCTCGAAACTTCATCATTGTGATGTGGGAAATGAACGTGACATGGATTCGTTCCTTGATAGAGTCGCCTTCAAAATATAATTTTTGCTTTGAAACCTAATTTTTTTATTTTGGAATATAAACTTTTTTTGTATTTTCCATAGATCTTTACGTGTGTATGAGGGCGAGATCTATCCCAAATAGTCGGCAAAAATTATTGGCGAAATAATTTGTCGTGTTGAAAATTATTGAGTTTTCACCAATGGTACGAGGCTAAGACCCTCTTTCTTGTGTATGGGAGGCTCCCATTATTGAATGTAAACTAACCTAAAGCTCCCATTTTTAGAAAGTTTATATTTTCAAAGAAGTTTTTTTGGAAACTATTATTTTGGGAAAATTGCATGTTTTGTCTTGTTTTTTCGTGTTTTTGGATGTTCTAGAGTGATGGGAGATTTTTATTTTAATAGAATTAATAGTTTTAGTACGTAATTGTACAGAGCATGTGATATTTTTAGAAAGTGCACATACCAATGTCGATTTGCAATGAAAACGCCATTGTTAGATTCGACTCTACACCGAGATCACATGCTCCAATTTTCATTGTGATCCTTTTGTTAGAACTCTTACAAATCAAAAAGGCAACTTTCGGATGGAGAGTTTCAGATTTACAACTGTAGAAAACTAGGACATCCTCTGGTATGCAACAACCGTGATCACAAAGGCACTGCGAGGAGAATCTTCTGAAAACCTAAGTGCAATCAAATTTTTGGTTAGTGAGTTATGAGAAAATATTTGTTTTGAAGTTATGATTGTTCGGATTATCTTGGACAACATAACTAGTGTATTATGGATTTTTAGGGGTTTTATAGCATCGCAATGGTGGATAGGTCGACATCCGTAAGGAAATCAACTTTAGAATGAGCAAACTCTATTTTGATGTCTTTAAGTAGCGTAGTTTAACCTGGTTGAATGAAAGTTGAGTGTGGTTTAAAAGTAGGGTTAAATGAGTTTCTCATGTGTGCTCATTTTATTCTCATATGTCATGTTGGTGTTGTTTCACTGTTTTCTTTATGGATTTGATGAAATAGATAAGGGTATGGGCCAAGGAGGAATACCTGTTGTGATGGTTGGTTTAAAGGTCGTTGCACGCGTTCTGACTTCTTGATCCAATGTTGACTGTGAGAGCTTCCTTTTGGCTAGGAGGAACTACCTGAAATACAAAACAAGACCACAAAAGAGAGTTAAACAATATATGCCAGTGGGCTACCTAGCGTGTGCTAGATCCAGGAAGTGTGGTACTTCCTTGGTGGCAGTCAACCCACTGTTTAATACAACTTAATGTAAGAAATGACGTAAATAAATGATGTCCTACTGTAGTTGATATGATTTGGGTATCTCATCCAAATACAATAAACAAATCTAATATAACAGGCTAGGTTATGATCAGATCTGGAAGTAGGGTAGGTAGTCAAGATGTTGGGACAGGTCAAGGTCAAATTCTGGGTAGCTTGGATTTCTTGGGTGTAGGTTATTAGGTTTTTGTTATTGGCAGGATTACCAAATATAAAGACCGACGTCGGTGAGGTATGACCGACGACGGTTAAGAGGAAACCGCGACGATTAAGTTGGGATGGTAGAAATTCAATAAACTGGGTTTTGGGGGTTTGTCTGAGATTGAACAGAGATGGTAAGGGGAATAGTTAGGTCTGTGGAGGTGTTGGGGGTACTCAGAGCTATTCAGGAATCAAGTATAGGTGATTAAATGATTGTGGGTGATGGGATGGTTGGGTTCACAAGAAGGTAACAAGGGTGGGATGAAAAATGCAAATGGATGTTGATAAACAGAGATGAAGAAACTTTGTAATCTAGACAAGTATGAAATGATGCAGGTTAGAGATACACTTCTAGTATTTGCATATTTGATGGTGGACAATGGTGATGGTTGATCTGTGGAATGGTGCTCAGTGCTTACGGTAGTGCTTCCCGGAATGCTACCGTGAATGCAAATACCTTCGAATCCAGTCTTGGTGTTGGCTATGGTTGTCTAGATGTGTGAAAGGGCTCTGGTTCTTGCTTGCATGTAGATCTCCTTCATTCCAAAACTCGAGAATGTGGCCAACCCCTCAAACAAGGTTACCAAAATGAATATATGGTAATCGACGACGGTTTAGGGTGACCGCGTCAGTTTAGGGTTGATCGATGTCGGTTAAGGCAGGAAATCCTAGGTTTATTAAAAATGTCAGATCTTGGCAATCTTTTGGGCCAGCTATGTCTATTCTCGCAAATCAAAACGGAATGTTACATTTTAATGAGTGGGAATGTTGTTAAAGGGAGGATAGGCATGTTATTTTAGGGTTGCGCTAAGTTTTAGTTCATTAAGGTAAGTAGGACTAAGTCTTAGTTAGTTATGATGAGTGAATGTTGAGTCCTAGTAAAGGGGAAATATGCTAAAAATAGGTTTGTGATGAGGTGGTGGGGTGAGGTGTCTAGGTGAGGTGAAAATTAGTTTTAATTAAGGTAATTAAATAATGAATATTGTGAGCATGGGTATTACTTTAATTGTAAATAATTAAATTAATATTAATGTGGGGTAAAAGGGTCATTGTTAGGTGAACATGTTTAAATTGGCTATTCGAAAAGGGACTAAGGGGAGTGTGACCCAATTTTAGTGTCTACAGTGTAAAGGGACAAGACGGACACAAATGGGTGCTTTGAGCAAGATGTTGACAAGTGTCATGATATGATGCAATGTGAGGATGATGGAGAAAGTCGTGCAAGCATCCTGGGGTTAAAAAAGGTCGCATGAAGAACCTCGAAGGGGCTTGATTATTGGCACCATTTTTCATCTCTTTTGTCCCCTTGGCAAAAAGGACAAGAGAGACACAAAAGGGTGTTTGGAGCAGATCATGCCACTTGGCAACAATCTGAGCGGGGGATGGGGAAATGGGGTTAGCTAGATAAGCACCCGACGGAGCTGACAGGGGGTCATATGAGATCTAGGGTGGGGACTTGCTCATGGGCGCCATTTTTGTCCCCCTTGGTGCAAAGGGACCTCAGGGACACAAAATAGCATTGTTGAGAAAGGTGTTGACACGTGGAACAGAGAAAATTTGGCTAAGTATGGGATCTCCACGCTCCCGACTAGTGAGAACTTAAAAACTTCACTCTCGGAGCTTGGAATGGTCTTCGGAGGTAAAATTTTATATAATTCGACTCAAAAGAAGATTTAAAACCAATGGAACATGTTTGAACCCGATTCTTCTTGAAACTCCAAAAATGGCCCTTTATTTATCAAGACAACGAGGTGCACCCGAAAATTGAGCTTCTTTGAGAAATCCTTAGGTCTTGTATAAAATTTGATTCTTCCATCATGAAGAGAATTCTCCAAACTTTCCATTGCTTATTTTTTTGCCTATTGAATCCTTACAGAACTCCCGAAATCATCTAGACAAGTTCAGTTCATATTTTTTACGCTTAATCCCCTTACACCCGAAAACCCGCTTTTGCACAAATTGTCCCTAAACCTCCAAATCTTCCCTAAATCTTCCTAAACCACTTCCAACACCTTCTTGGCTCTCCAATACCACCTCCAGATGATTATGAGATTTTGGAACCTTCCCGGAGGATGCACACCTACCTTGAAATGGCCAAAATTGGTCTTTCTAAGCATGTCGAAGAGCTAGTCTTCTGTTGCACTTCAATGAATGGAATGATGAGCCTTATCATACCCTTTTGAAATCTTGCACATGTTTATTCAATGTATTAGGAGAACCTACAAGGTCAATATGATCATACACATGAGACAGACTAACCAGAAGAGGGATCCGAGTAGGCTTTGGAGCAAATTTTCACATTTGGCTTAGTTGTCATGTTTCAAATTTTGAATTTTTGGGCTAGCAAAAATGCATAACAAAGGGCAAATGACTTCGAGAATCACATGAGGTGAATTCATCACCATTAAACAAATTCAAACCATTAACAAAAGGGGGATCTTCAAATATAATAGGGGATGTTGGTGGGGGCGAAGTTTAAAGTGGTTGGGGCAGCCTTAAGAAAAACCCAAAACTAGGTTTGATGTGGGTTTTTCGAATACATGAAAGAGGAAATGTTTTGGAGCATATTACCTTTAATAGTGAGATCTTAACTCTCAAAAACCATGTCCTATTTATCGAGTCCTATTTTACATATTTTTGCTTGGTAAGCGTCATAAAATGGTGATATATCATATCTTTATTTGAAGTAATAAAGCAATCTCAATTTGTATACAACTCAAATTTAGTATGATTTTTGGTTTCGGTCTTTTGGCTGCAAGGAAAGTTTTTCATTCATTCAACCATGGTATCCTTGATCACATCATAGCTACACATTTTGACCACCGTAGTATCATAATCAATGTGAAGGAAAGTATTAGAAGATTCCCAAATCCCCACTTGAAACCATGTCATTACTACTCATCATCAAGGCAACACTTCCAAATTTTTTATTTAAAGCTCCTAAAATGCCAACATAGAAAATTCCTCCTAAATTAATGCTAGCATGACAATTCAAGACACTACAATTGGATCAAACACTAAAACTATACAACATATTGATCGATGCATCTCTATCGGGGTTGCCAAGCAAAATCGTTTCTACCAGAGAACATTTAAAAGAAAAGTTTCTACACTTTCTTGTAAGTCTCAACACAATGAAGGCAATTGCTTTCCAAGGATGGGTGATTGAAGGATAAATGATTGATCTTTCTTGGCAACTTACATACTAAATTCACAACCCTTCGGACCAGGGATCACTAATGTACAAAGCTTGTTCTAGTTTACAATGCAAACTAGAGCGCCAAATTCGTAGGGATGGTTGAAAAGTCATGGCCCCGACAAGTTGACCACTCAAAATTGCAGATGTGTTTCCCAAATAAGAGGACAGAATTATTCATCTCCTTCAATTGAATTGGGATGTCTTTTACTTGAACAATGAGATAAACAAAAATAGCTCGTCCAGTTTACCCTATCAGTGGGGAATGTGGGTTATATGTGGGAGGTCTCGGGTCGGTTCACCGGACTCGCCACCTCTATAGCTTGTTGTTATTTGGCTAGGCAATGTTAGGTGAGTCACCCGCCGGTGGCGGTGGCTCTCGGCGTGGTGCCAAGTCGGCTTGGTGTTCAATGTGACAGAGGTCGGGGGCAAGCATGAATCCTGTGTTCAATGCAACGAGGCATGCCCTGGCATTACGGCATGAGAGGGAACATAACCACTTTTGTCGATGGGGTCCGAGTGGAGTGGTTAAGTCGGATGGTTGTTTCTAGTTCCACCCAAGTTCAAATCTCACTTAAGCACGATCCCGTTAGGGGTGGTAATGTCGAGAGGTGGTGTGGCTAGTGGTGGATTTAACAGAGGTGGATTCTGTTCGAGATTCCCGTGATAGAAGTGTGTTTAAGTGTGGTGGTTCTGGTTCGCTAATTATAGTGTTTAAATGTTGTATCTTGGCTGAATGTAATTTGGTTCATAGCTCCGGTCAAAAACATTTATCTATCTTAAAAAAAATTAAAAAAATAGATAAAAACTTTATTTTTTTTTGAAATAATTTCCACCAAATACTCTTTCCTAAGATCCAAATCAAGGTCTACTTGATTGATTCAAAGAATTCAAACAAGTTGACATGTACTAATATTGTCGTCCTATGTTTCGAGGAAGTTGTAAACCTCTTGGAAATCAAAATTGCTCATGCCTGAAGGAGTTATCAACGTAAAAATGCAAGAAACATAGACTTTGTTCCCTAACTTTTAATAAGAACCAGCCTCTTACTGTTGTTCGTCAGGTTATGGGTATTTGCCTACTATAGTTAATCGAAGGTCCTGATGTCACATATATACTACCGTTGCAAGATCAACGTAAACACCACTGGCATTACGATCGAAAAATAATGCACTATTATGAAGAGATTATGAAAAACCACTGCCATTGTTATCAAAAGTATTATTAGGTGGCTCAAAAAGATACATTCAAGTCTCAAATGTCATTTCATTTGACGTCATATTTACAAACTTCTTTGTATGCTTGAGAGTATATTTTAAGCCAACAACAATGCAAACAAAATTATCAGCCTGTTTCATTTCAAACTGAAAAAACCCGCCTGAGTTTTTCCAAGGAAGCCTCTTCATTTTGACATAGCAGTAATATTTTTATACTTAACCTTCTTTTCTACCTAGCCTGTTACCCATCCTTCATGTCGTAGATTGCAAGCCCAACTATCACATACACAATCTTACAATTCTTTTTCCTTCTTTGTTTACATCAATCTTCCAGAAATTTGATTCCATTTACTCGAACTCCCTCTCCTTCACACTTAAAAATGATAGTGAAGACAAATTTGTTTCTTCTCCATGCCATGCTGATTTCAACAGACGGATCACAATGCTGTTTCAAGGCAGGTGCCATCCCCGTCCTCCATATATATTGCTTGCCAAATAATGCTAGGTGATTATCAGCTCTTATCACTGAAATGCCGCCTTTGTACTGCTTAGGACTATGTTGCGATGGTCAAAGATTTGCCCGCTACCCAAATAGCATCCTACCCCACTGCCTCACACAGGAATCAACAAAAGCACTTCTTTCAAGTTCATCCTGAGCCTGGAACTGTTAACAGCAGCTTAATAAATGGGGAAAACACATGTTTATCCATCATACAGATTTTTTACGCTTTTGTCGTAATTCTTCAAATTGCTCTCTTCTACTGCAACTTACAAACTATGATGCAAAGATGATATGCATCTGTGTAACCCAGAATTTCCTAGCCCCATAAGAGATCCCTTCAGCAAATGGGACATGTAAATAAAGTGGGTTAGCCGCCAGAAGAAGAAAGCAATGTAAGAAAATACACATACAGAAATACTCAACCATGTTAGTGGAAGGTTTGTTATCTTTTCACTAACGACAGTCATATACCCTGGAATTCAAACATGAATAGCATTTAGTTCATGTATCAATTATCTCTCTGCTGATGCTCTCGTCTTTAGCAAATCAGAAGTCACTTTGATATTCTAATTTATATATATGAATTTAGCCCAATTGCCATTATGTGTGGTTAACTTATTGCATTTCCGTAAGACTGACCTCTTTCCACGCCTACAAATTGACGTGGATACTCAATGTTGTTATGCTACAAACAACAGCCATATCATTGGATACAAATACTAGAGAGATCACTTAGAGCATCTCTGCCACACACTGATGTTGTAGGTTCAAATAACCTTTATAATTCATTGATGATAGTGGATCGAAAAAGAATTTTCCAACACCCAACATATTTGCTGATGCCTCATCCTCAACCATACAAATTTGAGTGGCTTAGCAATGGCAAGGGGATACACATTTTCAAACAGTGTCAATTTTATAAACCATTCAACCTTTCAAAAATGTAGTTTCTGACATTCTTCCAATGGAAGCTTGCAATGCTCTCATACAACCATTCAATGTGGAAGCGCGCACAAATATACATATCTCAACCATGTAGCATCACTGCTTCATCCTCAACGATACTAATTTGGGTGGCTTAGCACTGGCAAGGGGATACACATTTCCAAACAGTGTCAATTTTATTAACCATTCAACCTTTCAAAAATGTAGATTCTGACATTCTTCCAATGGAAGCTTGCAATGCTCTCGTACAACCATTCAATGTGGAAGCACACACAAATATACATATCTCAACCATGTAGCATCACCATCAAGAAGGAAAGAATTAGAAGATTCCACAATTCCCATTTGAAATAAAGCCTGTACGTTATTTATATATAGAAACTGACACATCAATATACAAAGTTCCTCCTCATTTAAAGGTAGCATTAGCATGACAATCCTATATGGTGTACGTATAAGACGCAAAAAAAATTAATCTGAGCTACTCTATCAGGTTGGCAACGCAAGTCAGTTTCGCCTACCAAGGAAATAGTTTTGCTATAAAACTTCTACAGTTCCTTCCAAGTCTTGACACAATGGGGACACCTGCTTTACAAGGAGGGGCAATTGATCTTGGCTGGCAATTTCGCAGACTAAATTCAACACCCTTCAGACTAAGGTCCCTGCAGTACAAAGCTCGTCATCTAGTTTCAAACACTATCTTAAGGACCAAATTCTGAGGTACAGTTGAAACATTGTGGCCATGACAAGTTGATGTGGATCCCATTCAAGAGAATGAAATTATTCGTCTCCTTCAATAGAATATCATCTGCTAAACAATAACAATCAGATCAACAAAAACTGTGTCTTGCTTTTTTGACATGTTATCTCTGTTTATGTTTCCTTAATTGTAGACAATCAGATCAACAAAAACTGTGTCTTGCTTTTTTGACATGTTATCTCTGTTTAAGTTTCCTTAATTGTAGTTTTCACACACTTATAAACTTCTGAATTCAAGCAATTTGAAGTATTTTCCACCAAATACTTTCTAATATCCGAAGCAAGATTTGTCAGTGATACAACAAATTCATACAAAATGACCTGTACTGATACTGTACTATTACATTTTCAGGAAGTTGTGAACCTTTCAGAAACCAAAATTACTCAGTGTCTTGTTAAAAAAACAATTACATCTCTGTTCACTAAATTTTAATAAAAATTAGCCTCTTAGCGACCTTGTTCATCCAGGTAACTATATAAATGGAATGAACCCATTGGTTATGGATATTTGCCTAACTATAGTTAATTGCATATATCCTACGGATGCAAAATCAAATTTCGAACCATTTCCATTAACATGAAAGAGAGTAATATAGTACCATTAAAAGATGATGATAAACATCATCAACATTGTTATCAAAAGTATTAGGTGGCTAAAAAGCAACAGTCAAATCTCTGTATGTTTAGGGTGTACATTTTTCGACAACAATGTAAATAAAAGGACTTAGCTTGTTTAATCTCAAACTAAAAAAACCATCAAAATTTTCCAAAGAAAAACTCAACAGTTTTACCTAGAGAGTCGTCCTGTATTCGTGTCAAAAATAAAATTATTTTTCCTTCTACAACATTAATCTTCCAGAAATTATATTTTATTTATACTGGCTCCCTCTCCTTTAGACTTAAAATGATAGGAAGACACATTGTATATTCTCCAAACTATGCTGCTTTCAACGGACAGATCACAATGCTTTTTCGTGGCAGGAGCAATTGCCATTTTCATATATCCCGACGCCGTATACATTGCATGCCAACTAATCTTAGAGGACTACTGGCACTTTCATATCACCGAAAATGTTGAATTTATGTTGCTTAGGACTACATTGCAATAATCAAAGATTTGCCCACTTCCCAAAAATCATCCTACCCGCCACCTCCTTGCATATTCTTTATAAGCCATTCCTGTTAATGGCAGCTTAATAAATGGAGAAGTAAAAGTTTATTCATTATACAGATTCTTTACTGATTTTGTCATGAGTTCTTCCACTTGCTCTCTTCTACTACAACTTACAAACCATGATGCAAAGATGATATGCATCTGTCTAACCAGGAATTTCCTAGCCCCGTGAGGGATCCCTTCAGCAAATGGGACATGAAGATAAAGGACGTTAGCAACCGGAAAGAGAAAGCAATGTAAGAAACTTCACATACAGAAATAATCAACCATGTAAGGAGGCTTGTAACCTTTTCACTAATGACACTCATATACCCTGGGATTCAAACAGGAATAGCATTTACTTCATGTACCAATTACCACTACTGATGCTAATGTCTTTACCAGAACAGAGACCACCTTGAAGTCCAAAGATGAGAAGAGTTAATTTATAATTATTTTATTGAAAGTAAAGTTAAACAGATTAAAGAATCTATAAATGGGGTACAACTTAACTATGCTGCATATAGACTATATATTTTAATTACTGTACATTGGTCAATCCCAGTAAAACAAGGGAATGACAAGATTATACAGCATATTCCGATTTGTCAAAAATTCTTCAGGTAGAGGCTTCAGCTTGTATAAGATAAAAGTATAGGAACAAGCAGACCACTGACAGACAGCTTCATCAGCAACATTCTGTGGAAAAAAATATTAAAATGCCTAAAATTCAAAGACTCAATGCTTTGATTGGGATTACTCATATTCAATTTATTTTGTGTGGCGCATGAATTTCTCAATAATGAAAAAATTGATGCATCTCCTCTAACAGTCAGAAAGTTAGCAACCAATAATCTGAGTTACCGAAAAGTAGCACTACGATTCCCTGACGCAGGGAAAACTTGTCGCCTTTTGCCCGGTTGAATGTCATCTGCACCGGATTCTTTTGCAGACCTGCTCTTTGGATCATGTACAAACCCTTTTCCCTTTCTACGAAAGGCTATTGTTTGCATAGCTTTTTCCATTTCTTGCAAGTGTATCACTCATTTCAAAATGCATAGATTGTCTGGCTGCTGCGTAATCAAAAGGCTTGAACCGGCTTTCTGTTTCTGGAACCACAGAATAAACTTTGCTTGCACTAGAGGGTTCTGGAAAATTGCTTCTTCTCTTTTTTTCCACTAAGGAAATCATTTACATTTACGCGAGCTTCATGATTGGCACTCTTTAGTAACTGGCGACTAGATTGATGTTTGTAGTTCTGTCTTTGGCGTAATTCAGAAAGTGAAGGAGGTAAATTCCTATCATTTGTTTCTGTAGTAACAGATGCCTTTCCAACACTCTCAAATTGCACTGAAGGCCACCATGCCCTATATTTCTTTCCTTCAGCGCTATGCACAATTCCAACTGATTTCTTCAGTACTGGCACTGCATTCTCAATCTTAATCTCAATCTCAACACTTGGATTCGCTGTTTCGGTAGACAAAACCTCGCCAACCTCATCGTCAACTTGTAAACATTCAATAGTGAGATCTTGATTGCTGAGTTCTTCTTTGGATTTGGGAGAATGCTGAATTGTAGTTAGTTCACAAGCTCTGTGAAATGGCTGAAACGGAAGAGTAATTGATGCCTTGATTTTCTCTGCCTTGTTTCTTGCGTTATCCTGCCAAGAATAGAAGCATCAATACAACAAATCCTTGAAATGTCCACTAAAAAGGGCAATCAAAGCACAAAGGGCTGAATAACACCCAAAAGAAATAAGTAGAGTCAAAGGTTCCAAAATGACACCCATAACATGAACTTGGAAATTCAACAGATCTGCACTACTGAAGTACATATCCACAAGTTAATTATTTGAAAATGATACATATCATCATTTCATGCCACAAGGCTAACTGCCAATAACGAGGAAAAGTAGCCAAAGTTGCTTGCACATTATCCTCTAGCAAAGTTCGCACTTTAAAGGGAAATGATGCCCAATAATCATAACAAAATGCTAACATTAAATATCAAAGAGCGCTAGTAAGTGTAGTTAGGCATATAAGAGAATGTGAAATTTACTCAAGTTTACTACTACTATCCATAAAACAATGAAGGCCACCAACAAAATATAGAATGATCCTTCCAAGGGGCTTAAATTGCAATCAAATCAAAAATTTTCTGCTGCCAGTCAGGTTAAAGTATAGTGGCATGATGAGGCTCTTCTCGTGGTGGAAACCAAGAAAGCCAACAGATATGGGCTCCGAGTTGATGTGATTGATTTTAACAAATACATTATTAGTGGAAGGAAGCCTTCTCCACACCTTTTGTTTACTTACCAAACAAATTTGTCTGATCACTAATGAAACAATGATTTATTCAGCATACCTGTTCAGGATCATGCAATTTAGAGCTTGTTTCGTTCTTCTGTTTTGACTTTGAAGAACCCAGCATAGCTGCAAGGCCCCGTCCTGGTTTTTTTTTTTTTGCTTGGACCGAAGGCTCCTTTGCTACTGTGCAATATTTCTGAGAAGCAAAGTTGGACTCCAAGGAAGTCTGGACAGACGAACTCTTTTCCTTCGGGATAACATCCCCAGAATTTGAACAATCCACAGCTATAGTTACTTGAAAATCTTCTGCTTGTTTTGCATCTCCATTTTCGTTGACAGAATTTACTACTGCACATTTCTCATAAGAGACACCTTGGGATGCCAAAGATAGACAAACAATATTGCTTTTAGTGTCATTAGAGATTGGCTGGCCTCCATTCACAGAATCCCGTTTTTGTTAAAAAGCGATGAAGAAGCAGCCCGGCCCACCACAGCAGAAGGCTGTCTTTCATTATCACTTACTACCTTTTCACTGAACTCAGTTTCTCCTCTATTAGCTTCCTTAAAAAATGATTTTCTGTCATCCGTCACTTTAATATCAACTGAATTCTTACAGACAGGCTTAGCTTCAATGTCCAACCTGTCCCTAGATAAAACATTATCATCATATGTTTGAGAATATGATACAATGTTTACTGCAGTTTCATCAACAGATACCGTTGCAGGCCGATCACCAACCTGTGGCATCTCTTCATATGTTCCATTTGCAAGGCCTTTGAGTGGTAGTTTTATTGCAATATCAGTTGCTCTTTTCCCTGATTCCTGGCTTGTTTTATGACATCAAGTACAGCAGCGAGATTGCGCTCAACAAACGAATGTCTGCCCTTGACAAATGACCGTAATTCATCTATTTTTTTTGGCATCCTCTTAGCTGTTCCAAAAGCATATTGAAATTTATTAATTGAATAGTATCAGTACAAAGCCAAAGAATATATTCCAATACATACAGAAATTGATATTCTAAGAAAAAATATATATCTTCATTTGGATTGTTTATTCATTAATTTCACTAAACGATCAATTAAATATCAGATGAAAATAACATTAACAGACAAACTTCGAGCATTTATGTTACCAATTTGCAGTAGCACTTTGTTTGGCAATATATAGCCGGTGCTCTCATCCTCTGTACGAGCTATTCCATCCCTCCATTCATAGAGCCCCTACAAAGATAAAATCAGTACTGTTTTATACCTTTTTTAGTGTGTATGGCAACATGAACAGACTATATGCCTAGTTATTTAATTCAGCATTCAGGTAGTCACCGGATAAATTTGAGAAAACAATCACAATCATTCATGTATCTTTATTTCTATATGGCAACAACATAATTGGATAGATTGTATGCCTAATCTCTGACAAATAACACAAGCAAATTGAATTTTTCTTTTTAAATGAGGAAGGCATAGACTGCCTCAAGTAAGTTTCAAAGACCTTCAGAAAGTTTTTTGATATTACAATTTCATATAACTACAGAATTTCTTTAGAAGTCTAGAACCTTCAGAGATGCTTTGCTTCGTTTTTTTAAAATAATGTATTCACCATACACCACCTGTATAGTTGTTGAAATAAAGACATTTATCATTAAAGATAGAACTGATACTATAGTGGCAAGAAGGTTTTTGTAAAAGAACACAGGAACGGAACCCCAGAAGATCCTTATGTAAACCAGCCAAAAGATCCTTACGAAGATTTTCATCCTTCGAAATTCATCCAAAATTAATATCATCCTTTGAATTCATCCAAAATTAATTTCTTGATATTATCTTGGTTCACAAGCGCTTTCTTTTTGAGTTTTTATATATTTATAATTTTCATTGACAAAAAGTTTTGAAAATGGGGATGGCAACATGGTTCCAAATGGTTCAACTTTATCTTCATGGACTGCTTTCATGCATACTTATTCAATGCAGATCCTTGCATGGGGTCTCTAGGGATCTTAGAGCCCCCAGGTTGATCACCTCCTTCCAACACAGCCATGAAACTGGCATCTCTAAACGGCCTTTGGGCACTGCTACTTCACACATTGATGCGAATAGACCTGTGAAACGACGTCTCTCGCAGCTTCTGGCCCAACACATTACCCCTCAGCAATGGAGAACTGCTTCTTCTCGACAGCATAGATCTACTCCTCTCTGGCCACAGGGGCAGATGCATATTACGAGCTTCTTCACTACTACGGGAGTTACTTCAGCCTTGAATGTTAGGTGTGATTCTAGAGGGAGTGCCTTGCTCAGCCCTCCCAGCCCTAGGCACTCCCCAATGAGCACTATCAGATCTTGTATTGGTCCTTTCACAGTGATCAACGATGACACCAGTGACTCCACCATTTCTGGCCCAGACAGTGATACTCGATGAGACTTTCCTATCTCTCCAGTGCTAATGAGCTTCTGTTCTTTGAGGTTCTTGTTCCCCTTACTTGGTGGTCCCCTGCTGTTCTGTATTGTTTTTTGTTCTTCCCCTTCGTGGTGCCTCTCTAGGTTTCTCTTCCTAGAACTTTCTATTGAAAACTGATGTACTCTCAAGCCCCATCGACCTGCTTTTGGTCATCCATGGACATTAATATAATTTCTTCCTCTTTTTTCATATAATAGCGTGGGCTACAACGCCTTCCACTTGTGAATTTAATTTCGCTGTGTGTCAACCACAAAATTTCCAGACGTGCCCCACAGAAAAGAGGCCAAGGTGCCAGAACCCAAAGCCCTGGCACCCGGTATGCTTTTTTATTTTGTTTCTCCTTACAGGATGGCAGCAGCTCCAATCTTTGTATATTTTCCTCAGCTTACAAGAAAATTGTGGCTGCATCTTATTTTGAGGTGATTTGGCACTGATGGAAGAGGAAGAGGAGGAGAGGACAATGACAACAAATAGGACTTAAACTTCATCTTAGTTTTCTTGATTATGAAGCCTGGGAATAAATCTAGCAGTAAACAATAGTAAGCCAGATTAGACACTTACAGCAACAGTAGCCAGCTGCTCTGGACTGAAATTTTCTTCCTGTAAACTGCCACATACACAGATCACCACAAACGAATCTTAGACACAAAATTTGAGAAGATCGCTATTGTAAAAAAGCTATCAAAGAGACTCGACTCTTCATACAATAACACAAATTTTACAGTACTTTATAGCAAAATGAAGTCAAGTTACCCATAAAGATGTAGATATGAAGTTTCTGTCAGACGTTCTTTTTCATACAGCTGTAAGCATATATCTCGACTGCGTCTATAAACCTTCAATCATTAAAATAAATGGGGTCAGATCACTCATTTATATAGCTCCACTAGCAGAACCATCACACCTTGTCACAAGGGGAAACAAATTAGAATGCACACAAAGGACTTCATCATAAAGAGAATAAAAACAAATATTGAACATATATCAAAACCTTCAAATTGAGCAGAATCTCTGAAATATAACAATATGGCATTCACCAGGTCAATCACTAAACATTAGCCAAAAACTAGAAAACGCATGTTACCAACTTACCGGGTGGTGCCCTGAGGCCCCGCACCCATACCAGTACGGTTCTGGTATTGGTACTGGTTTGGGTACCTCCCAGGTTCTTCCTTTATCTTGGGTACCCGACTGTCATAGTAGAAAATGTATTTAAAAAGAGTGATGGTCCAGGAACGACAGTCATAAACATTAAAAAATAAAAAAGCACAAGTAATTAAACAGCTCCTGATCCTAGTGCATATGGTTATAATGACCCAATGGATGCTCTCAATGAAGAGCAATATGATGATTTGTTCACATAGTTCTTGAGTTTGACTATGACCATCAATTATTTTCCTAATTTGATCAGATAATATAGAATTATGTAATAATATCATATGCCATGATGACTCATCAGATATTCTGAACTATCAATTATCGGTAATGTTTTGCTATTTTTTATTTTATTTTATCACTAAGCGTATAACATTGATATTATGCTTAATTTTGTCTATAAGTTTTATATTTTTATTATCTTTTGTACATGCATACCCAAGTCCTACCTACCCCAAACAAAAATATAACAGAAAAACCTCTTATGCAAACCCATATTTGTAACTTCAGCATACGACACATTCCACAATAAAACTAATTCACATGCTACCCAATGGACCCAACACCATTAACCATGTGTTATGCTTGTCACATGTCAACTACTCCATTACTTCTAAGTTCTATATACATCAGAATACCATGGACCCAGGTACAAATATTCTACCACCCTTGGATCCTAACAGATGCTCTTACATCGGCAACTGCTCTTCAATAGAAAAAAAAACACCAGTAATTCTGGTCGTATAATAGGCCTGAATAGGAGTTTTCTTCCTCCCTTTTCTCTGTTTGTTACCATCATGGTTGCAACAATTATGTATGTTTATTTTACTTAAAAGAAAGAGACTAACAAGAAGAAAAAGAAGAAACACAATTACTAATTGGGACTTTGGGAGGGGTCCATTTATCCAACAAGAATATGATTTAATAATGCAAATTCAAATGGGTTAACATAGTAAACGCTATATATTCCCCAAGCTGCAAACTAAAAGCACATTACCCACCAATATCAGAAAAGCTCGCATTCTCAGCATCAATGTCAATTTTGAAAAGCATATTGAATGTAAAACACCTAATCGTCTAGCATTAATGGAAATTATAAACCAAAGCAAACAAGAAATGCTCAAACTCCTCAAATCATATCCTCAAGTGGATTTCATTATTTTTAACTTTTTCTGAAATGTTGAACCCTTCCACGGAGGTCAAATTTTGTCATTAATCTTTCCATTCATGATAATAAACACAGTTCTCACTATAATCCAGTCGTCTTGTTCATTAAATACAGTACAATTGGAAAATTATACTTTTTGAACTATTCATCCACCAAGTTAAAAACCTAAATATCAAGTAATTCATGAAAAACCATTCTATGTCCCTTTTGCTTATATTAAAAACCAGGACCTTGGATGGGCAGCCAATAACACTACAGGTGCAACTTCAGGAAATAGGAAGAAACAGACTACTTGTGAAAAGAGGGGGAAAAACAACTACCTCCAGTAGTGGAGCCTCTCCACTCTCCGATGGAATAGATGCTAGCTTCTGCCACATTATATCATGAATGTACAAAAGATAATGGGTATCTTCCTCGCGTATCTGTTAAAGTAAAGATGGCTTACCATTTAAACAGGTCAAAGTGAAGAAAGCACCTCAAAGGGGCGTTGATCTAACAAAAATCTGCTTTCACTCCATATTAAATAATTAAAGACAAAGGTGGTAGTAAAATAAAAAACAGCTTTGCAGAAATCAAATTACTTTAACATTTCCGCAGGGAAGTGGCGCAAGCGCCAATCAGCAGTCTGATATCTGCACATAGAAATACTGAAAATTAGTGCCCTCTATGAGTGTGTGTATAAGATCTCCAAAGAAAAGCAGAGATATATCATATCAAGCAATAAAGAGAAAATTAAATGACAAAATTGAATGTCCCGTATAAAAGAAAAATCAGCTAAGATCTTGTGAGAAAATGAACACACAAAAATATAATTTTAATGTTGTTCATATGAAAGAAATGGTCACTTGTCAAGAAAGGAAGCCATGCTGATACTATCTGTCTACTAGATTTCAACCAAGCAGGAAACAATTTCCAAACAAGCTAGAATAGAAAACTTCATTAGTCAAGCTATATCCCCGACAATTGGAGCAAAAAAGTCTTATTAATCGCCAATTTTTATGCATACAAAAATCAGCTATGGAGCCTTTATAGTCACTGGATAACTATAAAGTCGCGTGTGAGAAATGTATACAAATCTTGAGCATTTGGCTATCAACTTCTCAGTAATCTAATGCCACGTGTTTACAATATTATGCATGAAGCACATCACAAGTCGGAAAGTTCTGAAACTTAAAATGAACTCTGAGGTCCAACTCCTGCTACATCCTACCAGCCTCAACAGTTGAGGCACTAAGTATAGGGGAACCAAGTAGGGCAATTTTGGTGATAACATGCCATATAATTACAATCATCACATGAACGTACTCTTATCTATAATCTAGAAAATGGATTGAAAAAGAGCTCACAAAGCTAAAGCTTTTATCAAAACCAAAGACAAACTGCTCAAAATCGTGCAGCATTCATTAAGCCAAATTGTGCCAAACCATGCTCCTAACAAACAAATATTCTTCCAACCTCTGTTCTAAAATCACCATTTATTGGTGACAAACCATGATGCAAGATCAAAACAATTAATCACCCAGAAAATTGCAATTTGTGATTAAATTCATGAAAAATTGTCAAAAAATGCCTTGAAAATCGTCATGCAAGGTATAAAATGTCTAGACTGAAAAAGGTCATTTCACAGCTACTTTCTGTAATTTTCTCTCCAGCGATTCGACCTGCAAATTTCTGTGATTTTTGCCTCCATGTTTTCCTAGGGTTTCGATCATGCTAGGGTTCCAGTCTGCTATAGTTTCAAAGATCATATTTTGCCTTCAAGGAAAACAGCAGCACAGCCTGCAGGAGTAACAGGTTACAAAACCACAATCATTTTAATTTATTTTCATCACTCAACAATCATTATGCGTAAGTCTCAAAGTCAAGACTAAGTGTTCGGAAAGTCAGGTTTGCTCCATAACTAGTTTCCTATCTGTGTGATAAGTTAATTACCATATTTAATATTAATAATGTATAGTAAACAAGCTTTAGCAGTGCTGGCAGATGTACAGTGCAGTCAACAGCTCCCAAACGAATTTCATCTTGTTTATGGGCAACATATATATCTTTGCCGAAATTCTTTCTTCGTGAATTTGATTTCTTCATGCAATTTGACTCTACAAGAGAACGAGAAATGTCTGATTTAAGTTTCAGATCTGTGTGATAAGTTGGTAACCTTATTTGATAAAAATAATGTCTAATAAACAAGCTTTAGCAGTACTGCAGGTGCAGCCTATTAGCAGTCTATAGCTCCCAAATGAACTTACTAACATTGTGATAACTTCATTTGAACCTCTTCTTGTAGCTCCCAAACAAATTTCATCTTGTTTAGGGACAAAACATATATACCTTTGTTGTAATTCTTTTTCATGCAATTTGTAATATTATTCCTAATTTCGTCATGCAATTTGATTTCTCTAAAACCTTATTTGAACCTCTTCTTATAGCTCCCAAACAAATTTCATCTTGTTTAGGGACAAAACATATATACCTTTGCAGTAATTCTTTCTTTATGCAATTTTTCATGTAATTCCTTATTTCCACATGCAATTTGATTTCTCTAAGACTGGGACAGGGGCTCATCCATTAAAGATAGTTCGACTACTTTTTTGTTCCTCGATGTAGTCCTAGGTGACAACCTTCACTCGAGGGTACTACTTAGAACAAAGAAATGCACAATGAGGCAAAAATAGTTACGGCGAACTTTTTGTATTACAACTACATTCCTTTCGATGTGGCAAAACGTCCATATTGGGAGAATTTGGCTACTACATTGATCTGTTGTCGGGAATGGGTTCAAGGCTCTTACTCCCCATGGTTTGAGTGGCCCGTTGTTGGATGATTCCGTTAAACATACCAAAACTCTTGTAGCAGAGCAAAAAGAAGGTATGGCAAAAACAAACTGCACTGCTTTGTCTAATGGGTGGACGAATGGGAAAAGCCACATATTGATTAACTTCCTAGTGGCTTCAAGTGGGCAGCTAGTCTTCTTGAAGTCAATCAATGTCTCCCACCAAGTGAAAACTGCAAGCACTTTGTGTGATGTGTTGGATAAGGTGGTGAAAGAGGTGGGTGTGGAGAATGTCATCCAAGTTGTAACAAATAACATAATGGCATATGTAACATTAGGTAGACATCTTGAGGAGATACAATCTACACTTTTTTGAAGCCCTTGTGCAGCCCATTGCTAGGATTTCCTACTGGAGGGCATGGAAAAACTCTCATAAGTGAAAAATGTGATTGAAGACGCAACAAATATTACCAAGCTCATCTACAATCATACTTGAATGCTAAACATGATGAGAGAACACACCAATGGAAAGGAATTCGTATGATCAATAATAACACGATTTACCACAAATTTCATCACATTGTAGAGCATTGCAACTTCACTAACATCCTTTAAGATTTTTACAAGCACACAAAGGTGGTTGGAGTCCCCCTATGCTAGAAAGGCCGAAGTGGAAAGGTCGTGAAGAATGTTTTTGATGATATGTTAGCAAAGCAAATGGAGGAAATCATTAAGGACTTAACTATTTGTTTGTTTATCATTTATTTGTTATATTTTTTTAATTAATTCTGATTTCAAATTTGTGAATTATTTTGTTTTAGCTTAAGAGCCTTTGGTTTGAGTTCAACAAATAGAGGACAAGGAGAGAAACCCAATGGGTTATTTGTATGAGGCTATGGACGTGGCCAAGAAGGCCACAACTAAATATTATGGGCAAAATCGAAAATATGAACCCATTCAATGCATAATTAATCGAGATGGAACAAGACACTCGATCAACATATACATGAAGCACCTACTACCTAAACCCGAAGCTTTTCTATCGCCCATCATTTAAAGCCGATGAGGTTACGGATGGCCTTCATAGATGCATAGAGAAATGGTATTTAATTACGATATTAAAGATGCAATTGTTGACAAGCTATAGATTTACAAGATCAGAGCGGGAGGCTCTTTTCTTTGACTCTTATCTCGTAAGAAAAAGAAACATAGCTCAGTCAAAATAAAAACAAATTGAATCATTTGTTTTTAGTCTCGTTACGCATAGAATTAAATATTAGAATTCTTTCATTTATTCAAACCTAGTTGACTTACAAAATCGTTGATGTCTTATTTGCATATTTGTGGTGGGAAGATTATTGTGTAAAAACCCCAAATCTTCGCAAGTTGGCCATGCGCATTTTGTATCAGTCATATAGTGTTTCTGGGTGTGAACATAATTAAAACATGTTTGAAATTATTCATACAAATAAGCACAACAAATCAACAACACAATGCCTCAATGACATTATCTTCCTGCGATACAATTTTCGTCTCTGCATGAAACAAGTGGAGGGGGCACAGAGTTATGATGCAATTGACTTGGATGAGATCGATCCATATGACGATTGGATTGTTGATGATGTGGATTCCATGTTTACTCGCAGAGGAGATCGCAGATTTGGAAATCAAAATAAAAGAAGCAATAACATTAGAGGCATTAGGAGTTGGTGAGGATCCAATGATATCTTTGTGGATGATGATGTTGGTGTTGCAGAGGAGGAATCTTTACCTTCCACTTCCATGAGGCAACTGCAATAGCAGACTTATTTTAGGCACACCTGATGAAATGGAATATTATTGATATTTCTAATTCACATGATTCTATGAGCATTGTAGTTTGTAACTTTGCATTTTGAGTTAGTAATTTTTTTTGGTAAACAATTTATAGAAAATTTACTTGTGGCATCTATAGATTCACTTCCCATGTCATTTAACAATGTTTTACACTTAATTTAAGTTTGTTTTATGAATTTAAATGTTTTTAAAAGTGCCAAGAAATTGTCGATTCTCGATTTCCAAGTCAAATTTTGGCCTGAGGATTAATTGTTGATAACAATTTTTTGAACTATGCTTCCAACTACATTTTCTCAAACATGGCAAAGAATTACAATTAGACTATTAGTTAAGTGGAGATTTTCTACACAAAAATAGCCTACTTAGTCCAAAAGAACTCGGTATAAAAGGCTTAACAAGAAACTCTAGAACAAGTTTCAACAAGGCACATTATATCACAAGAATAAAATTACAATAAATGATTTTTTATGTGTTGTCAATTTTGTTGTCAATGAGTATAGATATCTTAACTACATATATCTGAAATACAACGAGAGATATCAATTTGAAGGTTCTTAAGTTGGATTTTTGACATGCCACGTAGATTAAAAAATCCATTACATTGTTTGCCGATTTCCCACCGAGTAGTGAAAAATGGCATCAATCTAGCTACACCATTATGTCAGTCTTGAAATAATCCATCCATTAAAAAAAGGACCCCAAACTCTACCATATCTACCGCTACCCCCACTCGCTATGGTTGTCACTTCGCATGCTACCACTATTGCTTCTAATCCCTCCTCCCATATTTCACCCCTTCCACCACTCACATTGGTGGTTTTCATCATAACTATTCCTCTAAATCTTGATCATTAACATATAGCCAAGATATTACTATTTTTCAATTGACTTCTCCAAGAAAAAGAAAAAAAAAAATGGCAATCAAATGGACATCAACTTTAAGAATGAATTTCCATGTGATGGTCAAATGGACGTCAAAAAATAATTCACACCATTATACCACTTGGCTGCCATTGTAGGAATGTCTCTTAGCATAATCACCGTCACACGCATAATATAAGCTACAAAATGAAAAAGAGAAGCATGCTTGCATTAAGTATCATAGCGACCAGAAATCAAAAAAATTCCCCTAAAACTAAATCAAGAATGAAAAAGGTTTTGTCAACATGCTCATGGCAATAAACATCCAATAAAGGAGTGCCCAAAGTTCACTTAGTGCATCTGCAAACCGATTCTGACAAGCTAACGAGTGTAATGTCCCTTTTCCCTCGCCCATGGCCTAAGGGCCAATGCGTGCCCTAACCCTAGTCATGCCCAAGGGGTTACGGACACTATTTTGCTATTGGGTATGGGCATCTAGTCCAGTTATTATTTTTGACTGGTCATAAAGTACTTTTAAAAAGGGACTAGATGTTATGTTTCATCATTGGGGCCACTTAAAGTACCTTTTTGGCGACTTGAGAGGACATGCATGGCATTAAATGTTATATTTCTTCATTGAGGTTACTTTATGGGCCTAGGCGCCTAGGAAGGGAAAAGCAACTTAAAGTTATTTTTAATAAGGCCCTCTTTTTGGGAAAGTGCGCCTTGAGTGGTTTTAGGGTTTCTTTGGCATGAAAAGGTTATAAAAGGAGGTGAGGGGTGAAAGGATAATCATTCATACATACACTCATATTTTCTTTTCATGGTGCAACTGCTGTTTGCAACTTTTAGCTTGTGGAGTAAGATCCCACGGGAACCCTAGCTTCGGTGGTGAAAGATCCAACCCTAGCTAGCAGGGCATTCTTCGGTAGTGAAAGATCTACCCTAGCTTGTCATTTGGAGTGGATTTCAGGGCTGTTTTACAGAGGTATTTTCAGGATTTGCAGAATTAGGGTTTGAAGGGTTTTGAGAGTTTTTGTGGAGATTTTCAGCCGGTTTTCGGATCAGACCTACGGCAGCCATAGAAGAAGGATTCGGCATCATCTACAGAGGGTTTCACAAGGGTTTTGGCTGTTTTCCAAGGGGGCGACTTGTTTGGGAATTTGCAGCCCTAATTTCTAGGGTTTCCAGCAGTCCTTTTTCAGATCTGAAGGTTGGAGAGTTATCTACTATTTTTATATATATTATTTCCAAAGTTTCATCTTTATTGCATTTGTATTCGAAAAGATATTAATTTTCGAAGTTTTCCGGCTATTCTAGGCATGCTGTAAATTTCTGGCAGCATTCTGTTATCTGAAAAATTCCAAAAATATTTCCCTTGTGTTCTACATATTATTATCTTGTTCCAGTTAAAATTTCAAGTATTTTGGACGGGTATTTTAAGAGTTATTCACATTTTTCTGTTCGCTGCCCTAGCTGTACTTTTCTGTGTAAAATCTGCAAAAATCAGATTTAGTATATTGCTGCAATTTTCTGTGTTTGTCATTTTTTGTGGTAAGATCCCAATAAGGGATATTTCACAGAGAAGACCCATCAAAATGCAGTGTCAAGATAACTTATAAGTGTATAGACTAAGATTGGTATGACATGTTACAGGAGGAACTAAATCTTTGTGAAAACCTATCGAGTCTTAGTATGCACACATCTTGGTAAGGCATTTGGTAAACTCCAACAGCCACCTGTTAAGACTACACCAGACCACTTGAGCAGCCTTAGAAACAAGTGTCGTTGGAATGGACTTGCAGAGTTCTGGTAAAATCAATATTTTAATGGAAGATTTACATTGCTTATTCTTTCCCCACAAGGGCCTAGGCTATGGCCTGTTGTATTCCAGGCATACAAGATCCCATATGGGAGATCAGAATCCATCGAACAAAAACGCTAGTGACAACTACTAGGACCACAAGAAACATAACCTCTTGTAATACCAAAGAGATACAACACCTTATATTCCATTTGAAAATGGGTCTGACAGAACGTCAAGGCTCAATCGCAATAATCTAGAACTATAAAAGCAAACCATTATGGTTTGGTGTCAATGTTACTAGCATTCCAAAGCCCATATGCAACAATGATATATAGAGGACCTTTATTTGCCAACCATAAGCTTTCAATTCAAATTCTCACATTACATAATTTTTTAACAGCTTTGTTATTAAATAGCTTGTAGTTGCCCAAAAACTTATTGAGAAAGAGTAATAATCATGACATCAAATTAACTTTTAGTTGACGAAAAAACTTTAAAAACTTATTAAGAAACAGCACAACAGAAAAAAAAATCAGTATAGAATAAACTATAAATGAAAGGAAAGCATGAAATATTCCATAAAAATGTCTTAATAGCAAAAATCACAACACCAGAAACTACTACAATGGCTCGGAAACTCTGAGCCTATAATTTTATAAATTACCATCCTCGATATTGAAAACACAAGTCAAGAATGACTTTCAATAGATATAAAACAAAAACAAACTTGGTTATAAAATATGCCAAGGCTGATCAGGCTTGAAAAATAAAATGGCATCTACACAGTGTTAGAACCTGGGCATGGAAAATCTAATCAGGCATACATACAGACTAATCATTAATATCACATAAATAACTTACTCCTTGTCAGCAGTAATCCCACAGTAGTGCTTTAGTAGAAACTCAAGACTATTTCTCTCCAGTAGCAAAACTCTTGATGCCTGAAAAGTCAAAGCACTTTGTGGTCAAACAATGGATTTAGCTAAACAGAGATGCAATAAAATAGTAGGAAAAGTTCCTGATTTATGAGCAAACATTTCATTTCTTCATGCATTATACCATGCCAAGTCAAAGCATTTCTAATAAACAAAATAAATTAACTGGAAACAAGTATTCAATAAAGATTAAATTTAAAAAGTGGCATGTGTACAGAAATTTATATAGGTAAAAACTAAAAAGATAGTTTCTAGATTAGTTAATAACATAAAAACAAAGACAATATAATAAAGGTGAGCTGCAAACTCTGGTTCATAATTCATACTTACGTTTACAGCATGCCACTAAAACAATTCACTCTTTAGAAGGTCAAGCAGCACTCCACCAATGTTAACTCCCGAGAAATACAACCACTAGATGAGACACTGGTAAAGATTATTGTTGTGTCCTTGTCAATCACACTACTCAAAAGACTGACAAACATCTAGAGGTAACAGTAAATAAGAACTTATGTCACCGAACATCACATGCCCAATCGACATCAACTCCTTTTGGAACAATTTCTCAAGCTGAAAAAGCTGAGAAATGACAAAGCATTTCTCCTATGAAACAGTTATCAAATATCAATTATACGTTCACTTGTATCCTCGAATAAAAATGACGACTAGAAAAAACCACGACAGAAAGCATGCTAAATCTGACAAACAATAGATCTCTATTGTATTATTCACTTGAGACAGTAGCTAAAGGATATTTAGAGAGAACTTCAAGAATTTTTTACCATTAAAACTTCGGATAGTGCTCTTACAGTCACCACTTTTCACCTTGAGGAATGAATAGCACGAAAATGCAACAAAGGGTTTCCTCATTTGCTAGAGACTAAGTTTTCAAAATTAAGATTTGCATTTCATGAGATTTTTTTCCCTTCATGGGAAAATGCAAAATCTGCACCATGGGAAGATTGAGTTAGTGCTTCATGGAGTCTAGAAGATAAAAGAATTGAAAGCATTTAACAAATTCCCTATTTCTAAAATGTAACATCAACCAAACATGTTTTGTGAACTTGAAAAGGCAAAAGAAATTATTAGATGTTGAATTGAGCCAGAAATGAACCAGCCTCTTCCATGCAGTAAACACCCAAGTGTTCCCATTTGTCCCATCCTAGTACATTTCCTCAACATCCACTTCCATTTTCCAATACAAGGTGGCCATAACATTGATGGACCAACTGGAAAGTTTTTCCTGTGAATGGCATAGCTTCCAATGGATGTCAGTCTCCTCAGTCTTATAAACCATGCACTAAAATGACATGTTTACCAACGAGGCATGAGAACTACTGTATTGGCTAATGCAAAGGTTTGCATTTGGGCAAGATGTGGGATCTCCATCATTATAGTTGAGCAAATACTAATCACCGACCCTTGATATACAAGTGTCAGGCCCAAAAGGAGGTGGTATTTGTTTTGTTGTCTAGTAAACATGTCCAACAAGGAGGGTGTCTCATAGATGTGCCAAGCATGCACTAAAAGAACGTAAGTGATTGAATGGTTATAATTTCTTCCCTTAGATGTTAAAAGCACTCAACAAACACAAGATCCAAGCAATAGATACAGACATTACATGTATGCTTATTCTTTAAAACACTCTCCGTGCATATTAAAACTATAAGTATGCTACTGGAAAGATCAAACAGCCCAATGAAACATAGATAGAATGTATAAGATCTTTAAACATTCCTATGAAGAAATTGCGAACGACACAAAATGTTATGTTGGCACTCAAGCAATGATTCCACTATGTTGGAGCCAACAATGGTTTGGATCTGCATGAATGCACACATTCACATTTCAATCCGTAGACCATTAGAATACTTTGAAGAACATTGAACAATATATACTGTTGTGAACATGTTATGGTTGTGCCAACTTCAAGGAAGATGCAATCTTATACGACTAAGGGTTTCGTTACAGTGGACCATTGGATAAAAAACATGACATATATCTTTTACAATTGAATGACCTTAGAACCCCATGTTGTCACAATTACGTCAAGAAGATCACCATTATGTGTAAACTTACATATGGCAGGCAAGCTCCTAATGGGCCATTGAAAAGTCAATTCGACAGCAATCAAAAGATAAAATTCAAAGTGTGATTTGTTAGAATAAGCGGAGAGAGAAAGGGTATAATGTACAAAGAATGAATGAAGAGAAACCGGAATGCACACATTATCATTGTGTGTCCATCATTTTATCATGTGAAAGATGGTTACAAAGTGGTTGAAGTAGTTTCAACCGTTTATTAGTTAATATTTAACTAATATTAAACTAACTCTAATAAATAAGCCTTATATTTTAATACCCCTCTTAAGGCTTACACTATAGAACATACTGACAGAAGATTAAAATAACAAAATCAACCAAGACCATACATTCTTCATAAGCTTTCCATTTTGAAAACAATGATTTGACCAGGTAGAACTCCATCAAGCTGCCTCCCTGACCCTCGTAAAGGTGTAGTTCTCGAGCTGAATTCCTAAGTTCCCAAATTCCACCTCCCGAACTCCTGAATTACTGAGCTACTCCCACAATGCTCCATCAAGTTGTCTCATGACCCTCGTAAGGGTAAATTCCCAAGATTCACAGACTCCCAAACTATCTGGACAGCCATCCATGCCGAGTTTCACCTACACTGGATCCCTTACTGTCTTCAATGTGTGAGGCTTCTTTTAAAATACGTATTCTCTATCAGTGAGTTCATCAATTTCAGCATCCAATGGATTTTCAACAATGGCTTCATTTGGTTTGTCTTGGAATTTTCCCTTCATCTTTTTCCTCACAATCTTATCCGTCTCTTGAAAAATATTTCTTTCAATAACTTGATAATATAAACTTTCTTCACAATTCTTTATCATTGGCTCCAAGAGTAACATCTTTGGCTTGTCACAAAATTCAAGATTCACAGTCCAGTCATTCCCATGCCCTTGATATTTGAAAAATGCAACTAAAAACATGCCCTCAAGGTTTCAGCAACTGTATTTTGCCCTAGTTGACTGTGTTTGCCCTTTTTCGACTGTATATGTATTTTTCCCTTGTTTCACTTATCACAATCTGAAATTCTCTATTTTTGACTGAATGTCAGCCCTTTTTCGACCGTATATGTATCTTGCCCTTGTTTCATGTTAGCATATGCAAAGAGAAGAAAGAATTCAGAGAAGGCAAACTACACTGCTTCCTTCAATGGCAACTAACCTGGGCTTTGATACCAATGTTAGCATATGCAAAGAGAAGAAAGAATTTAGAGAAGGCAAACTGCACTGCATCGAATGATTCAGGCAGGGTGATTTTTATTATGAGAGGAGTAGTTACATAGTAGTTATAAGATGGTTAGTTACAACTGGTTCTAACCTCTTCAACTGTTTAGAACCGTACCGGTTCATTATATATTCAACATTTCAACTTATCACAATCTGAAACTCTCTATTTTTGCCCTCGATTTTGTATTATTTAAATCAGCTGTTTATTCTCCTGATCGCGACTAGAAATGACTGAGATTTGTGCCCTAGCACAGGATTCGCGACTGGTAATGACTGAGATTCATGCCCTAGCGCAAGTATTATCTTCAGATCGCTGGTATATCTGATATATTCACGACTGTTATTAATGGCAGGACTGTTGTTGATGGCGGAAATGACGTCTTTGGCTGTATTTCATCCAAAACAGTATGACAGGTTTTCAAAATGTTCGCTGTAAATCAGTAAAAGGCCCTTGCGATGACTGTAAACTCGAACTGTGCCCTAACGGGACTGACTTAAACTTCTTCCCTTCTCTTTCTCCTTTCTGGCCCCCTCCGATACCAATTTTAGAATATGCGGAGACTGAGAGAATAAAGAAAGAATGAATAAATGAAGAGAAACCGAATACACACATTATCATTGTGTGTCTGTCATAATATTAAACTAACTCTAGTAAATAAGCCTCACATTTTAATATGATCTTCAAAAAGGAACTGAATGTCTTATACTTAAAAATTTAAAAGTATATCATACAATCCAATTTCTTCACAACAAAGAATTGGGTATGATTTTTGCTAGTTAGATTAAGTTGGGTATAGAATTCAGTAGGACTAAAAATATGAAGTTGCAATACAGATCAAAAATATCCTTTTGGAGATACTTTGCCTTACGAGGTGCTGCTAATTAGAGGGATTTTATTTTAATTGCACTTGTAGACTTCAACCACATAAATCCACTCAATTATCCCGCAAATGAGTATATAAATCAGTAGGATTAAAAATATGAAGTTAAAATACAGATCAAAACAAATCCTTTTGGAGATAACTTTGCATTCCAATGTGTTGCTAATTTGCAGGATTTTATTTTGATTGTACATGTAATCTTCAATTGCATAAATCCATTTAGTTATCCTGCAAAAGGGTCTTGACATTTAGAAAACAAAATCTCTGCCCAAGTTAAAGTTCTAAAATGGAGAAGGCTCTACCACTATGACCACTAATACGCATCACTTAATCAATTGTTTATAACAAAGCTTGTGGTAAGTATGAAAATGATAGTGATAGATACTGTCAAGTCTAAGACATGAGAATGACAAGACTATAAACAAAAATATTCTTTATGAAACTTCAGCCACCAGAACATGTGGTAGTCTTCTAATATGTTTCAGCTTTCTATATCCCTGTCAATAAAACGCATGGCCAGAACTAAAACAAGATTCACATGCAGTGACCCCCTAATTGCATGGTACAAATTTTAAAGTGTAAAACCCATCTTGTCAGGTCCCACTGACTTAACATTGATTGTGGTATATCTTTGGGTTCTGTGTAATTTACATTTTATATATTGGGGTTAGTGCCTTTATGCACTGTGATTTATTCTTCTTTTGATGTCTCTCGACACCTCCACATGCATGTGCTCTCTCTTTAATTTGTATAGTTTATGATTTGCTCTTTTATAGACCTGTTGTTTTAAAATTTAATCTGACATAGTATCAGAGCTTGAGGCTTAACAGTCAAAAATGAGCGGAGAAGTGGCAATATCTCACAAGGTGTTGGGTCACAATTTTTCTTTCGTTAAAAGTCACTTTTTCTAAAGAAAAGAAAGGATCCAACAAGAAGACTGGAAAAGGGCAATCACCATAATTGCAAATCTGAATTTCTTGTACAATTTGGAGACAATAGTCTAACTCGTTGTAAGAGATTTGGGTTCCATTTGCTATCCCAAGCGAAGATTATGTTTGTAAAGAAAAGTAGGGTTTGTAAAGGAACCTTTGTCCAATTGTAATATTTTTAGAAACCTAATTACATTTTTGGATTCTTTGCGAAAAAACATCAAGGGCCCTCTTTTTGTTCAAAAATTTATTTTGTTTAGACCTTCAATCCCACCTCAAAGTTTCACATTGTTCTAGTTCCAAGGTGCTAGTGAGTGGTTGTATTAGTGTCAAAAGCATTAGCAAAAGGGGTACAAGAGCAAGTGAAACGAGTGATCATGATACATGACTGTGAGTAAATTGGCAAGCACACAAGAGGAGGATTTTCAACAGGTGGCATATTAAAGACCATGGCACCCTCATAGGGTGTTTGGGCAGACCCTTTGCTCTCCCTGTGATGTGCTGTGCTGTGCTGTGTTGTGTTGTGTTGTGTTGGCTTGGCAGTTGGCAGTGACCATAGGCAAGTGGTGTTGGTCATTAGCAATTACTGTCAATTGGTGTTGGCCTTTAGCAATTAATTACAAACCATTAGTGATTAAGTTGCGACTTGATGATTGGTTGACATATGCCAAGTGGCACATTTTAATTGGTCTATATATCTCGGTGTGGAAATTTTGAAATAGTGAAAAATAATTCCCCAAGGGATTAAGTCAGCAGACACATGACTAAGTGTCATTACGAATTTAGGCCACTGTTTTTGGCACTTATACCAAATTGCCTTGTCAACGCTATAAAAATATAAATCAAGTCGAAGTGGTCAGACCGCATTAGTAGAGTAGTCCATTCATCAGATTAGGTGGCAATAAGTAGCGAGAGGAAATGATTTCACACCAATTTTCCAATTTTGTATTTTTGAATTTTCAAATTTCAATTTACTTTATTTTAAGGGCTAAAAGCACTTTGACACCTTAAGCCACCTGGTGGGGAGGTCTATAGTTTCACTTTGTGCTTCTCCCTTTGTTTTTGTCTTGTGTTAGCTTGGCAATTGACTTTAGCAGTTAGTTGCAAACCATTAGTGATTAAGTTGTGACTTGGTAGTTAGTTGGTACTTGGTAAAGTGTCACATTTTGATTGGTCTATAAAACTCGCGTAGAAATAGTCCACCAAAACGTGTCTAAGTGTCATCGGGACAATGTTTTTGGTATTTACTATTTATACCAAATTGCTTAGTCAATGAACTTTTTTAAAATGAAGTCCAAGTGGTGGTGCCACATTAGTAGAGTAGTCTATTCAATGGATTAGGTAGTGACAAATAGCAAGATGATAAGATAAGATAAGATAATGTAATGTTATTAATGTCCAACAAATGACCACAAAAGTAGGTCAATGGGACTGCAAAGTACAAAGCAAACAAATCCAACAAGAGGACCCAAACGGGTCGCCCAAAATACAATGAGAGAAGGAGAGGAAGAGAAGGAAACAACAAAGGCCAAGAGACCAAGAATGAAGAAGAGAGAGATGACTGTGTGGGGAGGGAGCGGAAGAAGGAGCAGCATCCCCAACAACATCACCTACCATTCAAGGTCGGATGGGAGGGACTTGCAGTGCAAGGCTGACGACAAGAAGTTAAGACTCGTAGACTGCCTGGGGAGCCGGCCATCGGGAGGAAGGCGGTGCCTCTTAGTAAGCTTGGAGGATCGCTGTCTATGTGGAGGGCCCATGGGACATGCCTGAGATAGGGAGCCTCGGGTGGAAGAAACGGAGTCTTGAGATCTGACGGACTGGACTGGGGGTCCAGACACGTGACCAAGTGCCGCTTAGCACCCCTCACCGGGGAGAGCACCGGGAAGAAGGAAGTGATCAGTCTAGTAGCCATCCATCTGGGGGAGGATGGAGGAGCCTATCCCGAAGCCTGAGGGCCTCCTGAAGGTAGAGAGCAAGACATCTTTGATCATAGTATCTAAAGAAAGTTGTGAAGGAAGGAAGCTCACAAAATAGGCAATGGAATCTCCCACGAATCTCATAGTAAACAAGACACTGAAAATGAAGTGTTCTTCGGTTTCAACCTCCTGGAGAGAGCAAAGCAGGCAAGTCCGCTCCGAGCGGTCTAAGTGATGATCAGTCTCAACACGAAGTCGATGTGAGCCCACTCTAAACTAACCCAGAGAGATATGAAGGGCCTGTAACCAATGTCGGGAAATGTACATGGGTCTAAAAATGACCCCATCACGGATCTCGAGAAAGTGTGCCGCATAGAGTGACATCTTGACGCCCCAGTGGGGTTGGTCTATGTGTGCTAGATGAACTGTCTATAGATATCATCTTTGATTATTCTATGAAAAATGAGTCGTCGATCTGCTTTTTCTAAGGCAGAGTCATTTGGTGTGATCCGCATAACATTGAGTTTTCTCCAAAGTGTGGGACTTAGAAAATGAGAAAACTCTCTAGATTAAAGGTTGGTTCCTATTCCTCTGTTTAGGTGCATGCGTGAAAACTTGCAGAGGGCCTATTCCTAAACCTAATCTAAGTTTTACCAAGGAGACAGGGATAAAAGGAATGCAAGAAATCAAACTAAGCTATAAGGTGATGCACCAAAGGAATGATGAACATTTGTTTTGCTAATAGACACAAACCAACAAAATGCATACAATAACCAAGCACAGATAACCAGATCTATAATGAAAGACCAGATGAAAGCAAAAGAGACAAGAAAGGATCTAAAATCGATCACAAACGTGTTTTATTGCTCTGCAGATTGATACAATGCATTACAAAGTGGCCAAAAGGCAAAAACATATTACAGTCTAGTGGAAGGTCTGAAAACTCCACGAGTTCCTTTGCCGAAGAAAAGGGGAGCCTGCAAAACAGAAAGAATGTCCAACCCTTTACAATGAGTCTCGACCCAAAGCATTTATAGATTCAATCAGAGAGAAGAAAGAGAGAAGCGGGAAAAGTAGGTCGAAGCTCAACCACTGCTATTAATGCCTCCTACAAAATCTACCCCAAATCTACCTTGATTGCGTTGATCACTAGTTCGGCGCCTCAAAGGAGGAGGAAACGGCGGAATAGATCAAATCCGATCTGGTTGTTGAGGTAGATAGATCTCGCATTAATGGCCTTGAAGACATTTTCTCCATTTTCTCCTACCTAACCTCCCCAAACTTAAAGTTTCAGATCTTCATGGTGTGGGCGAGGCCGAGATCTTTCCAATGGTGTCAGATTTGCAATATTTCGAGCCTTGAGTCGAAAGATATGCCCCTTCAAGTTTGCATCGGTCCGTACCAAAGAGCGGGAAAACCAATTTGAAAAATGGGCCCCTTCTTTAATATGGGACACATGGTTGGTTGGCGCTTGTTTGAGGGGTGGCCTCTATATTTTGTTCTTGGAATGGCGCGGGGCTGACACATGGCTTCTTCCGTCAGCCTGCTTGCTCAATTTCTTTGTTTCTGGCTAAGTCTTTTGCTTGGCGAGGTCATATTTCTTTGACCAGGACACGCGACAGTTTGGCGCTTGTTTGAGAACCCTCTCTCTATTTGATCCTTGAATTAGCGTCATTTGGACACTTGGCACTCTCCGTCGGTCTGCCACCATGCATTGACTATTCAACGACTCTATCCCCTTTTCGAGACTGGACGCGTGGAGGCTCTACGCTTGTTGAAACTCCCGATCAAAATTTTGCCCTTGGAGGAGCATCGAGTTGACACTTGGAAGCCTCCGCAGGTCTTTGGACTTTTCAACGACCTCTCCCTTCCTTTTCGGGCCCGGGGCTACGTGGCAACCGGCGCTTGTTTGAGTCTCTGCTTTTGATCTACCCTTGGAGATGCGCCGCTTGGACACGTGGCATCCCCCCAACACTTCTATACTTAGCCTTTTTGAGGCCCACTTTGCCACCTTTTGACCTTGGTTGACTATTTGCTACGTGGAGGGCTGGTGCGAGTTTGAGTCTTCTCTTTGGACTCCCATCTTGGATTTACGTCGAGCCGACACTGGCTTTCCTGCCTAGTCAAGACTTTTCAACGGCCGCACAACTTTTGGGGCTCTGACGCGTGGAAGCTTGGCACTCATTTGAACTTCCTTTCTTGGATTCAACTTTGAGAAGCATCATTCCGACACGTGGCTCTCTCCACACCTCTCCATACTTAGCCAATTTTTGAACTCGTTTTGAAAAGCTGTTTTGAGCAGGAAGACTTCTTCTTTGTCGCTTCTCTTCTTTTTTGGCGTTTTCTATTTCGAGCCCACCATGTAACCCATGGGATTTAAGCATTTAGTCTTTCTAGATTTCTCCCACATAGGTTGTTTGACCCCGCCACTTCCATTATAGAGTCCTTTTGCAACCTATTTGCAGGATTTAAATGTGTTTTCTCCGGTTCCTTCCTAGGAGGTCATGGCTGATCCAATATTTTTGCCCAGGGGAAAAATATGGATAACAATTTGGTGACTCACAGGGGTATCTGCCTGCTAGATGAAAAGACCAATTGCCTTGTCATATCTGTTGGGCATGGAGTCGAGAACGACGGTCTGATACTGATCTTGCCTCTGATTCACGAGCCCGACTGTTTGCACTCTCAATCTTCATAAGAAATCTCGAAACGATGGTTTCTGAGAGTAGAAAATTGCTTTGACCCGGGCTTCATCTGTCTCTAAAAGGGTTATGCAAGAGCAACAAAATAACACCACAACTATATACAAAATTGAAATCATACATGCTCCAAGTAGAACATGCAGAGTGTGCAAAGCACTTCTTCTGCTGAAAAAACCTACCTACTTTATGCTAGCTAGGAGCAAAGGTGAGCTAAACAAACCCTGCAACTGGTTGTGCAAAATAGCTTCCTTTCCTCAAAATTGGCAGCCATGCAAATGATTTGGAGCTGAACATGGCTGTTATTAGGAGTGGAAGGCTAACTACAAATTGTTTCTCCACTCCCTCCATCAAGGTATCAACTGAAACAAAATAAATACCTTTTCAATCTGTTGCTCACTTGGTTCCCAGAGGTATTGTAGTTGATCCTTGGTACTTTGATGCTCATCCTCATGCTCAGAAGCAAGCATGATTGGTTGTGGCTTCTCCTTGGCTCCAATGAAGTCAAGTACCTTATTGGGCAAGGTCTTCCTTGAAGTTTGCCCATTGCCTTGAAATTTAACTCCAAAAATGGAGTCTTCCTGCAGAACTTCCTGATGGATGGGTTGTCTGCAATTTGATTTTTTTCTTCTTGCACATCTACAAACAACTGAAACTCTTCCCTAATGACTGATTTGGAATGGATGTCATCCTTGTTCTCTTTCTCCTCCTTATCCAATATGAAGTTTGGAAGATCAAACTCCTCCAATTCTGATTCAAGAGGACTATTTTGAGGTGCAAGTTGCTCTTGCACGTTCCCTCCCATGGCAGCAGTCTCTTGTTGTTGAAGGATGAATGATGGAGCAGCAAATGCTATGATTTCCATGGGTTCTTCTCCATCAAAACACTCTTCTAAGTCTGATAGGCAATCAAACTCTTCAATGTCCTACTGTGCCAAAGCTTCTCTCTCTTGTATGATGACTTTTAAATCTGAAATTTTCTCATCATGTATAACTTCATCATCAAACATGAAGCTTGTCAGCTCGAATTTATCCAAAAGTCAGATTTTTGGAGAGATGAAGTGGGAGAGAAAACTGCAACTTCTTGTGCAACCTGCTCATGGTTCAGTGCCTCTAAATTTATCTTGTTCACCCCCACAGCCAGAATGCACTCCTCTTTTGGATTTGGAGTAGCTTCTTCTTCCCTTGCTGGGCTGATTGTGTAGCTTGATTTGGATCAGCATTTTCTTCAAATAGAGTGCCAACATGGACACTATACTCAAAACAAACAGGCTTGCTGGTCTTCTCGCTCCACTGCTGCTACAAAATCAGCCTTGGCCACCATTGGCTCTTCAACTTTGACCTCCTCAGAAGGTTTAACCATCAAGGGAATCTTTGTAATCCCGAATTTAAGAGCCAAGCTCACCAAACCTCTAATTTCTTCTTCTTTGTTTGGCTCTACTTCTTGCTGCTCTTGACTGGTTTTTTTATTGTTTTCTTCCCAACATGGGTTTGGGAAAGTAGGAGGAAGGATGGGTTGATTTACAACAGACTTTGCAATTGTTTGTGGTGGAGGGGAAGGTGTTGCTTTTGGCTCTTGTGGAGGGGAATTGGATTTGGAAGGGAAAAGGGTAGAGAAACTGAGGTGGGATGGAAGACTAGTAGATGGAGAAGAGGAATTAACATTTGGGGCAGCAGATGGGAAGCTTGGAACTTGATACTGCTGAAATGATATTGGCTGAGAATGAGGAAAAGAAAAACTATGAGGTGGTGTACTTACCCATTGACAAGGTTGTGTAACACTTTGCTCATATATCTCTATCCCCTCGGTCCACTCTACAAGTTGGGGCAGCATTTCAACAATGAAATCAAACTTCTCCTGAGGGCTATAATGTCTTGGAAAAGGGCCAACCCATGGACAAGGTGCCCTATAACCAATTATGAAAGCCTTCATTTGAGTTGTAGCCCTGGATTGCACCATGTTTGCCTCCATTTTTTTATCTTCTCCAACAGATCTGCATTTTCCATTTGATTGTTGTCATTATATGCGTACCCTTGCTCTTGATAAGCTCCATAGCCAAACTAGTTTTGGCATTGTTCATGTGGGCAAGCATAATGATTTTGGATTTGATTAAAATGTTGATCTGGGGAGTTGAGGAATACATTGGAGGCTGATTGCACTGCTGCTGCTGAAAGTGTGAATTCCATGATGGAAATGAAGTCATGATTGCACAACTTCATGGAATGGAAGAAGATGAAAGAGGTGGAAAGAAAAATGGATGAAAATGAAAGGAAAGAAGGTCTGCAACTTTAGAGATGGGTTTTTGACCAGATGGAGTCGCCAGATGTGTTTGCATATGCCTCCAAAGGCTGAAACTTTAACAGGAACACACCAACTTGCTAAAAATGAAAATGAAGACCTCTTGTCTCCCACTGGGAGTGCCAAAACTATTAGTGCAAAATCACAACACCCCCAAATGAGTCGTCAGATCTACTTTTCTAAGGCAAAGTCATTTGGTGTGATCCACATAACATTGAGTTTTCTCCAAAGTGTGGGACTTAGAAAATGAGAAAACTCTCCAGATTAAAGGCTGGTTCCTATTCCTCTTGTTTAGGTGCATGCGTGAAAACTTGCAGAGGGCCTATTCCTAAACCTAATCTAAGTTTTACCAAGGAGACAGGGATAAAAGGAATGCAAGAAATCAAACTAAGCTATAAGGTGATGCACCAAAGGAATGATGAACATTTGTTTTGCTAATAGACACAAACCAACAAAATGCATACAATAACCAAGCACAGATAACCAGATCTATAATGAAAGACCAGATGAAAGCAAAAGAGACAAGAAAGGATCTAAAATCGATCACAGACGTGTTTTATTGCTCTCTGATTGATACATACATTCTTACAAGTGGCCAAAAGGCAAAAACATATTATAGTCTAGTGGAAGGTCTAAAACTCCACGAGTTCCTTTGCCAGAAGAAAAGGGGAGCTTGCAAAACAAAAGAATGTCCAACCCTTTACAATGAGCCTCGACCCAGCATTTATAGATTCAATCGGAGAGAAGAAAGAGAGAGAAGCGGAAAAGCAGGTCGAAGCTCAACCACTGCTATTAATGCCTCCTACAAAATTTGCCCCCAAATCTGCCTTAATTGCGTTGATCACTGGTTCGGCGCCTCGAAGGAGTAAATAGCAGAATAGATCGAATCCGATTTGGTTGTTGAGGCAGATAGATCTCGCGTTAATGGCCTTGAAGACGTTTTCTCCGTTTTCTCCTACCTAACCTCCCCAAACTTAACGTTTCAGATCTTCATGGCGTGGGCGAGGCTGAGATCTTTCCAACGGTGTCAGATTTGCAATATTTCGAGCCCTGAGTTGAAAGATATGCCCCTTCAAGTTTGTATCGGGTCTGTACCAAAGAGCGGAAAACCAGTTTGAAAAATGGGCCCCTTCTTTAATATGGGACACGTGGTTGGTTGGCGCATGTCTGAGGGCGGCCTCTGTATTTTGTTCTTGGAATGGCGCGGGGCTGACACGTGGCTTCTTCCATCGGCCTGCTCAATTTCTTTGTTTCTCGGCTAAGTCTTTTGCTTGGCGAGGTCATATTTCTTTGACCGGGGACACGCGCGGTTTGGCGCTTGTTTGAGAACCCTCTCTCTATTTGATCCTTGAATTAGCGCTGTTTGGACACTTGGCGCTCTTTGTCGGTCTGCCACCATGCATTGACTATTCAACTCGACTCTGTCCCCTTTTCGAGACTGGACGCGTGGAGGCTCTGCGCTTGCTGAAACTCCCGATCAAAATTTTGCCCTTGGAGGAGCGTCGAGTTGACACTTAGAAGCCTCCGCAGCCTTTGGACTTTTCAACGACCTCTCCCTTCCTTTTCGGGCCCGGGGCTACGTGGCGAACTGGCGCTTGTTTGAGTCTCTGCTTTTGGATCTACCCTTGGAGATGCGCCGCTTGGACACGTGGCATCCCCCGCCAACACTTCTATACTTAGCCTTTTTTAGAGGCCCGCTTTGCCCTCCTTTTGACCTTGGTTGACTATTTGCTACGTGGAGGGCTGATGCGAGTTTGAGTCCCCGCCTTGGGCTCCCATCTTGGATTTGCGCCAAGCCGACACCTAGCACTTTCCTGTCTAGTCGAAGACTTTTCAACGATCGCACAACTTTTGGGGCTCTGGACGCGTGGAAGCCTGGCACTCATTTGAGCTTCCTTCTTTGGATTCAACTTTGGAGAAGCGTCATTCCGACACATGGCTCTCTCCACTTGTCTCCTCCATACTTAGCCGATTTTGGACTCGTTACGAAGCTGTTTTAAGCGAGAAGACTTCAGATCTTCACCGTTTCTTCTTTTTCTTTTTTGCACAGTGTCGTTTAGTCTTTCACAGGCCCCGCCACTCCATTGTTGATTCCTTTGCGGCTGTTTGCAGGATTTAAACGTGTTTTCTCCGGTTCCTTCCCAACGGAGTCGTGGCTGATCCAATATTTTGCCCGGGGGGCGAAATATGGATAACAATAGCTTCAGAGGAGCAATAGGCAAGATAAATGTACCTGTCTCTGTCAACAAAAGAGCAAGAGAACCCCCGGATACGGTGCAACAACACAAGGTTGAAGATGGTCTCCAAACGAAAAGGGCGAGCCCCAAACTCAGCAAGAATAATGTTGTGAGGAACAAATTCTTTGCTCCTGATAATACGTCTGAGCATGAGGATCTGAACGCGCTCGATAGTGGCCCAATCTGAGTCCAAAAGAGAGGGACCCCAAACTTCCGAACCTTACGAGAAAAGTGAGATGAAGTGATTTCGCACAATTTTTTTAATTTTGAATTTTCTTTGCCTTGAGGGATAAAAGCACTTTGACACCTAAACTTCAAACAGTCAATTTTGTCATACATACTCTATTTGTTCCTATTTTTGAATTGTTGGAATGCATTTTAAGAGCTTTTCTACAATATCAATTCATCCCTACCCCACCCCAATACCAATTTGGGACAAATATAATTTGGGTATGGGAGAAATACGACCTAAACAATCTAGGTACAACCAAGTCCTTTTTCTAAACGACTCGGGCATACCTAGACTACCCCTAGTGTACGCAAGGCTAACCCACCAATTTTTCTTGTTTTTAAAATTGTACTTAATTTCTTACAAAATCACAATTTAACTTTAATTAATAGAATAAACCAAAAACACATGTAGGAACCCTAAAAATGTTAAAAACTAAAAAACTATATAATAAAAAACAAGTGCCTCATTTTATCATATGCTAATAAATACTAATTTTGATTTAATACTTAACTTTTACCATGACATTTGGCATTCAATTAGAATCAATTTAATAATAGTGTTTTTGGTTATTTTGTTTATTTTATGAATACTTTGTGTGGTTAATTCCTCTTTATTATGCTCAAACTTTTATATATTTATATACTATTTCATACAGTTGTACTCAAGTCGTACCCAAGACAAAAACCATCGTATGGGAAAACATTGGAGCTTTTCGTAGCGGTATTGTTTTTACCAACATTTGAAGGCTTCTTCATTGGTACTATTAGCTTCTAAAAACATGGAGAGAATTCGGGGCTCCTATCCAAAACGAGCACAACTATAAAGTATGGGAATCATCCATGGGGATTGTGTTGAACATTGAAGACAATGGTTTTGTGGCAAATTACTATGAGGAGAAAAAAATTCTATTGTTCTAAAGAAGGATGCCCGTAATAATAGGGAAGATAATACTTGAAAGGAGGTATGGGATGAGTTGAAAACTTTAATCAATAAAAGTGACGAGGCTTGATAAGCAAGCACAGATTTACAAGTTCATTGATTTTAGTGATGTTCAAAAGAATCAAAGGTTTGTATAAATTGGTAGCTAGGACAAATGATACATGTCGATTGTGGCATGAGTGATTGTGATACCTAAATTTTGGAGGCATATAATTGATGGATTGAAAGAAAATGGTCTATGGGTTATAATCCAATTTTTCCTCTTGCAGCCAAATTTGGTTGGGAGGTGCACCAAATGGATGTTAAGTGTACACTTCTCAATTTTGAATTTCAAGAGGAGATCTACATAAAACATGTACGGAATTTTATTTAGCATGGTGATTTCAATTTAATGTACAAGCTTCAAAAGTTACTCTTTGCGTTGAAGTGGCTCCCAATGCTTGGTATGAGAACATAAACATGTTATTTCTTTCACATGGCTTCAACAAATACAATTCGAATAACAATGTCCATGTGAAAATGGACACAGTTGCATTTTGTTTGTGGTTCACTACGTTGATCATTTGATCATTATAGGGGATAGTATTTCTTCGCTGCATAGTCTTAAACCTGAATTGAAAAAGACATTTGAGATGATAGATCTTGTTTTAAAACATTATTTCCTACATTATTTCCTTATAATTCGAGTCTTGCAATCGTATGAGGGTATCTTCGTTTCTCAGCCTAAGTATGCACTTGATTTGTTGAATATATTCAGCATATAGATGTGCAAATCAGCCTCTACCACATGCCAATTTGGAGGTAAGTTGAAATCGGTTAGCCTATTATACTTGACTCGTACTCAGCCAAATCGCTCTTTTGTGGTTGGTCTTGTTATGCAAGTTCATGCAAGAGCTTCAGCAGAGTCATTGGAAAAAGCCAAGAGGGAGTTGATACATATCAAGAATACTACTCAATTTGGTATCATGTACTTTAGAGGCGGTGACGAACACTTAGTGGGATTACTAATGTTGATTGGGATGGAAATTCGGGTGAGTGAAAGTCTAGTTCTGGTATGTGTTTCGACTTAGAACAGATCCTATTTTGTGGTCTTAAACAGATCCTATTTCATGTGTTACGACTATTCATCACCGTGAAAGATGCAAGGTTTAGAGGAGCAATGGATGTAGCACAAGAGGTGTGGATTCGTGAGTTGCTTGGAGAACTTAATCTTCTTGAGGAGCAGACATCAATTCTCATAGAATAGAGGGTGTCAACCCAACTTTATATGGCTATAATTGCCCAGCTATAGATTATATAGTAGTTCATTGCTTAGTGTAGACCCGGTTCTATATGGCTATAGTTTCCCAACTATAGATTAGATAGTAAGGCATTGTCAAGTGCCACCCCAACTCAATATAGATCTAGTCATTCTCTCCCTTTGGTTGGAGAGCCTTCCTCGACTATAAGCAACTATTGGGGTAAGCCCTCAAGGCCTATCTATAGTAGCCCCAACCTTCTCCCCCTCTCTATATATCTTATCTATCTGGGGCTGGCCGCTACAAATACGAAGAACTACGAAATACAGAACGGAGCGTATAGCTCAGAACTAAGCTAACTACATCTACATCTATATATAGGGGAAGGGAAGCTCATGTATATAGATAACAGCCAACATTCTAGATATCTTATCTATGAGAAGGCCGAGGAAACCTATTGAGAGACACCCCCAAAGATATATATGGGGGCCTAGATATATATATAGGGCTCTTCTATTCTATGAAGACAGGAGGCCTATCTATATATGGGTGTAGGTAGTTAGGTGTAGGTTGCACCAGAGTCTCTAACGCCTATCTATATAGTGGATGTCCCTCTAGCTCCACTATAGTTGTAACTGTATGCCTATATGCGGGGTTGTTGGCGAAATATTGTGTCAAGGACAAAATACTCCATCATCCCATTTATTGAAATTTGGAAAATATATACACTATTTCTAACTCTGGGGTTGGTCATAGACCGGGGAAAGTGCAGAAACACCCTTGTTGTGACTGCAGCAATAAGTTAGAGAGGGTAGAATAGGTGAGATGGAGAAGAGAAAATTGTGAGGGAAATAGTGAGAAAAGAGGGTGAGGGAGTTATGTCAATGGTAGTATAACAGATCCCATTAACCGATAACCCAGAATTGTATCCAGTTCAATTGGAAGAAACAAGCAAATATACACAACTATGCAAGAATCATGAAACAATAATAACAATTAACACAAAGTTTAATTGGCAATTTTCATTCCATGGCTGAAAATCCAAAGCTTTTCATTCCTTACAAAAAGTTGCAATACATTCGGTTGAGTACAAAGTTGAGAAAATGGAGGAAAATACTAGAGAGGAGCAGAAGAATACAATATGCTAAAGGAGGAGCAAAAACTGATCTTTTACAATGAAGAGAGAGCCTCAATATATAGCCCAAAGCTTGTGACTCCTCACATTCTTGCATGATTGTTCACCTTCTTTTCCAGAATAAGACACTTTTCCTTATTTTAAGAAAAGTACTTTTACAAAAGTGGAAAAGAAGTGACTTAAGTTACTTTTAGAAAAAGTGCTTTTCCCAACGAAGAATTAGAACATACTTAAGTTGCTTTTGGGAAAAGTTGTTTGTTACATGCTAGAATGAGAGAGAGAAAGAGAGAGAGATCAATCGATAGAAGGAGCACGTGAAGAGGAGGATCCTTTGACATGATGAATTGGAGAAATCCTTTGGCTTTCCATTGTTGCATTGTATCTGAACACGACTTCGAAACTTCATTCCCGCGGGAAAGTAGTATTGGTGATGATGTCCAACCAGTGATCTATTTGCCTTGGATTATCTTACAATGCTTAAGCCACCTTGGAATCTTCTGAGCTGCATCGGAAAGAGTTAATCTGATCGATGCTAGCGTATCCATGATTTCATTAGAATCATAGGATCGAGGATCAAGATGGTTCACCCCTACAATGATTTTTTGAAGTGCTCACGGAGCTCATCTAGCGACACTGACTCAAAATGCAATGTGGGACACCTCATCTTACTCAAGTGATCATTGATTTCTTCCTTAATCTCACGACCTTTGTTTTGATGATATGGGCAATCTTCGATGGCCTCAATGAGGGCTCTCATCTTCCATTCAATTGTCCTCACCCATGTGCGAGAGCAGTTGTCCTCTAGACTCAAGAACATTCTTTTCAACAATGACTTGGATCTGCAGTGCTCATCTCATGAATGACTGGTAGGAGCTCATTCCAATGATCGGCCTCTTTTCTAACTATGGAGAGAACATCATTCACTTTCTCAGTTGACAAGACAGTGATCTTGAATATTCTGATCATTTTGGGAGCAATTTGCAGCCTTTATGTATGATGGAGTCAATCCACGATTTGGTCATCTTTCCCATTTTACCAAGCCGTTTGAATTCTTGAATTGCATGTGGGTCAATTTTCTTAGAGGAGTGATTAACTCATAGGTGCGAGAGAGAGGAGCATCTAGGGTCCAAGAAGGTTTGGACATATGAGGTCAAGGTGAGCACTTGGCTCTATAATTGCTCCTTGGTTGTTTCACTCTCCCTTGTTTGGGAAATAAGCTTGGCGACAGTTTGCTCAAAGTTATGAATATGTCCCTCGGTTCCTAGCTCTCCAAGAGGATATCGAGTCATTTCATAATTTGTTATCCTCATTTTAGTTTCGTCTTTCTCCACTCTGGTCGGGCAAACTCAATGAATTGAGATCTCGAGGCATTTTTCGTGAACTAGAAGTCATCTTGGCTTTCCATGGATTAGAGTGAGCTTCCAAAGTTCGGGAGAAAGCTTGACGTCATTGGAGCCTTCGCCTTGGCTATGGTACGTTGACGATCATTGATGATGTCTTGGACCCATGAGAACACGTGGCTAGGGAGATGAGAGATGAGGCATGTGCCATTGGTCTACTTGCGCAAGAGATACGCGAACCATTGCTTGACTTTATACAGAGAAGATCTATGATCACTTTGCCCACATGTGATGTTTGTTGGAAGCATGATGGACAACTTTGAGACAAATGTGTAGACAACTCCTCTGGGCTTAAGGGCACTTGAGGAGACTTGACTTACTTCTTGCAAGAAAAAAGAACAAACTCCTATCTTTATCTAGAGGGCACTTGAGTCGGTTCTCTTTAGTGACAACTTCCTACGAGCGGGCTAAGATGAAAACTGTAAAACTCGGAGATGTTCGCGAAGAATATGCCTAGCTTGAAAAGTTTCCTCATTCCTTGGACCTCTCGCTTCCCTTACATACACCTTACTTCTTGATTTCTCTGTCTTCCTGTAAGATGATGAAGGATTGTGACTCTACTCATGAACCCTTTTGAGAAACCATTGTTTTGACCTCTGGAGAACTATGGCAGTGCGAGTCAAGATGTCAATGGGTTCTACCACCGACTAGTCCATGGGAGGGAATAGGCTCAAAACGGATGGCCTCCAAGTATTCAAGCTCAAATATATCACTTCCATCATCTTTAATGTCCACAATGACCCACTCCATTCGGAAGTCTTTCATCTGCTGCACTATCAACCTTGAGAATTCTCTTTGCCTCGACCTTTGTTTTATCTACACAATCTTCCCAAGTAGTCTTCCAACTTCAAGCTGATGAAAAAGGCATAGATACTTGTGTTCCGCCCCCATGTATTGCTTGTTATCAAATGACCTTCTAGATGAATAGGAGTACAAATTGAAGGATCTTAGGGAAGCTTCAATGTTGCTCGTGCATCTGCTGAGTTTTTACAAGAGTAAATTCCTAGCTGAATTGGGAATGTCACTCCTTTTTTACAAGAGTACTTCCTTTTTCACGGCATTTGATGTGTACTCTAGATAGTTGCCTACATAGCTCAATGAGCACCAACTTGTTGCTCGGATATCTTGGGAGTCTCAATGGGGCTTCATCAAACCCTCCAACATAGATGTAGGAGGTCTTGAATTGTGAGAAATGGCTCCCGTATTTGCTTATCAACATGCAAGCTTCTCGTTGAGAACCGATGATTGGTGTCCCCTTCCATTTTCTTTGATCAGGTACATTACAAAACATCATTCACTCTAGCATGGTTCTTTTGTACTCCCTCAATGTGAACTAGGGTAGACTTGATACATCGAATGTGCCTTTCGAAAGATTTCTCTCTGGAGTTTGACCAGGCCACTTTTGCAGTGCTGCAATGGCATATACCAAGAATGAAGCCATGGTGAATTTCTTCGTTCTCTTGAGATTGATCAACTAAGAATGCAGATTATCACTGATAATTTGACTCCAATCTATTCTTTGTGATCCCTCGGTGGCTATCAACATGAACTATGACATCCATGGATGAAACTCCTTGGTTGATGGTTCTCCCATGAGTCGGCTAAGGAGTACAATGCAATCGGAGAACTCTTTAATGAACTCAAATCTAGAAAGAGACTTTGGCAGTGAAAGAAAGCTTGTGTGGCATCTTCATCCAGTTTCCAATAGTCATTCCTTGCAAACATGATTCCTTCTTTCCCACTCAAGCAGTGCATCCTCCTTGCTTAGGATGATGGTGTTTTTAGGTCTCGGAATGCAGAGGCATCTCGAGATTCCTTCAGGGGATAACACAACAATGATGGAGCCGTCATCGGTAGTGATGGTTTGGCTTTTAGCTTCATAATTCTTGGCGCATGTGAGAATGAAGTAATAGTTTTGAACGACCAAGGGGAACCCGTGGTTGACTCAGAAGTCCATTATGGAAGACTTTGTTCAACCAAGAAGTGTGTGTTCTTCCTCCATTCTCCGCCTCAAATCGTCGAAGTCCATATGCTCCACGTTATTGTCTCCAATGTCTAAGTACTCAAACACTAGAACCAAACAAGCTCGTATCCTGGAGTAGTGGAACTTCATTGTGCATTTTTATGGTTTCATTGGCCTTAGAATGTTGTGGAATGCAATGGTGCAAGTGTGAAACTGATTCGAAATAGTTTCCAAAATCCAAAAATTTGAATGGATTTTAATGCTACGGATAGCTGAATTTATATTTTGGAAAAACGAGAGCAAATCAAATCCAAATTGATGCGACTCGATTCATTGGAAAGATATTCCCAAGATGAGGAGACAATCTGAATTTGCTGAAATTCTCTCCTCAAAATCAACGGGAAATCGGAAAACAAGTTCTGGCGAGTGAAAAAAGCTTAAAAATGCATTAATGGAGAAGGAGCAAAATTTCAAATCTTCGTTGTGGAAGCAATTCTTGTCCAAACGAGAGTGGTTTTTGATTCATTAGGAAGGTATCGGGAGGAGAAATGATGCTCCAAATTTGGTAGAATTCTCTCACGGGATTTGAGAGAAAAAGCCAAATCAATTTTCTATGTATGGGGTTTTGAGTGGTTTTGAAGGTGAAAATGGTTTTACTCACAAATCAAGAAATCCTTCATCTTAGATCATGCTTAATAGCTCAAAACGGAGGTTTGAGTGTAGAAACTTGTTGGGAAAACTTTGGGAGCTTCCTCTATGTGGATTTTGTGCAATCTTCAACTCAAATTTCAATGGTTTGGGCAAAATAAGCTTACAATAGCTGAAGATTTCAAGTGTTTACAGCAAAATAAAATGTTGATCAACATGCCATGAACCTAGGATCAATAGAAAGGTGCCCTCAAGAGGATTCAATGGTTAAAATTTGGAGGGATTTGGACCATGGAATCACAAGTTATGGGCAAAACAACCATTTGGAGACCTAGGGCACAAAAGGTGGTTTTGAGCATGGAGATGGAAAGAACCAGCTTGAAAGGTGGTTTAATGGAGTTATTTTATGTTTTTGAAGTGTTTTTGCTTTGGAGGGAAAGTGGAAGTTTAAACACCAAGTGCACATGTTGGTGGAGAATGCACTTTGCAAATGCAAAGTGTATTTTCCATCTCTTTTTGCAAAGATGCATGGGCAAAAGGTGCCTCCACCAACATGGGGCACACTTTTGGGGTGCAATTGCACCTCAAAGTGCGCCTAGGTGCAATCAGCTCTCAATGTGTGTCTAGGTGGAAAATGTGGGGCCCACTTGCAATAATATAATATCTTTCACTTTTGCCTTTTTCTTATGTTTTTGGATCGAGTATAGGGGAAATCACACTTTTGCAAGTGGGAATGCAAAGTGCAAAGTGCAAGGTGCAAACCCACCTCAAAAGGCTGCCACCCTTCCAAAGTGCGCCAAGGGCACATGATGACATCATCCTGCACAACGCAAGATTAGAACACAAAGTGTCCTTTCCGCCCCAAGGTCCATACTTAATCAATTTGGGTCGTATAATATATGATTTTGCATGAAAATGGGCCAACAAATCCAATGAGCACATTTAGGAAGTCTGAAAATGAGTTCTTCGTGGATTTTTACTCATACCTCCATTTTTTCCTAGGAAGGCGCACTAGTGAGCTAAGTTGTCGGGAGAGTTTGCAACAAGAAAGAACCGAACCATCACTTGGGTCATGAAGGGGGTTCAATGTGCTTCCATTTGACTTTTTGTTAGGATCCCAACTCCGCTCGAGGTGTTTGAAACCTTAAGTGTAAATTCCTATCCACAAAGGACACCATGCTTCAGTGTCGGAAAGGTTTCGTCTTTTTGTATGCTTCCAAAACTTTGTCTTACCCATTCCACCGTGTAGTAGACTCCATAAGCTTTCCGATGAATGGGATATGAGCTCCCAACACCACCCAAGTTCCTAAAACCTTTGTCAAAGCTGAATTTTCAATAACGCACACACACTCATTTTCTCAAAAGAAAGCTTTCTAAAGACCACTCCAAAGCCCACAAAATCTCTTCTAAATCATACTATCACGGAGAAAACTCTAAGACCTTCGGTTGACTGCAATCTGGGCTCCTAAAATGCTTTGAGGCTCCCGAAACCTTTCCCAAAAGTTGAACTTTGAAAAGAGTCAATTTTTGCAATTTTGACCAGTTTGACCAAAAAGGGGAAAAAGTTTAAATGGGGTTATCAAGTAAAATGCAATGACATTTTACATGCCAACAGGAGCCTAGGCCCTCCAAAGAGTGAGAGAGACCCTTACTCTCAACCTCCAAAGAGAACTATAGACATCGGCCACATCTATTCTATATATAGGGGTGCCCCATATATAGAGAGAGGCCCTCAACCCCCTATGTATATATGGGATTTCTAAGGGGGCTCACTCCCTCTCTAGATATCTTATCTTCTTTGAAATCTATAGTGTCTCGTATATCTATATGACAAGCCCCTATCCCCCCCATATAACCCTCTCTAAGTATATGGGAGGGCTATATACTGACTTCTCGTATACATATGGTGCCCCAGCCCCTATATCTTTTAAAGATAATCAGCGCGCTATTCAAATTCTTTCGCAATCCAAGTGTCCCTACAAAGACGAAGCATATTGAGAACCATTAGCACTACATCAAATAATGTAATAAAGGAGCATTAGTTTCAAATTTGTGATTAAAAACATCTTCAAGAAGCCCCTTGTTGAGACAAAGTTCGTCAAATCAGGGGAGTTGTTTGTGCTTTCAAAAGTTTTCGTTAGGGAGATGTTAAGGCTTCCCCTCTAGAAGATATGACTGAGTTAATAATGCCTTCATTCGGCCCTCAAAGTTTTGTTTTATGGGATGTAAGACCTATCTTGTCAAGTCCCACTGAGTTACTGTGGACCAAAGACACAGTTCTTGTTTGTGTTCGTATCGTGTTCAATAAGGGTAAAATTTGAAACAAGTTTGCCAACCGATAAAATTCAAGAAAAAAATAGTGATTAAGTTCAAATAATATAAATCTGCATTTTTTATTATTTTATTTTCAAAATAAAAAGGCAATACGCAAGAATGTTCGAATAGATAAATACTAGTACAAATATCTTAAATACATCTATCCGGAAAACATCAAGAGGGATCAATTTTAAGACGTATCTTGGACTTTTAACATACCACAATTATTAATAGCTTCATTACCTTTTCACGGTGACAAATGTGGCTACAAACTTGTTAGGCTTGAAAAAAAAATCTCGAGAAAAAATGGGCTCTGAACTCCACTGTATGGCCTAAACATGTTATGAATTTTTGGTTGACTTTTCAAAGAAAAAAGAAAAACTTCAGAGTGTCGGTTAAATTGACATCAATTTAAGGTTGGAATTAAAAGTGAACACATACAAGGACATTATGGCCCACCATCACCTTCCGGCTGCCATTGTAGAAGACATCTCACCATAATTATTAAATATCTTCAAAAACTATGTAAGATGTCAAAACATATAAGACGTGATAAGTTGATCAAATAGAACATTAAACACATGTGAAATCACAATGTGAAAATCATTTCTATTTTCAAAAGGCCAGAGTCCAACTTCTAGAGCATTTAACATTGTTCTCAAACTTCCTATGGATTTCTTCCTACTTTTTACATCAAAAAAGCTCAAAATCATCAAGGGCACTTGGCTGAGTTGGCTAAATATCAGCAATGCTAGATTCGCCATTGATTTCATCTTATGAAAGTCAAGAACATTCGCATCTATTATGTCTTCTAAAATGAGTTGAGATTATGAAAATCAGGTAGACAAGTCTTTTGACACTTTGTTCATACACAACGTCAAATTGTTGTGAATATCAACAAGACCTCCCAAGCCAATCTCCCAGAAAACAATGTGTTCCATTAAATAGCTCAAAAATCATCAACGGTGCTTGGTCAATTGGCTCAATATCATCATTTCTAGATTCATTATTGAATTCATCTTGTGAAAGTAAGTCAAGATCACTCACATCTACCGTTATGGAAATGAGGTAGATGAATCTCTTGTTGCTACGTTCATACACAACTACAAACTGTTGTGAATGTAAACAATACCTTCAAGACAACTTGTTAGAATATGGTCAAAGCAGCTCCAATTCCAGTCACAAGCTCGTGGACTTGCTCCTTGACTCAATATTCTAACAGTAAAGCATTGTAGTTCAGAAGTAATAGCTACATAGTGATGCAATCAAGGATAGGAGACGGATCAATTGAATGACAATCTTGTAGCTGTAGACAAACCCAAGAGTCACTCAAAACACACCAATTCTGATTATGAAGACAATCAAGATTGATTTACACTCATAACGATGTAGCATACATCTGTTTATGAACTAGCATCAATCAATGAATTCCTAAAGACAATTTGAGATTCGACACAAACTTGCTGACCTTTTAAATATCTATTTATTTATTTCCAAGACACAATTTAGATAGTATGCAATATGAAAAACCTTCAAACACAAATTCTGATGTTCGAAAGTTTGCTAATTTCATTTTCAAACTACAATAACACAAATTCTCATGTTCAAAAGTTTGCTAATTTCATTTTCAAACTACAATAACACAAATTGCCCCTAGGTTGGTTTTGTTATTACTCTCTTACCAATTGAATCTCCCGAGGTTCGAACCCCATTTTCCATCTTCAAAACCACTTTAAAGATTGTTTTTCTTTTTGTCAAACCATTTTTGGCTTGAAGCCTCGAATTCATGTTCGAGTTCTTGTCTTACTTTCTTGTAGCTCCCGAATTTTGGAATCCAATTAATTCCCACAAGAATGACCTATTTCTTTCCATTCCGCTATTGTTGGGCCAATGTTTCTTGAATTAATGGTAGGTGTTGCTACCACTTTAAACCAAGATTACACGGGGACGCGTCCCCCCCCTTTTCAACACGTCCGGGACGTCCCGGACGTCCTGGGGACGCGGGGACGTGGGGAAACGTTTCCCCACGTTTCTTTTTTGGCGGAGTGGCGAAACGCCAGGGACGGCTAGGAAGGAGAGAAACGTCCGGGGACGTTGGGACGGCCGGGGCACGACGGGGCGTCGACGCGTCCCGGGAACGCTTTTTGGCGGGAGTGGGCGAAACGCCCTGGGGACGGCTGGGGAAGGAGAGAAACGTCCCGGGGACGTTGGGGACGGCTGGGGGACGGCGGGGACGTCCAGACGTCCCCGCCGTCCCCCGCGGCTTCTACGTGTTTTTAAAAAAAAAAACATACTTTTTAGAGATTAAAACACTTTTTTTTTTTATTGTATATGTCTAATAACATAAAAGTGACATTCCTAACCTAACCCTAACCCTAAAAGTGCTATTTTATGTTATAAATTAACAATATGGGCTCATTTCATATTCACACCAAGCAAGAGCAAGAGCAAGAGTGAGAGCAAGAGCAAGAGCAAGAGGAAGAGCAAGAGTGAGAGCAAGGGCAAGAGGAAGAGCAAGAGGAAGAGCAAGAGCAAGAGCAAGAGCAAGAGCAAGAGGGAGCAAGAGGTATTTATAATTTTATTTGCTTACAATACATGTTAAAGTTTTTTTTTTTTAAATTTAGAATCTAGATTATATTTGCATTTGTTAGGGGCTGTTTTTTAGCATTTGCATCTACATTCACAATGTAATCATGCATATGCCATATAGTTTGTAGGATTTTTAAAAATGCATATTGCATAGGGTTTGGTTATACAAACTACAATGTAAATGGTTACATTTTTTTTTAATTACATTTTTATTTCTAGTTTAAAATTTATATTATTTTTGCATTTTTTAGGGGTTGTTTTTTAGCATTTGCATCTACATTCATAATGCAATCATGCATATAGTTTGTGGGATTTAAAAAAATGCATCTTGCATAGGCCCTAGAGGCTAGGGTTTGGTTGTAAAATTTAAAATTTAAATGGCTACGTTTTTTTTAAATTAATTCATTACATAATCAATCAATCATATAGTTATGGTTGTTTTTAATTCATTGCAGCAATCATCACCATGAGTTCTTCTACTGAGACTGAGTATGAGTATGAATCAGAGCATGAATCAGAGCAGGAGAGGGTTGAACGGGAAGTTGAGATAGGTGGCCGTGGAAGAGTTGGTGATGCCACAATGGGGGAGAGTGAAGAAGGGGCACAAAATGTAGTGGCAACGGCAACTGGTAGTTCAGCTTGGTAGTGCTACCAATTGCCCCTCTCAAATGTTGTCCAAATTTGCCATTGGACCATTTGATAAGAAGAAGCCATTGCAACAATTTGCCCAAATAATTGATAACCCCAAGTCTGGAGGGGGGAGCAAAGTATGGAAGTGCAACATATGTGCACTGACTTGGCATGGTAGTATCACTAGGACCAATGCACACTTGTTGCATCTTACAGGAAGGGGGGTTGGCACTTGTAAGGGTCTTTCACTAGAGCAGAGAGCTGAGATGGTGAGAATCTTCAATGGAAATACCACGGGCAATGTGCCAGAAGTTCGTGGTTCTACGGCTACTACTCCATTGAGCACTCATAGGACTGGCAAACTTACTAATACTCTGGCTGGTTCTAGTTTTGAAGTGTCAGAAGTGGAAAGCAGAGGGAAGAGAAAGGCCGTGGGGGCAGCCCCAAATTCAGTTATTGACATGTTTGATTCAAAGGCAAGGGAAGAGGCAGATGATGCTATTGGGAAATTTTTCTATGCTGCTGGGATTCCATTTAATGCTGCTCGCTCTCCTTATTACAAGGAGGCTATGGCTAAGGTTGCAAAAGCAGGTACAAGTTATGTGCCTCCTGGAGACACAAAACTCAGGACAACAATCTTGGATAGAAACTATTCCAAGGTTAATGTATTGATGGAGGAGATGAAGGTGACATGGGTGTCACATGGATGCAATATTATCATGGATGGGTGGACGGATATTAGACACCGTCCTCTCATCAATATCATTGTCTCTTAAAAATGGACCGTACTTCTTGAGAGCAATTGATTGTTCTGGGAAGCGAAAAGATGCTTTGAGTTTCGGTTTGATTTTGAAGGATGCCATTGAGGAGGTTGACCTTCAAATGTTGTACAGTTATCACAGATGCGGCTTATGTGTGCGAGAGCAAAAAGCTAGTGGAGCGGGAATATAGGCATATTTATTGACTCCATGTTGTGTGCATGCCATGAACAATGCACCGAAAGACATAGGAAGATTCGGTGGGTTAATCGAGATATGGATCCGATGCCAGAGATGTGCGGTTCATATGCAATCACCACACATCATCGGCACTTTTTCAAATTTTTCAAGAAGGAATTTTGAAACCAATTGACACCCGCTTTGCATCCTATTTTATTTTGTTGGAGAGGATGTCCGAGTCAGCAGAGCCCCCGCAAATTATGATTATGACACAGATTGGACTAGGTGGCGTGAGTCCAAGATGCATCAAGGGAAAAGAGTGAAGGAAGTGGTGTTGGGAAACATTTTGGGTTGATATGAAATACATCATATCAATTATAGCTCCAGCTTTTAGTGTCATCAAATATGGGGATTCTAATGTTCCAATCTTGGTGAGATCTACGAGTGCATTGATAGCATGCTTGGGCAAATGAAGGCAATTATTCGGGTGAGGGACCCCACTTTGGAGTTCTATAATAAACATATACACCCATTATTCAAATGCAGAGATGGGAGAAGTTGAACACTCCTCTTCATATGGTCACGTATGCACTAAATCCCAAATGGTATGTGCAGAGGCCAGCAGAGTTGTCCCATTGATGATGATGAGGTGAAGAAGGGCCTTATGAAGGCTTTTAAAAAATGTACACTCCACAAGAGGCTTCACGGATCGAAATGGAGTGGCTTGACTTCACCGAACTCGATGGGTACAAAACATCAAGAAAGACAGACAGAGGGTAGCATTAGCACAGAGAAACCAAGTGAGTCTGGGCAATTGTATGGGCTTCCGTGGATTGCTGCGACCACTTGCCATTCGCCTCCTTTCCCGTGTTTCTAGCTCCTCCGCCTCCGAGAGGAACCGGTCTACGTATGGTCGGATACACTCTGTTAAGAGGAATAGGCTTACCTCTGCGAGAGCGAGAGAAGCTTGTAAGCCGCACACGTGCTTTGGCCTTATAGATCGCAAAGACACCCGAGTACAAACAGACTCCGGATTACGGTGGGATGTAGATCCCGAGGAGCCGAGGCAGGTTGAAGAGGACAACACTGTGCAGCGAGGATTGATTGGGCTTACCTTTGAGGACGAGGATACTAGTACCAGCGAGGAGGAGTTCATGGATATTGCTTCAGATGGAGATTCTGATTTTTAGGCTGATACTTGTAGTTGTCCTCTTTTTTTGTAATATTGACAATAGACAATTGTTGGTGTATTTGGCTATGAGATTAATGATATGAATATTAGCTATTGTCACTTGATCAATCGTATTTTAGAATGGTTATATGAAATTTCAAATTTCAGCTTGTCTCATATTCAAGAATCAAAATTCAAATATGTATTATGAATTTTCAATTTATGACATTAACATATTGATATTAGACTTTATAGTGTATTTGATGTTTATGAGTTCAAGTTTCACCTTATTTAAATCTCAAATGGTTTTATTTCAGCTTATTTATATAATTTAGTCACTATATCTTTTTATTTTAAATATTTATATATTTTTTAATCAGCCGTCCCCCCGCCGTCCCCAAAATTTAGAAATTTTTGCCGTCCTAAACCCCCCGTCCCGCCGTCCCCCGTCCTGTAACACTTTGCTTTAAACAAAGAAGGCCTCCATGCCTTCTAAGAAGGAATGGCCTATGGGCCTTATATTTTATTTTTATTTAGGCCATGGCCTTGAATTTCCTCGCCTCTTATTAAAGGTTATTTGTAATGAATAGCCCACAACCCCCGACTTCGTGTCTTCCCATCCGATGATAGAGGAAAGCTTTCATCCGACACTCTTCCACAACCGCCACGTGGAATATCAACTAGTTTAGAAACCATATTGAACCTATCGGGACTTGTTAGTTTTTCAGCCACTAATCTTTGTTGATTTTTTGAACTTGGCGAATGATCGAACAATGCAAAAATTCGAGACAACATTTTTTCCTTCTTTTAGAGGCCAAGGCTTGAATATTATCACCGATTCCATGGAACCCACCAAGTTCGTTACTAAAATGTTGTTGCACTTTTACTATTCCAAGGAAAGACACGATGGAATCCCTTTTCGTCCACTTTATCAATTTGAGCAAAATCAACGGTCCGCAAACCTTTTCCGATTTGTCAAACTCACGCCTTAGACTTCCAATCTGCAATCATTTGGATCACGTGCCATATTCGTAGCACAACATGGAAGGCATAGCTGAATATAAACAATATCAATCCCTTGGACTTCAAATCTTTGAAAGAAAATAAAGCATGTGGGCTTATTAGTGTTTAAGGACATTAAACCTTAGTTTCATGGCTTTCAACACATCAGTATTGAGTCAGGGCTTCAATATACAATCCAAGGCCAACTGCATTATGGTCAAGGTAAATTTTATTACAAAAGGCCATTGTAAGGTAGAACCAAAGCTTGCGGGAGACATTCAAAGACCAACAGAATTACAGCCATGGTCGTTGTAACGCAAAACCAAAACTTGCGGTAATTTACGAAGGCAATGCCTTAACAAAATTGAAAGCTTAATCCTATGGGTCTGAATAATCAAAGGCAAAGCCTTAACGCATCGTAATTGCCTATGGGTACTATTTTCTTAGGAGGAAAATGGATTTAATAAAATTGATAAAATTTACACAATCACACACCCTATAGATGAATGCCTATGAGCAAGAAACAAAAAGGAAAGGAAACCAAAATAAAAGAAATATTATTTTGGTTGATGCAAGATTGCATACAACTCATGGATACTCATGCATCACATAGTAACTCCACAATCTATGTCCAACATAGTGATGCGACATATCATACTTGTTTGGTGGTATTCCAAACATCCCTTCATCTAACTTCCATTTTCAGCATTCATTCCTGGTTTTACTAACAACAACAAGATCTTGTTCAAACTCCCAATAGCTTCATAAAGCCCACTCATGACTTTGTTGTCACCCTATTTGTTTATATGGAATAATTTATGCTCCAAGTAGCAAGTTGTTACAAATGGGGTGTGCAACATTTTCCGTCTTGAATCAATTGTATCCCACATCTTAATGTAGTCGGCTTTCACATCATTGAATGCTACTTGAAAGGTTTCTTTTCAACCATCCATGCTTTCATAAAGCATATAAAGACAATCGACATCAACCATGCAAAGCACTTCAAACAATCAATTCACATACTATTCAAACTTGTTGCATTGTCCCAAAACTGTTGTTTAGAATTATCTGATCTATGTTATTTCCTATAAGACCTTTAAAGAGAACTAAATTTCCGCATCCATTGGTGCCAACAACTAATCTAAAGAGTTATTCACTTCAACCACTCCAAAGTAATAAAATGAGGTGAATCTTGTTTCACAAGGTCTCAACATCTCTTTAAAAGCATTTATTCAATGTGAGGCGATGGTTTTTGATAATTTGCAATTGCTCTCCCTCTGGGAATTGCTTCATGCACCCATGAAAATTTAGCCAAATCATGAAACGCCAAATCGAAGCAATGGGTTGCACGAGGGCTCCAACATATTTGTAAGTAATTTATCCATAAGCAACTTCCCAACTCCCACACAATGTGCAATACTATTACAAACAACTTGAACCACATTCTTTGCACCCACCTCGAGAATGGCTTACTTTAGATTTTGAAAATATGCACAAAAGTCTTCATTGTGGTTTATGGAGTCAATAACCTTCAAGAGCACCAGCATAGAGGGGTAAGCCACAAAAACATTGATCAACGGCCTCTTAACACGCCTGGCCATCCATCACTCAATATGATGCATCCCAAGAGACTTCAACCACTGCCAATTTCTTGAACACCCTCTCTTTGGACCTGTTCAAAAGAGTTGTCCTAAAATCCTCCGAAGTGGGAGGCATGTATTCTTTGCCAAACTCGGAAATTTTCTAAATAGCATACTTAAAATGTGGATTCCTAGCTACATTGAATGAAATGGCACTTGAATAAAACAAATCAGTCAATGCATCATCCAGATGTCATCTCTACTGGTTTCTGAAAGTTGTTTAACGCTCCACTCTCTGATCCCACTTGTTGCCACCTTGGACAGATTTGAAGAGGAAGAGATAAAAAGTATGGTGAACCTGACATTTCTACTTACATTCTACGTAACAATTGTGCTGATTTATGCTTTCCTGCGGTCGAGGCTCGGTACCTCTAACACAGCTCCAATCTGTGTAGTCTATTTTTGCATGCATTAACATAGCACCTCCTCCTACACCAACCAAGATGCCAAGTAGGTTGTCCATTACCATTGTTATACTCCTAACAAATGGATGACTACACACACAAAAAGCAATGAGTTACGTGTTTCCACCCAACTTGCAATTTTGGGGTGCTATTGAATTATGTTTTGAATCTACATGTTTCAAAAGAGAAGAATAAAATAAAAATAAATAAACAATGGATATTCAAAATATTAATGATAAATTGATAATGACTCACAATATACTTTTACCCAGATAATAATAAAAATTAAATTTTAAAACCTAACGCTAAAACCTTATAAAATCTAATTAAAAATAAAATAAAATGAAAAAACTGCAACCATTTATTAACTAATTAAATTTTAAATAAAAGAATACTGTAAACCTAATAAAATTAAAATCTAAATCTGAAATAAACACATATTGTTTAATTATAAAATTCAAACCTATTTAAATCTAATGAAAACTACATATCAAAAAAATTAATTAAAAACTAAAAAGATTGCAAATCCTAAAACTAAACACTAATATTAGATAATACACTAATACTATATTACTAAATAATAACTAAATTAAAATCACTAACTACATATTAGTAATTTTAAGAAATCAAATAAGAAAACTTGACCTGAAGTTTGTAAGACTAAATACTTCGAAGGCTCCGCGGTACTATAATGGTTAACAGCACTCCGACCTTTCACTGTACACTTGCACGTTCTAAAGATGCCTCCAGGTTTGGACCAGTCCACAGAAGTACAGATCCATGGATGCAGACCAACGAGCACCTACACGCGCACAAAACCTACTGAGGACCTTCAAATCTGCTAAGAATGTTCACTTTAACTGGGACCAATTGTTCCAAAATACACCGGTCTTCCAGGCTCACAGCTTCAACAGCTCTTGCAGGGATTCAAGCTCCATTTCTCTCAGCTTTGATGACTCCTTGCAGGCTCGCAGATTAATTTCAGCAGTTGCAGGGATTAAACTCCAAAGAAGTTGTAGGTAGCACAATAGCAGTAAGGATTAAACAACATTATATAAAAAGCCAAAGCACTAACCCAAACCAATCCGAAATTCTAAAAAATATAATAAAACAACCACTTTTCAATAATTTCTGTTACTTTTGTTCACTGATCATTGACAATTTTAGGGTTTTGGCCAAATTCAATCTGAACAAATCTGTACAAATTTGAAGGAAATTTTTGAGAAATTTTTGTGTTCCGATTAAAAACGCCAAATTCCAAATAAAATCATTGGAAATCTTATAATTTTGTGACTTGGCCAATGATGGGTCAACCTACTCTTATATAACATGTTGATAGAGGCAATTCCTCCCACTTTATCATCCATTAATGCCTATTCATATTCCATTTTATATTTTAATTTATATTTTCTTGTGGTGTCGCCCCCTGACACCTCCACATATCTGTGGTCTCTCTTCAGCTTGAGGAGTTCATTGCTTGTTCAATTATCAGCCTGTTGCATTAATCTGACAACACAGCACATTGACCAGACACTATTCGCTTTAGTTTTTATACAATTTGGAATGAAATTGATCCACTTTGGCAGACTCCAAAGTATGGACAATATTTTTGAATTAAAAATTACAAAAACTTCTGGGTGTATTGCCGCACAGTAACAAAATACAAGAACTACAAAGAAAATAATTGCTCTTTACAGTCGTGTTGGACGTGTCAAAATTAATTATTGAGAATATGCTGCAAAGTGATCAAATAAGTACACTTTTGAAAAAACAATTAAAAAGGTGATAGGAAGTGTGCTTCTCATTAAAAAAAAAATCGATAGAGAATTGCTCTTTACATACATATTCTACGGCGAGATAAAGTACATATGCTGAATAAATGTCAAAATAACAAATGCAAGTGTGCCTCTCATAAAAAAAAGCAAATTCAGAATTGCTCCGCACATATGTGCTGCAATGGCATAAAAGATACACATGCTTGACAAATGCAAATAATGATAAATACAAACATGCTTCTCCTTAAAAAAGCAAACAAGGCACAGTGCATTACCTGGCCCGTGTCAAATAGATTGCAAACATAAATGCCAAAATCACATTGCAGCCATAATATGTCTCTATCTGCTCCATGCATCACCTGTCAAACAAAACCATATATCCCCAGATGATTAAATTCATGATGTCCATTCAACATATTTGAAGATTAGGGTCTATTGACTCTATTCTAAATAAGTGTGTATGATGTTAGCAGATTATCATTCAGACAAAACAGAAAATTGTAAGGCCAAGAAAATGCCATAATTTAATATAAATTATGCACGCACAATGGTCATTTCATATGCTATTAGTAATAACTAAACAACTCAAAGCTTGCAAAATCAGAAAATTTGAAAACCTTAGCTTTTGGGACAGACCATTCGTTGTTAACCACTAAGAACATTTAGATTTCAAACCTAAGGCAAACACGTTGGACCTACCAACCACCTAGAAACTCATAATAAACAGATTTCAGAACAGGCCTAAACAACTAAGAAGATTTGGATTAAAATTCTAAAGCATTCTTATTGGTCCTATTTTATCAGCATTCATCTTTTTGATTAAAAAACAGATAATGAAGTACACATGTTATTTTCCAATACATTACCACTTAATTAAACTAAAAGGCACTGTCCAATATTAGAAAAAATATCAGATATTAATTAGCTTTCACTGGAAGGATAGGTATGCACAGACCTCAAGACAGCAAGCTTTAAATGTAAAGATAAGCTTTTGGCACAAGCATAAGAGAGAGCCCAAGGTTAGAAGAATATGGTTGACACCAAATATTCCCTAAAGCCAAATATAATATACATCTGTTATTTTTTGACCTTGTTGCCAAACCAAGTATAATACACATCTGTCATTTTCTGACATTATGAATATATTTTGCTAAACAATCCAGGGCAGTCATTTGTCCGCCACTTCAACAGTACTAAATGTGATAAGAACAACACACAACTGCTCTACAAATTACATTTGATCTTTTTATTTATTCTCGCTGCTACAGCTGCATTAAACAAGCAATTCCAACATGTGGTTTTTTGGCCGAACAAAACTCTAAAATCACACTTAACTAAGCATATTGATATCTGTCAAGACTTTACAGCATAGTCATACAAACTTAGTGAAAATTCGGTTTGAACCGTACTTTTCGAGTCTGGCCAAACAAGTTCGCTCACACATTATTTTTTCTATTATTTTAATTAAAAATTAAGGCATTTAAATTAATAGAGCTTCAACCTGAAACAAAAATGAAACAAGAAACACAAATACATAAACATGCAATGAAGAACTGTCTAAATAATATATTAATTTATTATTATCTGTAATTGGTTTTTCTTTACAAATAATATATATAATTTTTAAATTTTCAGAAATGAACCAAACCGAACCTTTACAAAATTCTTAAACCTCCAAACTTTTTCCCCTTCCAAATTATCTGAACTTTTCAAACATAGTAACCATGCTTTACAGACTCACAGGAATATGTATGGGGCCAGTACTTGATGGAAAGATGAGAATCCCATACAAACTTTCTAACAATAATACTAGGCATGCTTCAAGAATTACTTGGCACATTCATCCTTCCAACCAATGTTATCAAAAATTTCCAAATGGTAAAATTTTCGCAATACCCCAATTTAAAAAAATTCAATCTAGAAAAGAAAATACTAGGATACCGATACGGTGGGGGCGCGGGGGCCTGAAACCGGTACAAAATGTACCGGTACGGTAATGGCCCGGATACCAGGGTGAGAGCGGGTAGGATACTTTTGAAGCTATACGTGTATCTTTTCAACCGGAATCTTTTTACTCCAAGGAATGAAACAGAAGGGTTGCGGCAGAACTATGGGAAGGGTCGATAGACCAGATTTCGTTGAAATATGCAAGGCCCTATCCAATAAAACAAAGACGCTGCGATTAGATGTCTAGACAATGGCTATCGAGCAAAATCGTGGCTGCAATAAATTCTGCATGGGATTCTTTCAATCGTAGCATATCTAACAGGGCTGGAATTGAATCATCTTCTTCTCTATATATATGATTTTTTATTAGATTTAAATAGGTGGAAGAATATATCAAAATTTAATATTTAGTATAGTAAATGATTTTATATATATTTTAAAATAGCATCTGGAAAATAGTTTACAAAATTTCTAATTACATAAAAAGGTTATTAAATTGCTTAATATTATATCATATTTTGTACTATATATAATATGATAGTATTATAGTGTTACGATAGTATTATAATTAATATCCTTATGATGTCATTTTAATATTTATCATGCACTATATTATCCAAAATCGGATATTATTAATAATGCTAGTGAGGCAATATATCTATAGGAATCGAATGATATAACGTTATTTGTAATGTCGTATAATGTTGTAGCATTATAAGTGTTAGAGCTTTATAAAATGTATAAGATTATTGTACGTATATAATGTAATAGTAATATAAAACGTATAATGGTTATAAAGTTCACTATTATATCATTTGTAATACTTATAATACTATTCTCTAATATATTTTAATTACAATTTACAACGTTTGACGTTATTATATTTATAACATTCACTTATTCAGCTTATAACTTATAAGTTATCTACTTGTCTTTCATATGCATAATATGTGGTTAACAACTTAATTCCTATTTAGAAGGCTAAAATTTATATATTTTTTAATTTTTATATTTTTTTTGTACTGCCATATCCAACGCCGTATCCGGGGTCAAAAACATTTGCCGTATCTGCATATTGGATACTCCGTACTGCACTCCAAAACATATCGGCTACTTAGGAAAAATAGATTTATTTTATTTGTTATGATCCTTATTTTTCAAGAGTTTCAACTTTTTTCGAATATTCTTCGAGTAATCATTTTAGGGTCCTCACGATTTGGTTGTCCTTCCAATTTTGATTTAAGTTTACTCTTTATTTTATTAGAAGATATTTAACCAGTGTATAATTATTAATTTACCATGCCCATCGAGAATTAACATTAAAATCACAAAAGTACTCTTCACATCCTTTGTAGGGTAACAATCAAAAGCAACCTCTCATGCCAGTAATTTCTTAGCATTCCTTTTCGAGAAGCATTTCCTACTGATCTAGAAGATATTTTACACTAACAATCACAGCAGAAATCTGAAAAAACAGTTCCCTAGTCATCATTAACACACCCATGATCTATTTGACATCTGCCTTAGCCTTAGCTTCGCCATAATTTCATGCCTCCACAAGTAAGTCTCAGTGTAACCAATTGCTATACATGTGACCAGCACTGTTGCTCCAGGCTACTAATGCTCATACAATATACAATGCATGGGAAGTTATGCTAGGATAAGCGACTTGCATATTAAGGAGTTGAAAACCTGACAATAATCAAAAGCCATAATGGCATGAGGAAACACAAACAAAATTTCCCCTCTTGAATATACTTTCTGAGCTACATTTCAATAGTACTACAGTTCTATTTCTTTTTTTTTCCATATTTCAGCAAATAGATCTTTCATAAAAACTCTTCTTTTCTCCAAAAAAGGAAAAACCCTAAAAAAATTGTTGGCATTTAGATATTCAAATATATATTTCTCCAGTTCAAATTCAGACATTAAATACCTAGGGCTTCTTGTCTAGCATTTACAGCAGGAATACGGAAGTACTATAACAGTTTAATACTAGAAAATCCATTGTTTAGAAGTCGTGACATTAACACTCAATCTTTATGCACACCCCCAGAGCTCTGTATGCATTATATACAACTGAAATGACCCAAACTGCATTGCCAATGACAACAACATAATCCATGGTAAGGAGAAAGCTACAGCAAGGATAGATAAAATTCTCAAGATCGGATGAATCTGTATTACTGAAAAGAGTAAGTAAAAACCAACATTTGCCTGATCCCTTGACCAATCGGGAGAGATCCCAAAGGGGGCGCTTTAGGTACTCAACCAACAGGAAGGATCCTGATGGGCAGGGAGCAGATATCAATGCATAGAATGAAACAAAGATCACCCTCTGAGATCAACTACACACAATCTGATGTATAATGGGAAACATGCTTACACCAACCAATATAAGTAATACGTCAGCACCTCAACAAGCAATTACAGAATCTTTTTCAAATACCATTAACAAGCAATATGTCACCACCTCAACAAACATCACCCTCCGAGATCAACTACACACGATCTGATGTACAATGGGAAACATGCTTACACCAACCAATATAAGTACAACGTCAGCACCCCAACAAGCAATTACAGAATCTTTTTCAAATACCATTAACAAGCAATATGTCACCACCTCAACAAACATCACCCTCCGAGATCAACTACACACGATCTGATGTATAATGGGAAACATGCTTACACCAACCAATATAAGTAATATGTCAGCACCTCAACAAGCAATTGCAGAATCTTTTTCAAATACCATTAACAAAAGAATTGACATTTTGATTTAGAAAACTCTCAACCAACAATGCTTTTTGAGACATCTGGTAGAAGGTACCTTTGCTCTAGAGTACAAAAACCATATAACCCCGAGCTCAAGAAGGCATGCATAAATATTAAAAACGTAAGTTACTGACGTATCAGTACAATATGTGAAAATATGTCCCATATACTCTTAATTTTGGAGAAGACAAAAAGCATTGAAAACTGACTTAAGAATTTAAAAAGCAGGGCCACATTCCTGAAAAGAGATTGTTACAATCTGCAAAAAGCTGCAGACAAAACAGCTCCATAAGTTCCCAGTTTGCATCAATAATCAGCATCCATCTGAATGCATCTGTTATTAACTGTATTTTATACATCTAGATGAAGCCGGCATATATCACCCATATCATACTCAAAATGGGATTCTTATGTAAATAGAACTGAGGAGGGATATATTGGGATTAGTAAGAAGAATTTCTTAAATGTTCATGCAATTTAGAATACTTGACAATAGATGTTCGTCAACAAATAAAATTGGAGTGATGCTGATCCATGTAACATTCATAGTAGCTTTAGAAAATAAAGGATTTTGGACAGATTTATTGTCTTTAACAATTAAATCGGTTCATTTAAAGTTCAAGGAGCAGACAAGATCTCTATAAGCTAGCTGCTATATAACACAAAAGAAAACTATTGCATAGATGGTCCACAGTCCCAGGCAATATCACATACACATAAGATTTTGTAAACAACCAAAAAGGGATATCTAGCCTGAATTAACACCCAAGCAAAAGACAGTGCACGTTGGCAAAGCTTACCTTCTTAATAAGAGGGTTTGAAAATATGTCTTTCAAACAAGGACCAATGTGATTGTGCAGTGTCAAGGTATCCACCACGAAGTCCTCCAATCTTGTAGAAATTTGCATCAAGCAAGTTAAACCCTGATAGGATCTGAACTGATTGTGCTCCAAATCAACCTGTCACCATGAAGACAAAGACACCATGTCACTCAATGGAAAAGATTCACTATAAAATCTGTGCAAAAACGCACACGTCTCCTACTTGAAAAGGGTTCATGACTCCATACCTCATTTACAACAATTGCAACCTTCAGGCCACAGAGAATCTCATACAAATGTATATGTATGGTACAAGCAAAAAATGGGAAAAAGGAACTTCAGAAAGCAATCAAAACATTTGGAATAGAATGTAACCTGCGTGGATGTTTTACAGTCATGCTTACGAACCAAATGGCTAATACATTCTACCATCTATATTTCATATTTGCTTGTATAGGCTCTAGGCACAATGCTTGAAGCCCATAGCCCTTTCATATTTTAAGTAATGTTACAGTTGTTTTACCTATAATAATTATATACTCAAATTCCCTAGCTGTTAGCAGGTAATTTTTAAAAAAGTGGTTGGCGAGCTAAAGCCTTCGTCTAAGGGGGGTTTGAATACATGTCAATGTGAAATTATTATTCCAAACATTTCAAAGCACAGTTTATCAAAGACATTGGAAGACATCAGACAAAAAAAATTTCATATTATTCAATTCCAGTCGGCGAGAACTTTAAACGTACTGTAATATGACACTTTTATCACTGTTAAGAATTTCAATAGATAACTGCAGCACAAGCCAATAGTTGATTGTAATGAATTTGGTATGTGAGAGCACAAGCCAATAGTAGCCATCCGTCGGGGGAGGATGGAGGAGCCTGTCCCGGAGCCTGATGGCCTCCTGAAGGTAGAGAGCAAGACATCTCTGATCATAGTATCTGAAGAAAGTTGTGAAGGAAGGAAGCTCGCGGAACAGGCAATGGAATCGCCCACGAATCTCATAGTAAACAGGACATCTGAAAATGAAGTGTTCTTCGGTTTCAACCTCCTGGAGAGAGCAAAGCAGGCAAGTCCGCTCCGAGCGGTCTAAGTGGTGGTCAGTCTCAATACGGAGTCGATGTGAGCCCACTCGAAACTGACCCAGAGAGATACGAAGGACCTGCAACCAATGCCGGGAAACGTACATGGGTCTGAAGATGACCCCATCACGGATCTCGAGAAAGTGTGTCGCATAGAATGACATCTTCGGACGCAACCCCGGGGTTGGTCCATGTGTGCTGGATGAACTGTCTGTAGATATGGAATTTATTTGTTTTTGATGATCAAAGAGGTTGTGTATTTGTTATCATAAAATATTGTTAAGTGTTAACGAACAAAACTTGTCATCTAAGGATAATATTCAATATATAGTCTTATCAAAATATCAATAATCAAACAAAACTGTTGTGACACACAAAGCCAAACAATTTTGTAAACTAACAATGATTTCTATCATAGCAATAAAGAATTACATGCTTGGAAAGACTCGAAGAAGAAAAAAGAAAAAGAAAAATAAAGTAACTTACCACGAAATGAAATTACTCAAATCCACTCTATAAATTCATTAAAAACTTATTTCAATTTGATCAATGGATGCTCAAATGTTGTGTGATTAGATTGTGAGGGGGTGTAAGGCTTATTAAGAAGAGAAACCCCTTGTTTTTGCAGCATATGATTGTGTCGAAACTGTGTTTGACTGTTTTCCATGGTTTTCTTAATTTTTTCAGCTTTTCCGAGCCCGTGCCCTATACTCCCTGAGCATTGGCGAGTACTTGCTAAAGGTACTATGCCAAAACTCGCTAAAACTCTCCATGGGTAAACTCGCAAGTATAAATGACAAAAGCTCAATATTGAAATATTATGGCAAGTACTCGCTGGCTCACCGAGAATGTATATACTATATTATGCATTTGGAATAACATCAACTTTCTACTATTAACTTATTTTCCCATGCCATAAAATCCTCTTGTTCCATGACTAGCATAGACCTTTAGATTCTTCCCAGCTCCTATTAAAAACTATGGTCTTGTGCATTGCTTCATTTCATTATCAAATAATGTGACAGTGATGGGCCGTTATCCCATTGAAGACAATCACAGCTAGTAAAGCATTCCCAAGTCACTCTCTGTTTAAGAAATATGTGGCACATCAACTCCTACATTATATAGGTTGATCCATACCATAGTATCATTCTATTTACACGGCAACAACAAGGCATGTCAAAAGTGCAAGTGTTGTTCAATTACAATGGTATAAAATGGGAAAAACAATATGCTGTTCATTAAAATAGCACCAAAATTGATGTTGATGTATCAATTATAGCATGTAGACATCAAAATAAACATATACCATGCATTAATTGTCAAAATCAAAACTATGACGAAATTTTCATTAGACAGGTCAAAGGACAAAAGGTTCAGTTTTCAGTACCATCAAAGTTTCATGTGCCAATCCCATAAAGCTTGTGGCAGCTTTTTAAGACTAAAAACCACTACACATTTTTTAATAAATCACTATTTTTCATTTGAACACCTCTATACATGATTTTGTGAATAAATCATTTTTTTGTTTGCGCGCATTAAAATGTGTTTTTTCAATTTCATGGCATTTTTAGGAAAAAAACTGCAGGAATGACCCAATAAATCCCGGGTTCAACGACTGAATTGTACGGAAGTTGGAACATCAAAACAGCATGAAAAAATAGCCGATTTGTAATTACTCGTGTTCTTTTGCAAAGTAATGCTACTAGAGATCATGCAAACCCAACAAAACGATTAATGAAAACAACTATTTCTAGTGGAAATGGAGCTTGAGCAATAATAGATAGTGGTGCTTCTAAGACAGCTGATATAACTTATATCCAATCATTTTTCAGCATGTGAATCCAAAAGTAATCATAGATGACGGATGACTGTAATATGCAATGCTCATAAAAGGACACTTACAGTTTCTTCGCCTGGAAAGGTCATAAGCCATCTTTTCTATGAAATGACCATAGGCGAGAGTATTAAGAACTATATTCTCTTTAACTATTTTATATTTGTTGACCAATTTCAGGAGAGCCTTACCACAAGACTAATAATTACATTTTTATAAAGATAAATTCTAAAATAAACATTAAGGAGATCAAGAAACAGTTTTAATGACAGCAGATTATACAAGCTCTTGAGCCTATATCATGTAATATATCTGGTCAAAATTACTGTCCGATTTCTTAAATGATGCAAGCTCTAGAACATTTTTATGATAAAAAAATAAAGTTCATCCTCAAAATTCAAAATTTTGGAAACATCCGAAAATGTTAAGTGTTTTTAACTTTTATTTATGGCCCTTTAGATACATGTCTTTTATGACGCTTTTTATATAATTTTACTTTATCTATCAATACATTGTATTCCATGTTTCAAGCCAACATGTTTTCCTAATAATTGGGTACAAATAATGGTTTGGCGAGCTATTTTTCTAAGTATAGATTTCAACCTCTAACTTTCTAAATATTAAATTGGTAATGAATATTGAAAAGGAAATGAAAGAAAAGAAATATTACAGCTATTTCACTTGCAGATTGCAATTTGATGACCATTTCTTTCAAGTCTTGAACTTTCTCTATAAATTTAAATGGTGTGCTCTCCAATGCATTAGGCTCAACAGGAGCAGGTGCCTCACCAGCGAATTCCAGTTTATTTAGCTCTGCCTGCACATGAGCACACCAAAACAAAACAACAGAAATGAAAACAAGATCTCTAAAGGTATGAAAAATCGCCCACCAAACCGTACATACAAATTTCGTAAAATACAGGTTTCCACAAGATTCTATCTGCACATCTGAGATCTATTCAAATTTAACATAAATAACATATTGAGACTATGTCAACATGTCCACGAAAGATGCACCTATATTTCTTTATCAAATAACTCATCTAATTCACAACTACCAACATGTTCTGTTGTTTACATGCTACTGTAAGAGCACTACTCCTTGCATGAGACAATAATTACTCTCCCCCTTGTAATATAATTTAAATTAATAATAATACAGAGACAAAGGATCTACATATGTCCTCTCTCTCATGAAATGAACAAAAAAATGGCAAATTACAAACATAAAAAAGCCCATGGCTATTTATATATTATGCTTTAACATGATACGCCTTCTAAACCGTTGGCCATTAATTACTTTAAATTAATTGATGCATTGCACTTGCATCAGCATGTGTAGGCTTGACCCATAAAGATGCCACATTTATCATCAAACACGATTTATCCAAACAGTGTCCACAGTTAAATATAAGTAGACCATAAGACATTTATTATCCATGCAATATTAACTCTTTACACTCGACCATTTGCCCAAGTAGCTCAATCACAGATTCCAAATGTCTCATCATTTTTACATATACGTGCATCAAAAGACCTTATCACAAACATGTTACTACCTTACCAAGAGCTATAATTCGACTTTGGCTAATAGCATATTCGGAGTCTACCAGATCCAGTCATACAGTAAATAATTAAATAGACAACAATTACAGAATCATTTCATAGGAACAAAAACTCAATAAACGAAAAAGAAGCATGCCACATACCGAACCCTCAAAGAGGGACCAGGGTGACTAGAAGTATGATTTTTCTCAGATGAAACAGATTCGTCCTTAAATAAGGTACAGCAAATTTAAAAACTTAATTGTCTCTAAATTGATCACTAGTTTTGACATTCTGCTGTCAGATATTGTAGCAGTAGTGCACATTTACTAATGTAATATAATATAATTATGTTGGTCGCCTTCATATTTTAATAAATGGATTTTTCGAGTATCTGCTAACAGATACTCTAAAAGCAACGCACATTTACAGGAGCGATATACTATTATGATATTATCATGTTGCTTGTCTCGATTTTTTTACAAAAGGATTTCTCTTGCATCTGCCACCAGATATCACAGCATCAACACCCATTAACTGGTGCGCCATACTATTGTTATGTTGTTCATCAAATAATTAAGGTCAAAGACAAACAGCAGAAAACAAAACACCGTTTACTCCTTTAAGGGACAAAGGACCTTGTCAGATGCCATGACTGATCCCGTCAAATTAACCCAAGCATTGGACCTGATGTCTGTTATTGCCGGTATCTTTGAATAATAGACTTAGGCCTCATCTAGCAATAAAGAGATGCATTATGCCGATGGGGTGGGAGTGGTGCGGTCAAGTCACATGGTTGTGTGCTTGCCCACCCATGTTCAAATCCCCCCGAGGCACGATCCTCCTCGGAGGTGGTTTCGCCGCTAGAGGCAGCATCTCTGCTCGTGCTGACACTGGTGGTTACTCCTCGCTGCTGACGCTGGTGGCTCCTCCTCACTGCTGACGCTGGTGGCTCTTCCTCTCGCTGCTGACGCTGGTGGCTGCTCCTCTCACTTCTGACGTTGGTGGCTCCTCCTCTCGCTGCTAACACTGGTGGCTACTCCGCTCACTGTTGCTGCTCCTCTCGCTGCTGTCGTGGCTGCTCCTCTCGCTACTGACACTGGTGGCTGCTCCGCTTGCTGCTGACACTGGTGGCTACTCCTCTCGCTGCTGACGCTGGTGGCTGTTCCTCTCACTTCAATCACTGATAGTTGTCCCACTCGCTGCGGTCGTTGTCGTTGGTCGCTGCATCTTCACTATGGTTTCATGGTTGCTTCAATTGGGTTCCTAATAGTGGTCCCCTTCATTGTAACCAGGTTGTGGATCCTCTCAAAAAATCCTCAATTGTACAAGGATGTGGGTCCTTTCAACACCCTCAATTTACCCTCAATTCCAAAAAAAAAAATAAAGAGATGCATTATACTATGTCAGTCAGCATTCAGAACATTACAGGAGCATATAAACAATACCACAGATTGTCTTAAAACAACCTTAATTTCTAAATTCTAACAGACGTTAGCTTTAATAGTACCCATTGCATTTCCCATGAATTTGAATGCAAATTATTTCAGTTATCATATAAACCTGCTGTGAAATATTTGAAATATGATACTTCCCAAACAGCTCTGTCTGTTAGTGTTAGTGTCTGTGAAATATTTGAAAAATGATACAGGTTTATATGATAGTTACAGGTTTGGGAAAATCCCTTCTAAGGGTTTCAGCTAAATCCCACCTATGCCATGTATGGTCTTTCAGCAATTAGAAACATAATATTGACAACAGTAATGATTTTTAAAATGCATAAATAGTAACACTGATTGACTAAAAAATAATCTTAATTCTCAAACACTAGCACAGACTCATTAATCAACAATTTCAAATCCTAAACACTAACAATCGTGTAGATTGACTTGAAGCACTCTGAATTCCTAGAATTAACACAGATATACTTGCAATCAATATTAATCCATAAACACTAACACAGATTTACCAAAAAGACAACCTTAATTATGTCCAAGATAGTGTGGTGTAATGGTAATAGGGACACTCATAAATAATGACCCAGGTTTCCTCCACCACAATAAGGCAGCCCACAACTCCAGCGGTCATATGGCTTAGTTATGGTGTAATGATCATGAGGTAAATTCCACTGTCATCCAAGCTCACCTAAAAGTGCAGCAGTCGATGACCTCAACATTTATCAAGAACATGTGGCAACCTTGAAGAGTGTTGTTTACAAGGTACGGTTAGGTGCATTCCATGTTTGCGTATCTCAAGAATGTGATCCAAGCATGCACCATAGTGTGACCTATAATCTCACCCCAGATTTCGTAAGCACATGTGGCAATATTGTGCAAAATTCAGTACGAGATACATTTAGGTGCAATCCATGCTTACATAACTCAAGAATATGGTCCAAGTATACACATAGTACGACCATAATCTCTTGTAAGAGTTATCAAAAACGAGTGGTGATATTGTGATGTAGTGATTGTGAGCTACATTTAGGTGTGATCCATGTATAATATTTCCTAAGAATGTGGTCCTAACTTACCCCATATTTGCCCCAACGTTTATCAAGGCAAAAGAAAAACAAAACTAAAAACAGTCTTAATTCTGATCAGCACATACTCGTAATGTTCTTCAACATGGGGTTATTTGCCAAACAACGGGGAAAAAAATAAAAAATAAAACAATCTTTATTCTGCTATCCATTAGAGAAATTAACCTGAAAAACAATCTTTAATTCCACTAACTTTAGCATCATACCTCTAAAGGATGAACATATTTGCTTCCATCTTCGGTCTTCTGCAATCCTCGGTGCTCGAACGGCGTATTACTGTTATCCACAACAATATTGTACCTATCCTGCGGACGACTAATATTCGGCAAATGAAACGGCACACGGCAGCGCCCGCCGGCAGTTTTCTTATCCCTGGAAACCACCTTCACGGCGGGTGAACCACTTTCCGGCCTAGAAATCACCGTCTTCGAAACTCCAACCTCCCTCCTATTATTCCAGTTCTTCTTTTTGTTCCCATAAACCAGCTGAAAACCGCTATCCAGATCATCCAAACCGCCCGGTTTACAGCCCTTCTTTTCCTTCCTGAATTCGTCCATGGAAACGTCCACGCGCTCAAAGATATCGTCCTGGGTATTTACAACCCAGTCGTACGCCTCGTCCGGATCCTCCGGAAAACTAGACGTCCGCTTCCAGAGCGAATGAGAGGTTCCAATTTTTCTCAAGATGCTTTCCGAGCAGTTTTTGAGGTCCACAATTGGTTGTTTGAAGTGGGAAAAATTGTTGTAGAAGTGGAAATCTGTTTCAAGCGGTATATTTCGAACAGAATTGCTGAGCTTTTCGACAGACGAAGCGAGAGGGCCTCTTACCAGTTTCTCCAAGTTTTGAGCCCGTTCTCTGAGGGTTTCTTCATTTTCTGAGTCCATTTTGAAGGGATTATTTTACGTATCAATTTAAGCATGATAATCGATTACTTGAACGACCCAATGCTGATTATTCCCTGCTGAAGATTCCAAACCCTTAAATATTTGTGTGATGTTTACGGATTCTGGAGCTGTCGAAGTTTCTTATATCCCCTGTAAAACCCTAGCAAGAATATATTTTGCAGTGGTTTAAATAGCTATGTTGTAACTTGTCACTGTGTTAGCTTTTGGTGTTTTTTCGTTTATGAAAATATGGGCTTGCGTGAGTTTATGATTGAAATCTTCTAAAGGCTTAAGATTTCACCTTACGAAAGTAATATGCTTCCATTTTACGTGGGCATCTCGGCAAAAAAAGCATCGCTCTATGCAGAGTGAAAAGAGGAGGGTGCAACAACGACCTTTCCAAAGTAAAAGAGTGGGTGCAACAAGACCCGGAAGAGACCTCCGTATGTGGGAGGCAGCACTTAATTTTATATTTTGATCAGGGATGCTCAAGGATAGCATATGTGTTGATTTATTCATCCTTCGATTTAAATGTGTGATATAGTCACAGCTTGTATTTCACTATTCATGATCTTGTTATTCGTAAAATGCTTTAATGTATGGACGATCGCATGGAGGACATCCTCAGACTTGACACATACGCCCTAACTCCCAAGTATAGTCACCTCGACATGGGATTATCTCGCATTAATTTTGTATTGATCGCGTCCACCCTCGGCGGTGGCTTATAAAATGACCACCTCCTCGGCCATGCATCTATTGATGTTGGTCTTATCACAGGAGCTCTGGACAATGGCACCGAAACGAGCGAGGAAGTTCGTCCCGAAGGTATTCAACGAGGTAAGGATACTGATACTCCTTCCTGGATATTGTTCTTGATTTACCAACTTTTGACAAAGCTTGCAACTGGTTTGAATCTTTTTCTCTTGTTGCTTATTTTGTGGGCCGAGTTCCCCCTGAAGGTATCCTCCGCCAATGGATTCATAATCATTGGCAACCTCATGGAGTCAAGGTAGAGGGAGTCCAAAACATGACCAAGGGTTTTTTTCTATGTTTCGCTTTACCAATGTTGAACATCAAAAGCCATTGTTAACCACGGTCCTTGGTTTATTCGCAATACCCTTGTGGTTTTCTCCCACTGACTCGAGATTTTCAAGTCTCTAAGCAAGCCAAACTCAAAATTCCTGTTTGGGTCGAATTTCCAGCCTCCCTTCGCCTCTGTGGGATTCGTTGATCAACTTATCAAACCCTTGGGTCGCCTCATCTGCCACGAGCAAAATAAGTTCTACTCGGCTCGACCCCAAAACGGGTCTGTGTAGAAATTGATCTCTCAAAAGACCTCAAAGATACCCTTGATATCCAGGTTGGAGACACGCGCTTTTCGCAGAAAGTTCTATACATCAATCTACCCAACACTTGTTTTCGGTGCCAATCTGTTGACCATATGATCAAGGATTGTCCTCTCATGAATCCAAGCCCACCACCGGTTTCGAGAAAACCCCGATAGACCCTAAATCCAACACTCCCTCCTCTGATGGATGGACTACTGTCAATGGCAGAAAACCTTCGACCTCGACCCGAAATAAGCACCAATAGGCTACTTACAAACCGATGGTCACCTCTACTTTTGCTCCTTTGAAGCCGTCTGCTGCATGACCCCTCCCAAGCCCACCCACCATCTCTCGGTCTCCACAAGCTACGCAGTTGTCATCAACCCTCACCCCTCAGCTCCTGCTCTTTCACACCCCTCATTTCCCGAGACCTCAAGCTTTCTAGATCTCACGGCCGGTGGTTCAGCTTACTCAAACAGATAGAAAGGCTGCCTTATGTCATTCCCGAAAGTCCTTCCCCTCCTTCCGAGGAATATTTCTCACAGAGACCCCGCCGGCAGTTCGAGCTCGGTGATTTTATTCATGGGAATGTGCGGCAAGTCACTTTCTCTAACCGCTTTGGAGCGTTAGCCGGCCTCGAGGAGGAAAACATGCACCTTGATAGTTCTCCATGTTAGTTTACTCATGGAATGTCAGGGGGCTTACTGATCTGACTCATGCAGATATCTTGTTAGAGACAGTTGCAAGCATTTTGTAAAGTTTCAGGTGTTGTGTTTACAGGAAGTCAAAATCTCTGGCTTCCATCTTTCTGCTACTATGCGTACCATCTGGCCTCGGTTCTCTCTCTGCGATGTCACCATGATAATGGTCGAGGTGGTGTTGTCACTCTTTTAAGCCCCGACCTCAACTCCAATATCATATCTTGGGGTTCTGACCCCACTCATCGGGTGGTGTGGACCCTTTTTTATTTTGATGGCCACATTCTTGGGTTGGCCAATATTTATGCTTCCAACGATGCCTCTGAACGTTCTTCTTTTTGCGGTGGTTGGCTGATCATCTGCCCTCTGCTACCTGGCTTTTTTGCGGAGATTTCAACATGGTTGAATCCCCAAGACAAATTGGGTCGGCTTCCAATGCATTGGTGTACTGGTGAACGTGAAGCCTAGTTTTATTTACGCAATAAGCTTTGTCTTTTTTATCCCAACCACCACAAGCACTCTTCTGTTGCCACTCCTTGGTTCACTTGGTCTAATTTTAGAGCTGGCGATGACAGAGTTTATAAGCATCTTGACAGAGCTCTGCTTTCAGAGCAGCAATGGTTTTCCTTTGACTCTTCATACAACCTCCCAGTCTCTGGTGGTGGACAATGCTTTGGTTTCTGACCATAAGCCTATTTTCTTTGGGATTCAATGGAACTTTCAGTGCCCCAAGCCCAAGTCCACCCAATTCTATTTAAATACATCCCACCTTTCTCATCCCAAGACATTGGATTATATAAGACGTATTTGGAATCTTGATCCGAGACCTGTTGATGGGATTGGCTGGATTGACTGGTGGTCTCATGCCATCGCTCGTACCACTTCTTTCCTTCGCTCTATGGGAAACAAGCTACTCTTTTTCACAAGAATGCTCATGAAGCCTCTCATGTTGAATATTCGAGGGCTATTCAAGAGCTTAATCTGTCTCCTTTCAACACCCACCTGCAAGTGCAAGCTGCTCACTGGAAACATAAGCTTCAAATTGAGGAGCACTATAAGGCTAGAGGAGCCCAAGTTCGAGCCCGTCTGCACACTGGCTTCGCATTGGTGACAGAGTTACTAAGGAGTTTTTTTCTTCCCTTAAAACTAATCAAACTCTCACCAAAATCAAAGCAATCAAGGATGGCAATCAAAGGCTTACTCTCTTACCTGACATTCTGCAAGCTTTTGTGCATCACTATCATGTTGTTTTTGCTGCTCAACCTACTACTCCGGCTCGTGAGGCTACTCTCCTCCAATGCATTGAAGTTGTTCCTTGCAAGCTCTCTGAAAGTCAGCGCATCGCCTGTGATAGACCTCTCACTCTTGATGACTTGAAGGAAGTTGTTATGCAGATGGCCTCTGATAAAGCCCCCGGTGTTGATGGTTTTCCTTGTGAGTTCTACCAGTCTCTATGGATGACTGTTGGTCCGGATCTGCATCAGTCTATCTGGAAGCGATGTCCTCCAACACCCTAGGTGATCTGATCAACCAAGGCAACATCAAATTCATTCCCAAGTCTGGGATCCCAAGCTTATCACTAGTTGGCGGCCAATAACTCTGCTCAATGTCTCATACAAAATTATTGCCAAAGCCCTTGCTATCAGGCTCACTAATTTACTACCCCTGATCATCAGAGCGAGCAAACCAACTTTATCAAGAACAGATATATTTTGGACAACATTATTGTAGTTTGGGAGGGCATGGAATATGCCCGCCAGACTTCTCAACCAACTCTGTTTGTTAAAATTGATTTTGAAAAAGCCTATGACAGAGTTGAGTGGCCTTTCATTCTGGCCATGTCAGCAGCTATTGGTTTTGGACCCAGATTCATCCGCTCTATCAATATGCTCTTTCAAAATGCAGGTGCCTATATTACTATCAATGGTCAGCAGTCTGAGAGATTCTCTCTTCATCGTTCCATCCGGCAAGGTTGCCCTCTTGCTCCTTCTCTTTATGTCATTGTTGCTGAAGGTCTGAGCTACTTACTTGCTAATGCTACCAATGCTGGTTTAGTTAAAGGTATTCAACTACCTTCCTCTCCTAAGCAGTTGATTAATGGTCACTTTGTAGATGACTCTTTTCTCACTTTGGCTGAAACTGAGGCCTCTGTCACTAATGCCATGAAATGCCTTGATATTTTTTGTCTTGCTTCTAGTTCTGCTATCCAATGGAAGAAAACCCAATGTTACAAATAGCGGGGTCCCAAACCTCCTTGGCTAGAGGGATTCCAATGGCTTTGGATTGAACCTGGTGTTCAATTCAAATTTTTAGGCATTCCTTTTGCCTTTATGGCATCCCCTGCTGACCTTTGGAACTATGTGATTCAACGAGTTGAGCAAAAAATCTCTTTTTGGATTACCAAGCATCTGTCTCTTGCTGGAAAATTCCAAGTCTGCTCCAAGGTTCTAGCCGCCACTCATGTCTATTACTCATCATGTTGGGCACCCTCTAAAGTCCGCTTACCACAGCCGGAGAAAATTCTTCGTGATTTCCTGTGGGCCAACTCCGAAGGGAACCATGGTTTTCACAGAGTTGTTTGGGACATATGTTGTACACGCCCAAGACATTGGTGGTCTTGGCCTAATCAACATTCATATGTAGGGGTTTGCTCTCACTGCCAAATGGATTATTCGCAGCCTTGAAGGTGAGGAATCTTGGAAAATTCTTCTCAGAAATTGTATATCTCAAGGGTCTCCGCTTAATCGAAAGGCATGGCAGGGTTTGAACTACTACTCCTTACTTCTATGCCCTACTACTGTTAAAATAGGTGGCTCTTTTGTGGCAAAAAGCATATGGAAAGCTTGGGAACTTCTCAAACCCCATCTACTCTAGCAGGGTGATGGTTTTCGAATGGGCTCTCTCTTAACTCTCTTAGTTTGTGGTGGAATCCGGTGCTTCAATTTCATGACAAACCCCTTGCTCTTTCCTTGCAGCTCAAGGGTTCGTGTCTTTTCAAAAAAGGGATTCAGTATATTCAGGACCTTTTTTGTCCCATCACTAGGGATTGGCTTCCATGGGATAGCCTAAAAGCTAATTTTTCTCTAAATGACAATGACAAACAAGCCATCTCTATCATTCAAGATCTCATACCTGGCGATTGTTTGCATAAAATTGGTGTTACTACGTAGTGCCCGTGGTGGTTTGATTGGCATTGGCCCTCTCGCCACCCCTTCAGAAACTATAAACCTCGGTTGGGCTACAAGCTTCTCACCCAGAAGCAACTTCCTCTCAAAAGTTAAATGCTCGATGGAGCCTGCATTCCACTCGTTTTGGGTGGAAGCAATGCTTCAATGTCATTTTGGGCCATTCCTATAGAGCCCAAAGTTGTGCACTTTCTTTGGAGCATTCTTCATCAAGGGCTTCCTATGGGCAAGCGCCTTGTTCTTCTGGGAGCTCCCCACCGCATTGCCCGTTTCTGCATAACCACATTGAGACTCTTCTTCATCTCTTTTGGTTCTTCCCTCATGCTCAGTCTGCCTGGCGCTGGATTCATACCCTTTTCCAACCTTTTTTTCCCACCTTCTTCACGTGGAAAATGGTTCTTCTGGGGGATCCGACCTTTATTCCTACAAAATTTTACAACATTTGGCATTCTTTCAGAGCGGCTATTTTATATCACATTTGGAAATCTAGAAATGTTGTTATTTTTAATAAAGAGACAATGGATAGAATTTTTGCTATTTCTAACAAGCTTGTTGTCATCTCCAATGTTTCGCTTCAGATCCAGGTACAGTGAGAGAAAGTCCACATAGAAGTTGAACACTTGCAAACTCTTTTGACATCGGGGAGTGCCCTCAGTTGTTAGTCACGTCCCGCCTAATTCCTCTTATCGCCGCTCCCGCACTCGCAAGGTCGCCGCTCGTCCCATGGGCGCAAACTTCTTCGACAGGTCTGGCTCGTGGGCGGCGTAGCGCCTCTCCTCACCGGCGGGTCTCTCCACCTTTGTCTCGACTCCACCACGCTTCTAGGTTTTGGTTGGCTAGGCTCTGGCTCTAGCAGCAGTGGTGGCTCCGGAGGCGGGCGCCTCGACCACCAAAGTTTCACGGCTTTCTCTTGCTATCTCACCCTCCCGGGGGGAAAAAGAGGAGGAATAACAATAAGGATGATGGCTGGGAGCAGCCTGATGACGCCCCCGATACTACTCTTGGTGGTTGGGGTGACCATCCAAAGAGCCCACCGCCACCGCCACCTTCCTCCATGTTTGTTCTGCTGCCTAGCTCCATGTTTGGAGTTTCTCTGGTTCTCGCTTTTCTGTTTTAAGCTTTTTTGATTGAAAATGCATCTGTTGACATGACACTTTGCTACTCGTAGCCTTTATGGCTACTTTGATCCTTTTGACTAAATAAATTTGGGGTGGGTGATCTTTTCCACCCGATTTTGTATGATTAGCATTGTACTTCATTATTAATATATGGTTATGCTTTTCAATCTTAAGAATGCAAGTCAAACCAATGAACATAATTTGAAAGTTGGTTAACCTTCATTAGCCTTCACTTATGATCCTCATACGTCACTTCCATGATTTTGATCCTCGTGTTATCAAAGAACATTACACACCATAGTGCAAGATCTTTTAAGAACTCTTCGCGTGAAACTACAATGACTTCTTAATTTCATATGTACCTCGTAGTATCAATATGAGTCTTCCCACATAACACAAGGTTTTAGAAATGCTTCGTGTAATGTTACACATGTTTGAGAATATTTTGATTCCTTAACATAATTTCAAATGGTTACACCATCTCTAAATGGGATTTATGGATTGAAAATAATGCAAAAACCTTCACGAGACACTTTGTCAATACCACACACATAAAATATGTGCAATTACAATATTCAATACGACATAATAAACATGCTCAAAAGAACAACATAGTATATGCATGAATAACTATGTAAAAATGTTTTAATGCCCAAAGAAACTATAAAATGGTTAAACTCATTGGGACTCTACTCTACCATATTTTTGTTAATGCAAGATTACAAGTGAACCTCGATGCTCCTGCATTGCACACCCTGGTTAAGAAAAAGTATAAGCTAAGTGCTTGCAGGTGCAAGGTATGTGATAAAACAATGATGCACTGTACCATTTCAAAAAACTCAAATTTCAGCGATTTTTAAAAATTTATTTCTCTTACAATATCTTATGGGTTTTTCCCAAAATCTGGACAACTTGCTCATTTCATATAATACTACAAACCCATTAAATTTCATAGAAATCTAGATTGTAGATTTAAAGATACAACCTAATCTTTGAATCTGCTTAACTAGATTTTCCCTGATTTCATCCTTTAGGTTTGTAACTCGCCATTCATATCTTTATTAAACTCTAACAATATGGTGAGCTCTTGGTTCTACTTTATCATGCACAAGATTTCAAGTTTTCCTTCCAAAAATAAAATACCCTACTCAGTAAAATGTCTCATGCTATAGCCAATAAAATTCCATGCATTTCAATTAACTCTATTCTCTTGGCGTCTTCTAAGCATGCAACGTTCCACTCTAATAAGCAATAATAAGAATGCAATCTAGATCAAATATGAGAGCTTTTATGTTGATCGTTGAATGTGCTATGATGTAATTATTGAGACTTCAAATTACACCCACATCTTATGCCAATTCCCACTTCTATGTTGCCCACCACTTGCATTTATTTGATTGGAAACAAAATCACCTGCGCACTTTTGTTTCTTATCCACACTTACATTCAAATCTGCTCATTCACAATCAATGATTTATTGACCAATAGACTTGATAGTAGAATCCCACACTTCTTTTATTTAAAACTAATATTTACATAATAGAGTAGATTAATTGCTACTTCCCTTATTATTTGCATGGCTCTCGTTCATATTAAATAATGACTCAACTGCTGGAGCAAATCGTCAAGTTTAGGATCAATCCCTATACTTTCTCAACGAACTCCACCTTTCTCCAACTCACCCATTTTATCCTTCAGCTCTCCATTCTTCTAGATGACAATACGGTTTTGCTCAAAAAGAACTTATTACAAATATGACTTCAATTAATAAAGACTTTTATGATTTATGACCACCCTATTATGCAAACTTAGACATTACTCATACTAGTGTTTATTTCATTTGACACTACAAGGACTTATTTAACACCATACAAGATTGATAAATGGAGTGATGATCCTCCATCAAACAACCCTTTTGACCTTCTCATAAGATCTTGGCATGTTTGCAGCGCCACGGGTATTCCCCACCTTCCAACCATTAATCTCGTAGGAAAATTGAGGTCCTCCTCCACCAAAGCCAAAAAAATTCCTTACACACTGGTTTATCTCTCTTTAGGATGACATCCTTTGTCTTTTTGGTGTGCTTCTTTTTGAACTAGAGTTTAATATTATTGGGTACATTAAATATCTCGATATTTTGAATAATTAATATGGTGTGAATTATTAATTCATATAATCTAAATAATGTGAGGTGGCATGTAACCTTCATTATAAGGAATATTGAAGTTATATTTCAAATATAAGTCATTTTCCACTTTACCCACTTCTCCTTTTACTTTACGAGAAATAGTGACACTAGACACACACTTGGAAGGTTGGTTAATGCAATGAATGAAATTATTATGTAACTCTTTGTTTTCTCTTCCCTTTATTTCAAGAGTGTTTGAATCTCTTAACACTTTTTCATTTATTCAATCTCTTATTTTAGAAAGTTTCTTAGCTTATTTTAGTTTTTCTTCAGTTTTATTCTCTCTCCATTTCTTTCTTTCTTAGAAGACTTTTGTGTACGTTGTGTTATCTTATAAATGTTTTGAGTCATCTTTCAATAACATGTGGGTTTTCTTCTGTTTATTGGTTTCCCCACTTGAAAAATCTTGTTTGAACTCTTTCATGGTATGTTTAATCTTTCCATTAGTATCATTGCATTTTAACTATTGGAACTACACATTATATCAATAAAATATAATAAAGTTACAAGAGTAGGGGCACTGGGAGCTCACGGTCCTGGGCGCCATGAAACACCTAAAGGGCAACCAAAAATAAATGTCATATCAAACCAAAGAGCACATGCCATTGCACCAAGATTTTATTACTTATGATTCAATATTTTAGTAGTTGATCTTGAATTATTTTTTACATGGTACCAGAGTTATACTACTAAATCTTATTTCTAAGTGTGCAGATTTTTGGGTGGAGAAGCAAGAAAATTTATTGGTTTATTTGACACAAGGGCTCATACCATTGTAAATATTTTTTGGTGTTTTTTATAACCATTTATTATTCTTGTTATCTTTTTTTTGCAATCTAACATTTTACTAGATTTGCCTCATTATACAAGCTTGTTGGAAGTTATTTCAAATCAATTTAAGTTCATTCTTCTACTATATTTTTCTTTTATTTTATGTTTATTTTAATATATATATATATATATATATATATATATATATATATATATATATATATATATATATATATATATATATAAATTTTATTTTTTTAATTCATGAGATTTTTTCTTATTATTTGAGAGATTTTTACATATGTTATGATCTATTTTCTTAATTAATTTATTCGTAAAAAAATTCAATTTGTTTAGGTTTTTAAACTCGATTTTGTTTATAAATCTTGTACAGAAAATTGATCATAACTTTTGATTAACAATTTAGATCTCTAAAAAATTTAATTAGTTTTTTCCTTTCTATTTTTGGAACATGTCAAAATTTTAGCCGAACCCAAAGCATGGTTTAAGAGAAAACATAATTTAGTAAGTTTTGAATAGTCTATACCCATTTTTTTTAAAAAACTTTCATACGAAAAACAACTCATAACTTTTAATTTACAATATGGGTTTCTTATATTTTTATTGTAATTGTTCATTTATATGTTGGGAAAAAGTTGTCAAATTTATAACATAATCCAATTACGGTTTATGAAATAAACTTTATTTCAATCATCAAAAAAAACTTTTGATACATGTTTTTAATGCAAAAAAAAAAACTTCATTATCTTTAAAAATAAATCATTTCGGATTTTTTCCATTTTTTTCTTAAAGTAATTTTTGGAAATATGCATTTATATCATTTTATTCAATTACAATAATTTTTTTAGTTCTTTTTATTTGGCATTATTTATTCAATGGTCAATTTTTTATTGTTATGGCTTTTTTATTAAGCACCTCTAGGGGTGTCGTAATGATTGAGCCTTTGGATTACATAGTTTAATGGCATCTTTGCCTAAGTTCCAGAGGGAACATATAGATTCAATAATGCAAAGTAAGCGAAGAAACTAAACCAATAAAAAATGAGTTAATAAAATTATTGCTCTTAAATGTCAAATTGAACGTTAAAATAAGACTATTAATGTATTTCAAAACTCTTTTGATATTAAGTAAGCGGACATACATAATTGTGTTCACACATCAATTATTAAGATTGCATATTTAAAAAAATATATATGTTTCTAATTTGTCGATATTTATAAAGCAATCTTTCTTTTCCTTCAAATAAGGAATGTTTATCTATGTAAAATCATATTTTTAATCTTAGTTTTAAAATAATGAAAGCAATGGGTTATAGTGGAGGTGGTCTTAGTTAAGATTAAAAAAGGCATTGTTGAGCCTATTTTGTTTAAATGTAATACAAATTTTGCAGGAATTACTTGTAATGCCTCTAATAGAAATTTGAAGTCGTATTGCCCCCTCACCAAAAGACATTACATAATAGTATTTTTCAATCTCATAATACTTTTTTATTAAAATATTTTTCATGTCCATACTCTGGTTAACAACAATAAAATTTGTGAGCATTGTACTAAACATGAGCATTATCTTTCCAAACGTTGAAATTTGCATCCATGCAAATCTTGTAGTAAATTAAATCATGACTTTCTACATTGTTGAAAACCCATTAAATCACCTCATTCAAAGGTTAAACCAATTTGGATCCCTAAAGTTATGGTATCTTCTCGAGACTTTGATGTGTCTTCTTTTGATAATTCTTCAATTGCTTCAAGTAGGATATCTTTTGAGGAAAGTGAAACATCTTATTTGTCTCCCTTTTGATAAGTTTAATACTTAATTTTTTAGTTTTTATTTTGCATTCCTTGATTTTGTATTTACTTCTTCTTGTAAGTTGTCGATTATAGATACTCTTTTCGAGCTAATTATTTTTTAGTTAACTTCATTTTTTTGTGTAGGATTCAACACTTTGTTATGGAAGTTGTCTTTTGCTCCTTTTACCTTATATTAGGTCTACCTTTTTACATTAATGTAGACCGTATTTTTCTTAACGTAAGTATGAGTGTAATCTTTTGTTTTGCAAGTATAATGAATCATTTTTGGCATGTACTTTTGTGTTGGTATTTGTTCTAATACTGATTGAATTTCTTGTTCGAAAAGGATTCTTGAAAATTGTCGATGTTCACTTTGTAAGCTTATTGGCGGCACCTACTCTCTTCTTCTTTTGTCTCAAATCATTATGTTTCTCTTGAAGGAAGTTGTCATCAAGGGGGAATATTGTTTAATGACACCCCCTTATATGTGTAGGTTGTTATCTTTTTTTGTAACCCCCAAATAAATCTTAAGGGGGAGTGTTGGAGTTTAATATTTATTTGGGTATATTAAATATCCTAATATTGTGCATTATTAATATCATGTGAATTATTAATTCACATAATCCGGATAATGTGAGGTGGCATGTAGTTTTCACCTTTTTTGTCTTATTAGAGATATTCCTCATTATAAGGAATATTGGAGTTATATTTCAAATGTAACTCATTTGTCACTTTGCACCCACTTCCCTTCACTTCATGGGAAATAGTGACACTAGGCACACACTTGGAAGGTTGGCTAATGCAATGATTGGAGTTACTTTGTAACTCTTTATTCTCTCTTCACTCTATTTCAAGAGTGTTTGAGTCTCTTCTTTAACACTTCTTCATTTGTTCAATCTTTTCTTTTAGGTAATTTCTTCAGGCTTATTTTAGACATTATTTCAATTTTATCTCTCAATTTTATTCTTTCTTATAAGAAATTATATGCACATTGTGCTATCTTGTAAATTTTTGAGCCATCTTTCAATAACACGTGGGGTTTTCTTCCAGTGTACCGGTTTTCCGAATTGAAAATCTCGTCCTCAACTCTTTTATGGCATATTTTATGTTTCCATTAATTTCATTACATTGATTACTTATGATTCAATATTTGTGTAGTTGATCTTTGAATTATTTCTTACATTTCTTTCACCACACATTTTTCCTTGCACAATGACTTCGTACACAACTTTCTCTTTGATATACCTCTAGTTTGTGTGTATTCTCTATAACATCACATACTCTTTACTCACTTTTTTACCTCTTGTTATGCTTTTTGCTCTTCTACATGTGCCTCATTTAATCTTCATCGTATAATTTTTCATCGCATTATCACACATACTCTATCTCTTATATTCTACATGGTCTCTCTTTCACAATGAGCCCAATCTTCTTAGTACATTATTTTTATTTCTTCTTTCAATAATTTTAGAATGAAAATTTATCAATCCTTTTGTACTGCATTATATTGTCTCTTTGGTAGTACAACATTTATCAATCAATTTGCCAAGTGTTGAACCCTGTCTTGATCTTTGTTTTCATTGATGAAATGGTGAATTGATGGAAAAGAGTGAGTGTTGAGGTGTCAACTCTTAAGGGGCATGAAGATTGATTGGCGGTGCCTTCATAAAGTGGTTTCAATGTGTTTCTTGAGTAGTCATGGTGGTTTTAGGGTGCTTAGTGCCTAATTGGTGTAATTGGTGTCCACTAAATGTATGGAGATGTTTGGTGTGTACTTATCGCTTGTCCCATTGGTCATCAATGATGATTTAAGAGTGTGCAAGGACTTCTATGATGGAAAATAGATCAATTCTCACAAGCCATTGTGTAAACTAGCTTATTTAGAGCTAGTTCAAGGACCCAACATGGTGTATGAAGCAAAATAAAGCTATGTCAAGCCAATGCAAGCATGGGAGGAGTACAAGGAAATTTCGTAGAGTCCTCAGTATGAAGATACATGTCATAAAACAATGTTTTGAGGCATGTTTAGGGTCACATGTATGACTGTCCTTAAAAGAACAAGTAGTATAAACATGGACAAATGAGATTGTTCATGAAGGTATATGTGCATTTATGAAAAAACAAGCCTTGGAACATGTGGAGGGAGATGTTGTAGTCTATGGACCAAGTTTCATGCTAATGTGAAGAAGATTTTGAAGTTATGAAGTTTTTAACTCTACCGAGCTCCTATAATGCATTCTCCCACTCGAGGGTCATCTTTCAAGAGCTCAAAGTTATGTAAAATTGTTACATGGTGGCTTAAGATGTTTACCATTGTTGGAGCATGGAGTCTTTCCCAAATTGCAAGTGGAATGAGGTCAATTAATGGCCCGAGATTTATGAACAAAGCTTAAGAGTACAAACCACCTCAAATCCTCCTAAAAATCTAAGACTCAAGTGATGGACAAAAAAATGAAGTCTTTCATCACAAAATGATATGTGCAAGCAAATAAAACCACTCAAGGTTGTAGATAATTATTTCTAGTCTAATTTGATGCCATTTTGACCCTACGTATTTTACTATATAGTATAGATTTGACCTGTTTTTGCAAGGTTTTGAGCATACTTTGTCATGCCCTAAAATTTCCAACCCAAAATGAGGCCATTTTTTGTTGTTGATCTCAATTACGATGCCAAGTTGACCTATTCAATGTTTACGTTGTTACGGTGCGCCGCTTACGAAGCTAAGTAAACCTTCCTACAAGTTACACTAATTACACATAATTAGTTTACTTTATTTCTTAATTACGCCTTTTATTTTGCCATATTCCATCTAACTTAATCATTTATAATTCACGTACACATTACATTACTTTATCAATTAATTTATACTCTAATCCCTTAACTCCTTACTTTTCTTTTTATCTCATGTTATATCTTACTTAAATTTTATCTTATAACTCATCTATCACTTTTAAAATGTGTCTATTATAATCTATTACTACTATCTAACTTACAATCACATCTATTTATTACTATCTCATTCTTTCATTATTTCTTTATTAATTATACTTTTAGCTATTATTTTCTTCTTTATTTTACTTGCTTTTGTATACTATGTAATTTAATAACTTATCCTAATCATCTTGGTTTTATATTCCTTATTTATTTATTTTTAACTACTTTTTACCCCCCACTTTCTTCTATTAGTTACGAACTCTTTACTATTTATATACTACAATCACCACTAACTAACATGCATTAACATTAATTATTATAATTTTTTTCTCTAGTTGATCACACTAATATTCTTCTAGTGCATCACTTATACTTATAATTCTCTTATATCTCATTATCATATTTTATTAATTTCTATTAATTAAACAATCTACTATTATATATTATTAATATCCTATCTACATTGTTTATTATATTAACGCTCTCTCTCTCTTATCTTTACTTAACTCGTAACATCAAGATTATTCTAACTACATGTGTTTAATTACTTCCTACATTATAATACCATTTTTTTGTTTTGTTTTACATTTTATTTCATTCATCCTCTAATTATCTCCTTATATATTACCCGATTATATTAACCTATTATAAATTACATTCTTTATAACTTAATATTATTTTATTTATATACTTATTACTTATTCCACATTATATTTACTATTGCCCTCATATTATGTTATATTATAATATTATACAATTTAACCGATTTCTATCTATCTTCATATTTTATTATGCCTATTATCGATTACCTTGTACACATTTTTTTAGCTTACATATCATTTTATAAGAAAATATTTATGTATCAACACTTCTCGTTTACTACATGTTAAAACACATTTGAATCTCACATCCACCTATCAAGCATATATACAAATATATTATTCTCTCATTTCTAATAATAAAAATAAAATTAACATATTATCAATGCTAAATAAGGCAATTATATCGGTGTTAGGAGCTTTCACAACAATGAAACCTCACCCACACATCAGTATGACTTTTTATCAATATTTCCTTGATATGAAAATGAAATTTTAGGGTTGCGCAGTTATAGATATTTTAGATTTATCCTCGTCATGTACGTCATTGTCAGTATTTTCTTAATAAGACAAAGTTTAATGTAAGAAATTTAGGACTTGCGGGTTAGAACACATTTTAGATTTGTTTTTAGGGGCATTCGATATAGATATTCTTTAGAGTGATAAGATTTCGGTTGAAAAGATATTATATGAATCGTATGGCTTTAAAAGTATCGTGTTGTTATTTGTTTCTCCATGTATTGAATGGTAAAATAAAAGTTTAATGGGAGAAATAAACCCATATCAACAACCCCACCAACTGAGTAAACACTCTCCCAAAATCCAAATGTATGTATGTGTGTGTGTGTGTGTGTGTGTGTGTGTGTGTGTGTGTGTTATTTTATGTATTTGTTCTTTTCTTTATTTTATATACACACGTAAAGGCTAAAACAAAACTAATATATATATATATATATATATATATATATATAGTTTATTAAATATTATAACATTCATAAATTATGTATATGTGAGATATTTGCGGTATATTATATGGGTATATACCACAAATATCTCACATATACATAATTTATGAATGTTATAATATTTAATAAATTTTGTGTTTGTGTGTGTGTAATTAAGGGTGGGAGGGCTTGACCCCACCCACCAGTGGTCGAGCCCTCCCACCCTTCATTATATATATATATATATATAATTTAAAAAAAAAAAATTATTTTATTAGTATGTATTTGTTCTTTACTTTATTTTATATATACACGTAAAGGCTAAAACAAAACTAAAAAAATTATGTTTTATGATTATATATATATATTATAACATTCATAAATTATGCATATGTGAGATATTTTATTAATATACCCATATTATGTATAAATAGGTGGTTTATTCAATATAACCTATGTATTAGAAAGAAGCGCTTGAATTCTATAAAAACTTCTTGAGGAGGGGAATACCAACAACTCAAGCCATTTCTTTTATGTTGGAGGCCATCCCCAAAATAAATTTGAGGAACAGACTTTCGTAGATATCTACAAAGCGGTTACTGTTGGAAGAGCTAGAAAATGTTTTCGCTTTAGAGGGTGACAAGGCCCCTGTCCTGATGGATTTTCCATAAATTTTTTCCAGAAATTTTGGGAAATATGTTCGAAGGATCTCCTTAGAGTGGTGAATGAGTTCTATAGAACGGGTAATCTTCTAAAAGAACTTAATAACACTCACATTGTCTTCCCCCAAAAAAATGGATGCTAAAGATTTCAAGGACTTGAGACTATCACTGGTGAATGCCATCTATAGAATTTTTACCAAAATTATTGCATACTGTGCTCCAAATCATTTTGAATGAACTTATCTCAAGGCAAAAAGAGTGGCTTCATCAAAGGCGAGGATTATACAAGACGGAGTGATTATGGTTCATGAGACCATACATTCAATGGAAAATAATAAAAGGCGAGTATGGTCCTCAAGTTAGATATGAATAAAGCCTTTGATAAGGTCTCTTGGGCTTTCCTTGACAAAGTCTTAACAAAATTCGGGTTTAGGAAAAATTTAGAAGAATTGTTAAGGCTTGCATATCCACGGCTGATTTTCTGTGGTTTGTTAATGGTGAACCAAAGGGTTTTTTTCACTAAAGGCAAGGGGACTTAGACAAGGAGACCCTATCTCCCCTTACTTTTCATTCTCTTGGTGACACCTCGGTAGAACAATTGGTAAAGCGGTGAATGACGGGCTTTTAAGTGGCTCCAAGCCCACCTCCATCGATCCGAGCTGCCTCACATCACACTGATTTGCGGACGACACTATCCTTCTCCTTCGGCATATGTCATTGAAGCCAAGGCTACCAAGGCCTTCTTTGAGGCTCTACGAATCGCTTCACAGGCGCGAGATCAATTATGACAAAAGCACCATCTTCTTCTTCAACACACGAGAAAAGACGACTTAAAATAGCTAAAATTGGTCAGAAATAAGTGAGCTTCCACCACTTACCTGGGACTTCCTCTCAAAGCACTAGGAAAGTCTCTTGCGAGGTGTGGGATGATTTATCGAGAGATTCCAAAAAAATGGCTAGTTGGAAAGGAGCCATTTTATCTAGCTTAGTAAATGCCTCGCTCATCAAAAGTACTCTCAAAATCTGCCAATTTATATTATGTCACTCTTCAAGATCCCTCCTCTTTGTGGATAAGATTGAAAGGATCCAAAAAAAAAAATTATGGCAAGGCATGGATGAGAAATTCAAATTTCATTTAGTGGCACAGGGATAAGGTTTGCACCCCAGAAGTTTATGGGAGGTCCGGGTATAAAAGACATTGAGAAAATGAATGAGGCCCTCATTGCTAAAATGGGTGGAGAATGCTTGACTGAGAAACAACCTGGATAGATTTAATTAAAGCAAAATACCTTAAGCATCAATCTCGTATTCCTTTCTTCTTGATGAACAGACTCCCCTATGGTTCCATTTTTGGAACAATTTGGTTAAAAGCGTAATTTCATCAGTCAAGCAAAATGGAAAGTGGGGGATGGTAGGGACATAAACTTCTCGGGAGGACAATTGGTTTAATGGCAATCTCATGGAGAGTTTTGGGATGGCCAAGGACAGTCTTATAAACAAGTATGACATCAAAATCGGGGGACTATATTGAGGAAAATGGTACCAGAAAGAAGTGGAAAAAACTTGCTGTTGAGAGAAATGATCTGAAAAAAATTACTTCCTCCCTTCAAGATCATTTAGAGCTTATTCCATTAAGTCAGATGGATTCCAAGGATGAGTTGATATGGATTAACTCCAATGATGGGAGCTACACTCACAAAAATGGATACAATAACTTCTTTCATCAGAATCAAACAGAGTTCAATTGGAGCAGGATTTGGATGTCCGATTTAACTCCCAAAATAATTTTTTTCCTTTAGCCGACTATCGAGGTAGAATTCTTACCAATGACAATCTGATGAGAAGAGGATTAATAATCCCTCATAGGTGCCATCTTTGCAAGAAAGATTTTGAGGATATTAGCCACTTGTTCATACATTGTGAGTATGCCACTAGATTATGGAGTTTTGCCCTTTCTAAATTTGAAGCTCTCTGGGTGATGCCGAAGGATTTCAATCAGCTATGGAATCATTGGAACCCACCCTTTAAGCATTGTGTTGTTAAAAGGATCTCGGAAGTCAAGTTATCCCTCATTTAATCTGAGAATATGGAAGGACGAAATGATATTATCTTCGAAACAGAAAGCAAAACTACAAGCTTAGTATTGGGAAAATTTCTAATGGTATCAAAGAGAATATTCTTTGGATCTAAACCCCCAAGAACAAGAGATATCTTGAAAATGAAGAATACATTCTTTCCAACTCGCGATTGGATCAATTAATAGTGGAACATTCCCGGAATAGCATTGATAGATCTTTGATTAAATGGCATCCTCCAGATCTAAATTGGTATAAGTTGAACTTTGATGGGGCTTCTACGGAAACCCTAGGAATGCGGCAGGGGAGGAGCGATACGGGATCATAAAGGCGATCTAATAGTGCGTATCTTTGGTAAAATGGGAATTCAAACTAATCATTTCTTTGAAGCTTTATCTCGCTCTTTGGGTCCGAGAATTACCTGTGCAAATAATATTCGAACCTCATCATTGAAGGAG